>JAQOTM010000026.1:710649-771822 GCA_029168755.2 Tillandsia fasciculata | reverse complement strand
GTTCGTTTACAGAGGCTGCAAGAGTCTTTATTTGCCATGACTGTTCTTCGGCGATGAGAGCCCGGCGGATGATGAGTAGGGGTTGTACCGCTCTTCCTGGCGACGTTGTAGAGGTGCCTACGGCGGCACTGGGACTCGAGGATATCCTATTGTCCGCGAGTTCCCAGATGTGTTTCCCTCAGAGTTGTCGATCATGCCGCCGGAGAGGGAGCTGAGTTTGTGTTGATGATGTGGTTCCAGGAACCGCACATCTCTAAGGCACCTTATAGGATGGCACCTGCTGAGCTGAGAGAGCTGAAGGCCCAGCTGCAGGATTTGATGGATGTGGGCTTTGTGAGGCCCAGTGTTTCTCCGTGGGGAGCGCCTGTTTTATTTGTGAAGAAGAAGGATGGGTCACACTCGTTTATGTGTGGACTACAGGGAATTGACAAAGTGACCATCCGGAACAAGTATCCCCTTCCACGGATTGATGATTTGTTTGATCAGTTGCAGGGAGCGTCGTGTTCTCGAAGATTGATCTCCAGTCAGGTTACCACCAGCTGAGGGTGAGGGCCGAGGACATCCCAAGACGGCTTTTAGATCCCGGTACGGGCATTATGAGTTTACCGTTATGCCTTTTGGATTAACTAATGCCCCTGCAGCATTCATGGATTTGATGAACCGGGTATTTCAGCCGTACTTGGATCGGTTTGTGGTGGTGTTTATTGATGACATTCTGATTTACTCCCGGAGTGATTGGAGCATGAGGAGCACTTGAGGATAGTGCTGCAGCTTCTGCGAGAGAAGAAGCTGTATGCCAAGTTTAAAAAGTGCGAGTTTTGGCTCCGGGAGGTTGCTTTTCTGGGCCACGTTGTATCAGCGCTGGAGTGGCAGTGGACCGCCGAAGATTGATGCTGTTCGAGATTGGCCGAGACCGACGACGGTTACTGAGGTCGGAGCTTTTTGGGATTGGCAGGTTCTACCGTCGCTTTGTAGAGGGCTTTGCGAAGCTCTCTACTCCCCTGACCAGTTGACCAGAAAGGGGACCAAGTTTGTTTGGACTGAGCGGTGCCAGGAGAGTTTTGAGGAGCTGAAGAGGAGATTGATCTCGGCACCAGTTCTTGCACTTCCAGTGATGGGCGATGGATTTGTGATCTACAGTGACGCCTCTCACAGCGGCTTGGGATGTGTTTTGATGCAGCATGGTAGGGTAATTGCTTATGCTTCACGGCAATTAAAGGATTATGAGAAGAATTACCCTACTCATGATTTGGAGCTTGCAGCGTGGTGTTCGCGCTGAAGCTGTGGCGGCATTACCTCTACGGGGAGCATTGTGAGATTTACACTGATCATAAGAGCTTGAAGTATCTGTTCACACAAAAGGAGCTGAATTTGAGGCAACGCCGGTGGTTGGAGTTGCTAAAGGACTATGATGTGAGTATTCTTTATCACCCCGGCAAGGCCAATGTAGTGGCAGATGCTTTGAGTAGGAGGTCAGCGCAGAGCTTGAGCATGTTGATCACCCAGCAGGCACCGCTTGTGGAGCAGATGAGGCGCTTACAGATTGAGGTAGTATCCCCTGGGGTCTCTGCTAGACTCATGTCTATGGTCTTGCAGCCCACTCTGTTGGAGAGGATTCGAGTGACACAGAGTGAGGACCCCCACTTGACGAGGATTAGATCGCAGCTTCAGGCTGATCAGTTAGGGGATTTTGCAGTGGATAGCTCGGGAGTACTGCGGTACAGGGACCGAGTGTGTGTGCCTATGGACACTGAGCTCAGAGATCAGATTTTGAGGGAGGCCCATTATACACCTTATACCATTCATCCTGGTGGTACTAAGATGTATAAGGACCTCAAGGCACATTTTTGGTGGCCCGGAATGAAGCGGGATATTGGAAGATTCGTGGCTCATTGTTTAACTTGCCAGCAAGTGAAGGCAGAGCATCGTGTTCCTGCTGGCAAGTTGCAGAGTCTTCCAATTCCCGAGTGGAAGTGGGACCACATCACCATGGATTTCGTCACTGGACTGCCGAGGGCACAGAGTGGGGCCGATGCGATTTGGGTTATCGTGGATAGACTCACCAAGTCTGCACACTTTTTGCCTGTACAGATGACTTGCCGATGGAGCGACTTGCGCAGTTATACTTGGATGAGATAGTGAGGCTGCACGGCATACCCACCTCGATTGTATCAGATAGGGACCCGAGGTTCGTTTCGCACTTCTGGGGGAGTCTTCATTCAGCCTTGGGGACCCAGCTCCGTTTTAGCACAGCATTCCACCCACAGACCGATGGACAGTCTGAGCGCACCATACAGACCCTTGAGGATATGTTGAGAGCGTGCGTTATGGATTTTGGAGGAGGGTGGTACCGGCACTTAGCTTTGGTTGAGTTTGCGTACAACAACAGCTATCAAGCGAGCATTCAGATGGCTCCGTTTGAGGCGTTGTATGGACGCAAGTGTCGGTCACCCCTGTATTGGAGTGACGTGGGTGAGAGGAGGACTTTGGGACCGGACTTACTGCTGGAGGCAGAGGAGAAAGTCAGATTGGTTCGCCGACATCTTGAGGTAGCCCAGAGTCGCCAGAGGAGCTATGCTGATACTCGGCGGCGAGACCTAGAGTTTCAGATTGGTGATCATGTCTTTTTGAAGGTCTCGCCTTCGAAAGGGGTCAGGAGATTTGGAGTTCGGGGAAAGCTTAGTCCCCGCTTTATTGGACCCTTTGAGGTACTTGAGAGGATTGGCCCTGTGGCCTATAGAGTTGCTCTTCCACCTCGCCTGGCCGGAGTTCACGACGTCTTCCACGTCTCAGCTTTGAGGAGATATGTTTTCGACCCCTCGCACGTGATCGACTTCACTTCTTTGGAGATCGCTGAGGATCTTGGCTACGAGGAGCGCCCGTTGCGAATTCTCGCGCGAGAGGTTAGAGAATTGCGCAACCGGGCCATACCGTATGTGAAGGTTTTGTGGAGCAATCACGAGGAGCGGGAGGCTACTTGGGAGCTGGAGACGGTGATGCGGGATACCTATCCCTTCCTGTTCGAGACTTCTGTTTGAGGTACGCCTGTTTGTTTCTTGTTTCGGGGACGAAACTCCCTTTTAGTGGGGGAGGATGTGGTGGCCCAGTTTCCCATGCAGCTTTTCTGGTGAATCCATTGTTTAGAACACCTATTGCTGGTGTGTCTGGCCCATTGTGCGTCAAGGAGATGCTACAGATGGACCCTGTGAGATATCTACAGCTGTGTTGGCCTTCGGCTGTGTTTGCCGAAATTTTGAGAAGGCTTTTGGCCAAACAGAGGTTGGAAATGGATTCAGCGCGGAAAAACGCTTAAAAACGGCTATTTGCTTGTTAAATTCTGAGTCCGGATGCCCAAAAACGGACTCCCGGAAGTTTACGGTGAATTTCGGTGCATGGGAGGGGCCGTGGACCGCCGGCTGCCACGTGGCAGCCCATGATTGGCCGGTCTGCAGCGCGCGGTCCACAGAGGCCGCGGCTGGGTGCACGGACCCGGCGCATGACACGTGGCGCCGCCTGATAGGCAGGCCCTTGGTGCGCGGTCCACGGAATTCGGGCCGGCTGGTGCATTGTTTGAACGCCGGTGCAGGATTCTGAGCGGGACCCACGTTTCGACCTCCGATTGGCGGGCGCTGGGGGATCGGTCCACGGAGTTCCCCGCCCGGGTGCATAGACCCGGCGCAGGGACACGTGGCGGCAGCTGAGTGGCGGGCTCAGCTTGCGCGGTGCACGGAGTGGGTGAAGTCCCGCCTCGGGACGGAGCGCGCGCAGGGGGGCGCTGACGCGGCTGTCGGCCGCACTCGAGTGCGCCACGCGTCGCGACGCGAGCGGTGGCCGTACTCGAGTGCGCCACGCGTCAGCACGCGGTTGGCGGACCGTACCTACCCCGCTGACCGCGAGTGGGACACGTGGCGCACAGCGGACGGCCTTGCACCGCTGTTCCGTGTTATGGGGACACGTGTCAGCCCAGGAAATTTTCGGGTGCGTCGGACGGGGGCCGTCCGACCCTTCTTCCGGATTTCGGGCGCCCGAAAGTTGCGCCCGAAACCCGGCCCACTCAGCCTTTTGGGCTGTGCCTATAAATAGGCTTCCTGGGCCCTTTTGCTCACTTTTTCTTCTCCTTTTCACTGTGAGGTCTTCAGAGAAGTTCTTCCCCTCGCAGAGCTCCATCCATCTGCAGATTTTGGGACTTTTGGGGGCACGCTTTTCGAGATTCTCATTTTCTTGGCGCGGCGCGACGCTCGTTCTTCGGTGTTTCTTCCGTCGCTCTTCGGTGTACGAGCTCCCCCGACCTACTCCGACCATCTTTTCGAGCGATTTCTTCGCCGCTGGATTCGTGACAGGTGAGGCTACGATTTTGGGTTTCACAGACATTTCCAGATTTCGCGTTTTTCGAGGTGTTTTCTCGTGCTCATTGGGACCCTTTTTCTGTGAGCTTTTGGTGAGGACAGCGGCTTCCTTTGATGATATCTTCGCGCACAGATCTCGGATCAGGACGTGCTTATAGACTTTTTTCATCTACGCGACGCAAGGATCATCGTGGTATTTTTTTTGGGATTTTATGAGATCTTCCCGGAGGTATATATTTTCCTTTTCATCTGTGCAAGATTTTACAGTTATGTGGATGTATGTTTTCGCGCGCCCGTGTTGTGGAATTTATATCTTGGCCTACGGAACTCCGATTTGGGCGTGCAGGTACTTGTTTCGAAGCTATCGACGCGAGGAACGCCGGGGTATTTTTGTTGGTATTTACTGAGCACTCTCTACAGGTGAAATTTCAGCATCTTTACAGCTGAAATCCAGCATGTGATATTTGGACAGATTTTTTGGAGATTGTGTATAACTGTAGCCTATGTTGTACCCAGGTGGGATTTTGGACTGTATTGAGCGTACTGGACAGTGAGTTGCTGTGGTTCTGGTTTTATCAGCTGTAAGATTTGGACAGATCTGCGCATCAGGTGGGTGACCTCTTTTTCAAGATCAGCGGACTGTGTACTAATTCTAGCTTTAGGGACTTGCATATTTTAATGTTTGATGTCCAGCATGCTAGAATGTGTGAATTAATATTCCTGTTGTAGTTTGATGATCATGTGATTATTTTTCCCCTAAGCTGTTGATTATTATTATCTTGCTCCCTACAAGTTGTTAATTATTGTTTATCTTGGAACTTGACCTAGCACCACTGTCATATGATGCATGTTCAGCCAGACTGTAGAAAACCTCAACTTGGGCTAGGTTTTCTATTGCTCTAGACATTCCCACTGCTCTATTCTTTATCACTCTGGACTTAGAGTTTTACTCGCCCTAGTAGTGGGCCGAGAGGTCGGATTATTGTGGGATGCATTTACACTCGTGTCAGGGGACCGAGTGGAGTTGTTAGCAGTCTGTAGACCAGATTTCTTTGGGAGGTGACTTGGGCATTAGATCTGGGATCTTGGGAGCCATTTGAGTGATAGTGAGTCTCGGCTGTGCAGTTTTCCAGCCTGTGAGTGAGACAGTGTTCCTTTGGTTACAGCCGATCTTGTTGATCGAGGATTTGGACTTTAGCCTGCATGAGCCACATTTGAGCTCGACAGAGATACGCGGATACTTTCCTCGGTGGGGTCGCTCCCCTCGAGAGCCACTCCGGAGTTGGGCCTGTTCTTCTATCGCGACTTGTCGACGCAGTGTTCCCTCTGGCTGGGCCAGTTAGTGGCAGTCACGGACACAGTCCCTCTGGCTGGGCCAGTTAGTGGCAGTCATGGACGCCCTACGTAAGTCCGGTCCCCCGGGACGTGACGGCAGTAGGTAGGCGCAGGTTTGACTGGACCCTATGCGGCAGTCAGTTGAGATTGGGTGATTTGAGTCGAGGGCTAGTTGTAGCATCATGTTCTCCCTGTTCCACTATTGAGCATCTAGATAGAGGCATAGTAGCTGTAGAGTTTACTTTACCAGCATTTTTCCCTTTCCGCACTTCATTTATTACTTTTGCCTCTAGTAGACTTAGTGGGCAGACCGTCGGGCTTGTTGGCGGCACCCACTGAGAACTACTTGGGACGTAGTTCTCACACCCGTCGTGGTGTCTTTTCCCCAGGGACTTCTTCTTCTGCACCAGTTCCTGCTGCACCTGTTGCTGACCCGACTGATCGAGGTAAGGGAGTCGCGAGATAGATCCCTACCAGTGTCGCCTGAGAGTAGCTGTACCTCCCTACTTTTGAGAGTTCATGTCGAGTGACTTGTAGTGAGGATTGAGTTGTACTCTTCTTATTTTGAGAGATACTTGTATTTTGGTGAGGTTTCCGCTTGTATATTTTGTGAGAGTTGTTTTTATTTTATCCAGCTTTTACTATTCAGCTCTGATATCTGTATAGTGTAGACTTCTTTTGCAGGTTAGTCGCTACGTCTATACGGGGCTTCCCGTATGGGCGGCGGATCTGTTGGTGAGCCCGGGTCGCAGTTTCGACCCGGGGCGTGACAGTCCTGCTACCATAAGATAAGACTTCTAAGGTTGCCGATAGCACCCGCAAGTGCTACCCCGCCCAACGGGGAACTTGTCCTACGGGTCACTGCCCGGGAGAGGGACACTGCCCTTGGCTCCGACAAGGCTACTTTTTACCCCCGAAGGTACGCTCGTTTTATCTTTATATTTTCTTTCTTTTCTTTTCTTTTTCTTTCTCTTTTTGCTTTAGTTCTTAGCCTCTCTGCCTTTGAACACTTGCTTTTCTTTCTTATTCAAGCTTGTAGCTCCCTTTTGCCACTGGCAAATCTCTTTCTCTTTCCTTTGAGCATTTAGCTCTTTGCTTTCACTTTAAGCCTTTCGAAAGTACCTCGTCCAACAGGTCACTGCCCAGAGAGTCCTGCTCCACTTGACGAGTCTCAAATTCGAAGGCGCCATTTACATTTTCTTTATACTTTTTAGCCACTTTTAGCTTGCTTTTAAAGTTTGCCTTTTTACAATAATTTACCTCTTATCCTAGGTCTCGCCATAACGATAACTTGAGAGTCTCCTGGACTCTTAACATTTCACCTTCACTTATTTAACTCAAATTGAAGTTAAAGTTATTGTCCATTCGCCCAGACACCCTATGACTTTCTAGGGTTATATTTGTTTAATTTCTTTAACCTTGGGATCTTATCCCACTTTCCTGATTCCTCACTGAATCCTAGAGTTAACTTAACTCTATTTTTCTGTTCCACTTTTAGCTTAGAGTTACACTGACTCTAATCTCCTGTTCCACTTTTATCTTAGAGTTACACTGACTCTAATTTCCTGTCTGTGAGTTTAAACTCCTCTGGATCACCTTAGGTTCCCTTTACCTAAGTTCCATGTCATACTCATCCTAGAGTTCCCTGACTCTATGTTGATCACTAGTTCACCTTAGGTCCCCTTTACCTAAGTTCCATGTCATACTCATCCTAGAGTTCCTTGACTCTATGTTGATCACTCTATCCAGTGTCCTTAGGTTATCCCCTAAGACAATGCCACTCGTCCAATCCTAGGATAGCTCCTAGTTCAATGTCACTCGTCAAACCCCTAAACTAGGTTTTCTCCTAGTCTTACTACCAACAAGTACTGTTCCCTTATGTCACATGATTCCTAGGGTTGTACCCTACATGATCACAGTCATCGCATAATTATCATTTCTACGCATGCAATTATTTTCATATCCATCATAAAAATAATATTTATCCTCTATGCATGCAATTTCATCAATTTAGATAAGTCAAGAATTTGCATTTTTCCTTAATTCTTTTACACATGCAAATTAATTATCTCCTTTTTGGCAACCAACAGTTGCATTTTCCATCTGTGTCCATCTACACATACCGGTTTATCCCCTATTTGGATAAATCACAAATGTCACTTTTCCTCTAAATATCTCTACATATGCACATTTATCATCTGTCTCTGGCAGCCAATAGTTGCACTTTTCCTCTGTATCTCTCTACATATGCAATAATAATCATGATTACCTAACGCCTAACAGGCTACTATCATGCTTCTAGATCGAAAAGCAAATGAGCAAAGGAGCAAGGGGAGAGGTCACCCAATTTCGGCAGAATCCCAATTGCTTGTAGACACTTGCAATTGGTCTCCGCGCGATTCCTCTTGTCCCCACGAGCTTGCACGCAAAACGGTGCACATCCACCAAACCTGCACGCAAAACGGTGCACGTCAGTAAAACCCACACGCAAAACGGTGCGCGCCACTTCAGTCGGCACGCAAACGATGCGCGTCAACTCAACCTGCACGCAAAACGGTGCACGTGCCTCAAATCTGCACGCAAAACGGTGCACGTTCGACTGTAGGGTTGCACGCAAAACGATGTACGTCTTTTCTAACCCTGCACGAAAAACGATGCATAAAATTAGGGTCGGCACGCAAAACGGTGCGCGACAACACGATTGGCACGCAAAACGGTGCACGCCTCACTGTATCTAGAATCACTGGCGGACCCCGTTCTCGCAATCCGGATATCCTATCAACCCGAAACTTTTGCTGTGGCCTTAAAACATAATTACGAAGCTCCCCAAATTTTCTCAGAATTTTTCGACACTGTTGGCGGAGCTCGTTCTCACTATCAGGCATCCGATCAACGCGAAACTTTTTCTGTGGTCTTAAAACATATTTACGGGGCTCCCATAATTTTCTCGGAATTTTCCGACACTGTGAATTTTCCACTAAAAATCTGGGCCCCCTTTCTCCAATAAAATTCCAGATCTCTCCATTTTAACCCAATTTGGGCCCAACTCGCGTCGAAATGTTCTTTACTTCCCTAACTTTCATAACACTAGTATTTCATACCACCTTTATTTACATTTATTTATGTGTCGAAAATCCGGTACTTTACATTCTACCCCCCTTAAAATAAGTTTCGTCCTCGAAACTTGAATTACATCTCGACTCCTACTTGATCGAGAGGGAGGAAACCTTACCCTCACTACTGGGCTCACTGTATATCGTGACTGGCATCAAATTGCCTGCTCGCCGAGACTACACGAGCAACTCATTCTTGATCCTTATCTCGATCCAGGGAAAATCTCAGACTTGGTGCCTGACCACTTTCACCAATTAGGTGAAAGACACAGTTGAGCACTTGCTCACTCAATTGCCACGAATGACCCAGTTTTTTGCTTGCGAAATTTTCACTTTAATTCCGCCATCATTCTTTTCACAACGAGGTTGCATCTGCGACCAATTACACTTACCGCATTTTTTCGGTCGCTTCGCTGCCTAAGGTGGAGGGCAAAGGCCAATCCACAAGTCCTCAGCTATCATGCACGCTGCTAGTGCTCTAAGTCCACGGGTTATCAGCTAACCCGACATCTCAGACTACTAATAGGTTCACAGACCACGGTCAAATAAGAGCCTATAGCCCAAATACTAGTCCAACACTGTACAACGGCTCTCGCTAGCCACAGACCCAATCGTCATACTGGTAGATCCACACTTAGGATTACTACACCAACACTCCCACTAGGAGCTACAATACCTCAATCACCACTAGCACTACGGCCTGATCATATCACACTCTCCGTGTACTATCAGCCTCAAGGCTCACACGTGGCATTCCACGTTCTCGAGTCATCGCTCGGACTACCGCCCCGACCAAATCTCTATCATGCCTCGCCCTCAGGTCTCGGGCCGCTGTCTCTCACAGCCGACTACGCCTGCCCACTGGGCTACAGGCCCACAGTCCACAAACATGGTCCAGGCACGGATCGTCCCCAAGCGAACCCGCTAATCGTCGCCACGCGACCACTACGCTCACTGAGCAAAAATCAACTAACCAGTCGTCAATCCCCGACCCGAACTCTCTATCAACTCTGGCCACACTGGGCAAAGGCTAATATGCCACCTAAGCAGCTCTCTCTGGCTAAACGATACCTGTGCTCCATGAGCACCCAAACAGTTCGGCGTCCTACGCCCCCATGCTAACTCGCAAAAATCCAGTGTTAAGCGATTTGCTTAAGCACCCCAACGGCTCTTGTGCAACTCTCCCACTGGGTCGAGGCACCACAATAACTGTCCACCAACTCTGGTGATTAACTCGCAAATCCTGCGGTGGCAATCCTCGCCATTACACCGATCCATCAGAACGGCGCCACAAAACTCTCGCTCTTTCGAGAGGTTCTCGCATCCTGAAGCCTACTCTAGGCTTCACCAACACTACTACACGGCAACCTAGCCACAATCAACACGCCACACGGTCACTACCGTCATCAGGGCGAACTCACGCCGCCAGGCCCGTAAATCTTCCTTGCCCTAACCCTTAGGGCACAGCAACTTGGCTCTCGCGACATAGCGATCACCATTTACCTCGCGAGTCGGTCTCTCACTGGACCTACTAACCATACTTTGCCAGCAACCTAGCTGACACAAGCGTAAAACACCCTATGCTGAAGGTGTTGGCTGCGCCGACAAAAGTTCGGCGGTCGCTGCCATTCCCTTTACTGTCGCCCCTACAGGCGGCGACGCCGTATACTCATACGTTGTTTGTGCAGCCTCAGCTTGCTGCGCTATCAGCCACTGGAGCCTATCTATCTGCTCCGACTGTCACATCGACGCCACACTTAGGCGTGGAATCAGCCTTTCTGTCGGCGGAAATTTTCGCTGACGGCAAGAAGCTTGATCTGCTGCTGGACCACCAATAAGTGCGGCCACCTGCTATCGCAGCTCGTGTACCTTGTTCGACCCAGAGCCCTCTCGTGGCTCGAGTCGAGACAAGCGCGTATCCCTGCGTGGTGTCATCGCTAATATGCACACCACAACGAAATGATTTGCCCAAATTTAGCCATTTGAGCAACACGCAATCTATATACCGACAGAAAAGCTCGTCGACCCAATCATGCGAAAGTATAAGAGGGTACTCCTTTTCATCTCCAACATTACGTTGTCGGCCGCCAACGTAATATCCGAAGAATGAAAGCTCGTCGCCCTCGATCAGTCCCAACATCCTTTTTGGGAACAACAATAACCAATCAAATACTTTCGCCCAAATATCGACACACTCTCTCGTGATAATCCCTAGGGTCTCCCTAAGGTTCACTAACCACCTAGGACTATTCCTAGGCTCTGATACCACTCTAATCTGTCACGCCCCGAGTCCGCCAATTTGTACGGTTCGGGCACGCCAACAGACCCGCCAATCGGGTATGACCTTTCACTACCCGAAAGGAACGGTAATATCCATAATCACACAACAAGTGTATGCGGAAGCTCAATATCAGAGTACTAAAAATCACTATAAATTTAAACTTTCATTCAATAACAAACAGTTAAAGCGGAAATGAAAGCATACAAGAGTGAACCATAAATTAAACTTATTACACTTTACATTTCTGAACTTGCAAATAAAATTATTACAATTCCTTTACATAAATTTCTCACCATACAAGGTTCACTCAAGAAATATATAAAAGGGATACCTCTGCTAGACCCTCTAGGTCTCTATGCTGCTGGGCCCTTGCCCCTGTCGTATGCCTCGCCGTCTGCATCTGATCCGTCTCGACCGCTGCATCCATACCCGAACCTGTGGGGGGGGTCACCCAAGGGGTGTGAGAACTCCGACAGAGTTCCCAGTGGGTTCAACCACCGAGAAAAAGTGTCCTACACCACTTGGTCCAATGGAAGCAATAATAATAGTGCTAGGAAACTAAAATCCTCAATATCAAAATGCGGCTATGCAATAATATATCACTACACTATCTGTGTCTAATCATCAACCATCACTACTCTGTCTAGCCACACTAGGCTGCTAAGCACCAACTCGGCCACTATGCCGCTGTATACAGGGTCAAACTAACCCGGCCACCTTGGCCACTCTAATTTTTCTTTATTCTTTAAATTCTGGTGCTTTAGTTCAAGTTAACCCTCAGAAATTCTTATCCAACGGGCCCCAGCCCGGTAGTCCTGCTACCATAAGATAAGATTTCTAAGGTTGCCGATAGCACCCGCAAGTGTTACCCCGCCCAACGGGGAACTTGTCCTACGGGTCACTGCCCGGGAGAGGGACACTGCCCTTGGCTCCGACAAGGCTACTTTTTACCCCCGAAGGTACGCTCGTTTTATCTTTATATTTTCTTTCTTTTCTTTTCTTTTTCTTTCTCTTTTTGCTTTAGTTCTTAGCCTCTTTGCCTTTGAACACTTGCTTTTCTTTCTTATTCGAGCTTGTAGCTCCCTTTTGCCACTGGCAAATCTCTTTCTCTTTCCTTTGAGCATTTAGCTCTTTGCTTTCACTTTAAGCCTTTCGAAAGTACCTCGTCCGACGGGTCACTGCCCAGGGAGTCCTGCTCCACTTGACGAGTCTCAAATTCGAAGGCGCCATTTACATTTTTTTTATACTTTTTAGCCACTTTTAGCTTGCTTTTAAAGTTTGCCTTTTTACAATAATTTACCTCTTATCCTAGGTCTCGCCATAACGATAACTTGAGAGTCTCCTGGACTCTTAATATTTCACCTTCACTTATTTAACTCAAATTGAAGTTAAAGTTATTGTCCATTCGCCCAGACACCCTATGACTTTCTAGGGTTATATTTGTTTAATTTCTTTAACCTTGGGATCTTATCCCACTTTCCTGATTCCTCACTGATTCCTAGAGTTAACTTAACTCTATTTTTCTGTTCCACTTTTAGCTTAGAGTTACACTGACTCTAATCTCCTGTTCCACTTTTATCTTAGAGTTACACTGACTCTAATTTCCTGTCTGTGAGTTTAAACTCCTCTGGATCACCTTAGGTTCCCTTTACCTAAGTTCCATGTCATACTCATCCTAGAGTTCCCTGACTCTATGTTGATCACTAGTTCACCTTAGGTCCCCTTTACCTAAGTTCCATGTCATACTCATCCTAGAGTTCCTTGACTCTATGTTGATCACTCTATCCAGTGTCCTTAGGTTATCCCCTAAGACAATGCCACTCGTCCAATCCTAGGATAGCTCCTAGTTCAATGTCACTCGTCAACCCCTAAACTAGGTTTTCTCCTAGTCTTACTACCAACAAGTACTGTTCCTTTATGTCACATGATTCCTAGGGTTGTACCCTACATGATCACAGTCATCGCATAATTATCATTTCTACGCATGCAATTATTTTCATATCCATCATAAAAATAATATTTATCCTCTATGCATGCAATTTCATCAATTTAGATAAGTCAAGAATTTGCATTTTTCCCTTAATTCTTTTACACATGCAAATTAATTATCTCCTTTTTGGCAACCAACAGTTGCATTTTCCATCTGTGTCCATCTACACATACCGGTTTATCCCCTATTTGGATAAATCACAAATGTCACTTTTCCTCTAAATATCTCTACATATGCACATTTATCATCTGTCTCTGGCAGCCAATAGTTGCACTTTTCCTCTGTATCTCTCTACATATGCAATAATAATCATGATTACCTAACGCCTCTAACAGGCTACTATCATGCTTCTAGATCGAAAAGCAAATGAGCAAAGGAGCAAGGGGAGAGGTCACCCAATTTCGGCAGAATCCCCCACCTTGTGGTGTACCCAATTGCTTGTAGACACTTGCAATTGGTCTCCGCGCGATTCCTCTTGTCCCCACGAGCTTGCACGCAAAACGGTGCACATCCACCAAACCTGCACGCAAAACGGTGCGCGTCAGTAAAATCCACACGCAAAACAGTGCGCACCACTTCAGTCGGCACGCAAAACGATGCGCGTCAACTCAACCTGCACGCAAAACGGTGCACGTGCCTCAAATCTGCACGCCAAACGGTGCACGTTCGACTGTAGGGTTGCACGCAAAATGATGCACGTCTTTTCTAACCCTGCATGAAAAACGATGCATAAAATTAGGGTCGGCACGCAAAACGGTGCGCGACAACACGATTGGCACGCAAAACGGTGCACGCCTCACTGTATCTAGAATCACTGGCGGACCCCGTTCTCGCAATCCGGATATCCTATCAACCCGAAACTTTTACTGTGGCCTTAAAACATAATTACGAAGCTCCCCAAATTTTCTCAGAATTTTTCGACACTGTTGGCGGAGCCCGTTCTCACTATCAGGCATCCGATCAACGCGAAACTTTTTCTGTGGTCTTAAAACATATTTACGGGGCTCCCGTAATTTTCTCGGAATTTTCCGACACTGTGAATTTCCCACTAAAAATCTGGGCCCCCTTTCTCCAATAAAATTCCAGATCTCTCCATTTTAACCCAATTTGGGCCCAACTCGCGTCCAAATGTTCTTTACTTCCCTAACTTTCATAACACTAGTATTTCATACCACCTTTATTTACATTTATTTATGTGTCGAAAATCCGGTACTTTACAGATTCTATGTGCATCCTATGTGAGATTAATAAAAGTTGTTGAACCTTAGTCTTTTCATTGGTGATAGTGGATTGAATGACCATATTCAAGTAATGTTAAATGATCTTTGGCAAGTCTATATGTGAGTGGATGTTTCATTTGAGGGTGGTTAGTGGTTTGTGTGAGAATAACTGACTACATTAATCTTGATCTATCTATATGAGATTCACTCTTTATGAAAGTAATGATTGTCATTTATCTCCTGATTCATGTTAGGTGAAAACCATGTTGGATACTATTCTCTCTTTATTTCCAAATGTGAAAGGGGCATACTTGTGTAGACTTGATGTATGCTATGTTAACATCCAATCCTTTTATGAGATTGATTATGTAGTTTGGATAGCATGCTCTAATAAATGTAAGAACATCGACACCTGTTTTCCTTTTATCATCTTGGGACATTTGCATGCTTGTATGGTCATTCAAAATGCTATCATTCAAAATGCTATCACTTCCCAGGGGGTCACCCATCCTAGAACTACTCTAGCTCTAGCACGCTTAACTCTCATGTTCCTCTTGGATCTTGCTACCATCCAAAATGCTATAGCCGGGTTAGAGATTTAGTCCTATTATATCATTTATATAGAGGACTAATCCAAATTCCGGGGGTGTCACATTCTTCCCCCCTTTAAGCCCTGACGTCCACGTCAGGCTCAAGCACACTCACAAGCACCAGGCGATGTGAGACTCGTCTCGCTAGCCTTAGCCGACCTTGTGAGGAGCTGCACTCCACTCACAACGGTCATCATTAGCCGGGGAGCCTCGCTCTACCCGCTATATAACCCTGGCTCAGCCGAGACTCATCTCACATTTCCGGCTGGTGAATGGCTCTGATACCAACTGTGACGCCCCACTTCCCAGGGGGTCACCCATCCTAGAACTACTCTAGCTCTAGCACGCTTAACTCTCATGTTCCTCTTGGATCTTGCTACCATCCAAAATGCTATAGCCGGGTTAGAGATTTAGTCCTATTATATCATTTATATAGAGGACTAATCCAAATTCCGGGGGTGTCACAGCGGCAACCGCGGACTGTGGGCGGTTGATCGGATTATTATTATTGTTATTATTGCATCCGATTGGAGGTGAGGGATCGGGTTTCCTTAGTGGATGGTCTTACCCACTTACTTAGAGTCTTGATCCAGTCCTGCTATATCAGATACTTGTGGATACATACTTTACTCGTGTGGGTCGCTCCCCTCGAGTGCCACTCCGGAGTAGGCTTAGGGCCGAGCCGTGTGCCGGTCGATTGGATACTTTGGGGTCATGCCGTGTGCCGATCAGATACTGGGTTCTTGAGTTGACAGCAGAGCAGGCAGTACCAGTGTTTACTGGTGTATTGATTGGGTTTGGTCAGGCAGGCTTTGACATTCTGATGCATACATTTAGCTATCCTTTTAGCTTGGTATTTTAGAGGCATAGTAGTGGTAGTTTCCTTTTTCCAGCAGTCTCTATTACTTACCACACTTCCTTTCCTTTCGCCTCTGGTAGACCTTGTGTGTACGTCGGGGTTTGAGGCTTTACCCACAGGGGGAGGCTACTGGTTTTACTAGTGGTTCTCACCCCCATTGTTGTTTTTTTTCCCTTTCCTCCCTTTGTTTTGCAGTGTCTGCTGCGGGAGCTGCGGATCTTCGGTTGACGGTTCGAGGCGAGGGAGTTGCGAGATAGATCCCTACCAGTGTTGATTCCTACAGTGGGATAGTTGTACCAACCCGGATTGTGGGTTTCACTGTACACAGTTGTATTTTATTATTTTAGTTATCTCCCTTTTTGGATTTATAGATGTTGTATAGGTGGCTTTTGCTTGTATTACAGTTTCGGTGGATCGGATTATTGTATTATTATTTTTTTGGGAGATGGATATTGTACTTTTATTTTTTAGTTGCACAGTGATTCAGGTATTTATTACAGCAGTATTTTTTCAGCTCTGATATCTGTTTAGTTGTTAGATGGTACTTTGCAGGTTGGACGCTTCGCCTATGCGGGGTTTCGCATAGGTGGCGGATATGTTGGCGAACCGGGTCGCAGTTTCGACCCCGGGGCGTGACAACAGGCAGGTCTCCATCTGATGCCCGGTTGCGGAGATAAAAATCCGGCAAGGTGTCGCTGTCCAGAAATTCCATCAGAAAATGGGGTCCCAGTAAGCATGGAAAAACTCCTTGAAAAGCGTGAAACTAGGGGAAGAAGAAAATACCAAGATCGTAGCTCTGTCTGTCGCGGATCCAACGGCGCAAAAATCGCCTGAAACGGAGGTCAGAGTAGGCTGGGGGAGCTCGTGCACCGAAACGCGAAGAAGGGGAACACAAATGGACGAGCGTCGCGCCGCGCCGTAAAAATGGAAACCTCAATAAGCGTGCCACCAAAAATCCTAAAAATCCTCCAGAGGGTGCGCAACACGAAGGGGAGCAACTTTGCTGAAGGCCTCCAGTCGATTTGAAGCTCAGAAATGTAGAAAAAGGGGAAGAAGAAGAAGCTTGGATCCTTAAATAGGCCCAGAAAATAATTGAAGAAATGACGGCTGTGTCCCCACTTCCGGGCGCCCGTTTCTTCCTGGCCGCTACAGTGTTGGGCCCGGCCCAACACTGTGCGGGCCCAAATTCCTGTCGGGCCTCCACGTAGCCCGCCAAACAGCGGACAGGCATCTCCGCCACTAGCCTCGCGCCACGTGGCCCGCCGTGGTGCCGACGCGTGGCGCGCCCGAGCGCGGGAGAAGCCGACAACGCGCCCATGTGCGCGCCTGCGCCGCTGCCTACCATCTCTGTACGCACGCGCCCCGAGGCAGACCACTCCCCGCTCTGTGGACTTGGTTTACTGCACAGACCAATCCTACCCCTCCACGTGTCTTGCCCACTGGTGCACGCCGGCCCCGTGGACCGCGCACCTGCCCGCGCACTGCCCGTGCCGCACCCGCGCCTGCCCGCCGCCGCGCTTGCGCCTGGCCGAGCGCGCGCCGCCGCCCTCCGCCGTCGCCGGCGCTGCCCCAGCCGCCGGAACAGTACAGGATGCCTCAAAATTCGTGCCGGATCAACCGAGCTCCGAAAAATGCAAGTAAATAGTCCATTTTCATCGTTTTCGCGCGCTGAATCCAAATCCGGTGTCCGTTTTGCCAAATTCAACTCTAATAATTGCCGAAGGCATCCAGAAAGGTGTTCCTTGGTCCAAACTTCACGCTGATTCCATTTTTAATATCCATTGCGCGTGAAACCACTTCTAAACATCCGACGGGGTCAACAGACTACTCTCGTGATCTATTTAACACATCGAGTCCATCACCAGTGTCCAATAGGTGCACAAATACTACCGGCACGCCCCATAGGCCTCCATAAGCTGTAGATGCAACAGTAGTCTAATAGTGAGAATTTCGGTTCCTCACATGCGCGATATGTACCGAGTATGCGGGTTCAGTGGATTTTGTTAGCAAGTGGCCACGCTCTTCACCGACTTCAGCTTTGCCTACGAAAAGCGTTTCAGGTGGGTTGGTTCATCTCAAGAACCGGTAGACGGTTCTCTAATTCTTTATGTTAGGATGCATGCATGTCTAGGGTACACGGTATGTGATTGAGAGGTAGGTAAGCTTGGTAATGATAATTGTATAAAAGAATTGCAAGATTAATATTCATGTTATATTATGAGGACTTGCGAGATTTGGATAGTCATGTTGGTGATTAGTGGAAGCTTACCTAAGTTAATGTTACCCTATATGTGATTATATAGCATGCCATGTTAGCACATAGCCGTTTATGGGATTGGTTCAGGCGATAGGGCAGGATTATGTAGCTATGTGCGAGTATTACTCTGAGGAGTCATTATAGATCAAGGATTATGGACAGGTGTAGTTCATTAGTGATTTTGGCATGTGGTTTACTTTCTTCTATCTTTCTTGAGGACAAATGCATGCTTGTTTGGACATATAGTTAGGCCATCTTTTACTGCTACACTACTTATTGGAACTTGACTTAGGAGAAACCATGTTATTCCTTTCTCCTTCTTTGTTAGTCAGGCGGTCTGTGTTGCTCGGGTGCGAGCAGGGATTTGGGGTAGTGTAGCCGGGACATTGGTGTCAGGGATGGGTTGTGCTGGATTGTGGTTGGCAGGGTTTTGCGGTGACCGCAGACTTTGGGCGGTCGACCGGAGGTCGGTTTTAGATTATGGTTTTTGGGGCATTAGGGCAACCGTGGATATTGGGCGGTTGACCGGATATTTATTTATGCATCAGATTGGGTATCGATTTCTTTAGTGGATGGAGTTTCTCACTTATTGAGTACTTTTGCATTTGATTGAGGACCGGGGTTTCCTTTAGTGGATGAGTTTTCCTACTTTGATCTGAGTCGTGATCCAGTCCTGCTGTTATATATTACTATTATATATACTTATTACTGAGATACTTTACTCGTGTGGGTCTCTCCCCTCGAGTGCCACTCCGGAGTGTGCTACAGACAGGCTTTGAGTCCTTGAGACTCCTTTTCAACGGTGCTATGTGTCGGCCAGCATACCCGATACGGCAGGCACAGCAGGCAGTACCAGTTCTTACTGGTCCATTGATTGGGTTTATTCAGGCAGACACTTTTATTGTTGCACTCGTGTCAGGGGGCTGAGTGGAGTCTAGTAGCTGTGTTTAGACCAGTGCTAGTGTGGTTGGGAGCCGTTTAGTTTGACGGTGGTCCCGTGTCGTTGTGAGTACTTTGACCGTTGTGTGAGAGGTTGAGCATCTTGAGTCTATCCGTTCTGAGAGAGAGTGTGGATTTCGACTATAGCCTTGTCACGCCCCGGGGTCGAAACTGTGATCCGGGCTCGCCAACAGATCCGCCGCCCATACGGTGAACCCCGTATAGACGAAGCGTCAAACCTGTAAAAGGAAGATACTATACTAAACAGATATCAGAGCTGAAAGTAAACTGCTAGAAATAAAAAATAAATACAAGTCCAATTGTTACAATCCAAGTCCTCACCAAAATACAAAAGTCTCTCTCAGCAATAAAGAAAAGTACAATTCTATCCCTCACTACAAAGTCTCTCAACAAGAAACTCTCAAAATAATAAGGGTACATCTACTCTCTAGACGACGACTGGTAAGGATCTAGCTCACGACTCCCTCACCTTGATCTGAAGAAGCAGCAACTGGAGTAGCAGGAACAGGAGCAGAAGTCCCCGGGGAAAAAGACACCACGACGGGTGTGAGAACTACATCCCACAGTAGTTCTCAGTGGGTGCCGCCAACAAGCCCAACGGTCTGCCCACTAAGTCTACTAGAGGCATGCTGTAACAAATGAAATACTGAAGGAAAGAGCTGGAAATGAATAACCCTACAGCTACTATGCCCCTATCTAGATGCTCAAAAAGTGAAACAGATGATAACATGGTGCATCTACTATCCCACAACTCAAATCACCCAATCTACCTGACTGCCTCCTCGGGTCCAGTCAAACCTGCGCCTACCTACTGCCGTTACATCCCGAAGAACCGGACTGATGTAGGGCGTCCGTAGCTGCCAAAACTGGCCCAGCCAGAGGGACTGTGTCCGTAACTGCCAAAACTGGCCCAATCAGAGGGACGGCGTCGACAAGTCACGATACCAAAGTAACAGATCCACCCCGGACGTGGCTCTCATGGGGCGCGACCCCATCGAGGACAAAGGTATGCACGCACTCTGTCGAGCTAGCATTGCAGGCTATAGTCAAAATCCACGCCCACACTCTGAACGAAAAAAACTCAGGATCCTCAAACATCTCGCACAACGGTCGCAGCACTCTCGACGACTCAGCTGATCAGCTCTCTTGAATCTCAAGACACAAGCAACTCTAACAACTCATAGCACAAAGTCGCATCCACAGCGAACAACTGCCTCATCAGGCCAAACATCGCATCCACTGCGAGAATGTAATGACACGACTTTTCTAGTAATTTTTACCCTCCGGTTAATAAAGTGTTTCTTTTAGTGAATTTGAATTACCGAGTTTTTGTGAGTCGGTCGAGGTGTGGCACGGGTATTTTTTTGTAAAAGGGCTCGAAAAATGATGACCGACGGTGCAATCGGATCTGAAATCCGACGTAGGGATCTCCCGGAACAGGGTTTTTAGAGTTGCGGTGACTTAACGTGCATCGAAATCCGTGGAAAATATCCTGCACGCTTTTCAAGGAAATATGGGTTTATCCCGTAGGATTAATTAATTAAAAAATTAATTATTCGGTGATAGATATTAAAAGGTGGGATTTAATTGTACGTACGAAAAGGGAAAAATCCCACTTTTCGCAAAAAGAGAAACCCTAGCCGGAGAGAACGAGGTAGAAAAGAGATAAAAAGGCGGAACCCTAACCGGAGGAGGGAAAAAGAAAGAAAGAGGAAGAAGACGGAGAAATCCGATCATCCCGAACAACGTACCCGAATTAGGAGTGTGATCGGTCGACTTCCCCGTCGGAATTTTCGGTAAGTAGAATTCATTTTGTTATATTGTTGGGGTTTTTTTTCGTATCTTTTTCGTTGTCATCATCTCCATCCCCATCGTCATCGCCGGCCCGCCGCCGCCGTCGCGCGATCTTGGGCACGGCGCGGGCAGGCGGATGACGCGCGGGCGCCGCTAGGGCACCGCGCGGGCAGACGGACGACGCGCGGGCGCCGCTAGGGCACCGCGCGGGCGTTGCGCAGGCGCCGCCCGCGGACACGCATCGCGCGGCCTCGTGCCGCGCGGGCAACCGCGGACGGGCGGGCGCCGCCCGCGGGCGCGCGCCGCGCGCCCTCGAGCCACGTGGGGCGCCCGCAGGCGGGCAGGCGCTGCGTGGCCTCGTACCGCGCGGGGCACCCCCGGGCGGGGGGGCGCCGCCCGCAAGCGCGCACCACGCGGCCTCGTGCCGCGCGGGGGGCCCGTGGGCGGGCGGGTGCAGCGCGGGCGCCGCCCGCGGGCACACACACCGCGCGGGGCACCCGCGGGCCGGTGGGCGCCGCGCGGGTGCCGCCCGCGGACGCACGCCGTGCGATTTTTTGCCACGCAGTGCATCCGCGAGCGGCGGCATCCGCGCGGGCAAACTCCGCGGGCGACGACTTCCACGTGGGAGGGCGTGCGGGGTGTCGTCAAGTGTTGTAAGAGCACCGTTTTTGGGTTTTTGTCGCGGGGTTAGTTTTGGATTTTCGTTTTCGCGGTGTTAGTGCGTTTTATTAATTATCGTTTTTGGGGACTTCTTTAGCTCCAAGTGCGCAGCGGGAGTGTGTTAAAGATCCAAGTGCTCCGATCTTTCCGCAACCAGGTGGGTACCCTTGCAGTAAGTGCAATATGTCATCGTAAAAAAGTATAATAACCTGTCTAATAAAGTAGATGAGATGTTTCAATTGATTTAACCTTTCGCATGAATATGTACCGTTTCTTCTGTTATTAACTGTGGCGACTATGTGTCGCGGTGATTGTTACACGCCGGTTTCGGCTATCTTGTTTTTTGATGGTTACACGTACACAGGCGGTCTGGCCACCGCATGGGTGTACTTTTCCGGAGAAGTGGTCTGAATGACCCGTGTAGCCCACAAAAGTGAAAGTTCCGGGTGGGGTCTTCTTCACGCCAGCTATAAGTGCCGCACTAGCACCGTGAAGGGGTTAAAGGCAACACGTAAGTAAAGTAATTGTTCACGAGGGGAGATCGTTGACTCCCCGACAGGTACCATGTAATTAAAGCAAGTGATATGGACTCATGAGGAGGAAAAGCGAAAGGTTCCGGTGTATTTGTTTTGTTTTAAAATTACTGTTAATTGTTTGAAACATCTACTTTATTTGTCATTGACTTTACCCACTCCGTGACAGGTTCGACTAGGTGTAGTAACCGAGACGGTGGTGAAGCAGCGTCTAGAGGACCATAGCCGTATGAGGCTTTACTACAGAACTCTTGTTTGGTTTATCTCATTTCTCTTCCTAGTTTAACTGTTAGTTTAATTTGCTTGATTGTGGATCATATTGGATGTTGGATAGTTAATTAGTTGACACTGTGGATTTTTGTTACGGAATTTGAGTTGGCGTATTTCGTGATTGTATTAAGTCTTGAAGATTGAAGATGAAGAAACTTCGGATCGTATACCTCAATCTCAAGAAAGAAGAATTCAAAAGGATCAGGTACGTTTAACTAAATAATTTTGATGATCCGAATACTTCTTATAGTGTAGAAACACCTGGAAGAGGTTTTAACTGCTTATTCATCAAAAACTGGACATGGGACATGTTCAGGATCCGGATCGTGGACTTTCAATCCGGATCCCGAAAGGTGTTCGTTCATACATTGCTGCAATCCGGATCACAGCTTGTACAATCCGGATCCCGAATGGGATGTTTTGTGAAAATGTATGAACGATCCGGATCGTGGATTATGATCCGGATCCCGAACAGGTGATTTTCTGGAAACTGCATTCTGTGCGTCTGCGATCCGGATCGTGGCTTATACAATCCGGATCGCCGTCGGTAAAACTTTCCAGAAAAGTTTGTTTTTGATCCGAATATTCTTCCTAGGGTTTCTAACCTATAAATAAACCCTATGGTCATTTTTCTAGGGTGAATCCAAATAGAGCCGTCATTTTCACATATCATTTTATACGGCCTTAGATCCACATATAGAGAAGAAAGGAAATCAATAGAAATATTCTATGTTTCTTCATCTATATTGATTAGTTTGATTCTAGGTTTTCATACTCACATCTTGAGTTGAATCAAACTAATGAATACTTAGATGGTATTTCCGATCTACTCTTGATCTAAGTATTCGGCGGATCATCACCACCCAAACAAACAACGATTTACCCCAAAATCGGCGCGTGGACTCGCGTGGCCTTGTGGATTCAAGGTGTTATCGCTCTCGTGGATTCGGAGCGAGGTGCGTTCGTGGATTCGAAGCGTACCATTGGGTGAAGACCGTGGATTCGGTTGGACGTCGTGGACTCGACGTTGGACGCTGTGGATTCAGCGTTGGGCGCGGATCGTGGATTCGAGAAGCGTCGTGGAGCGAGCGGGAAGATCGACTAGGGGCGTATGGTAAAAGGTTGAGTCGTCTGTGAGTACGTTATATCACCTTGTACGTGTGTTAACTCTAGTGGATTTCGCCGTGTTATCGGTCCCGTGGTTTTTTACTCCGGTTTGGAGTTTTCCACGTAAAAATCTTGTGTGTTCTTTTATTTTTCCGCATTGGGTTTTATCGCACAATGATTTTTTGAGTGTTTATTGTTTACACCTATTCACCCCCCTCTAGGTGTTTTTTCCCCTATTAGATCCTTATTAACCTAAACCCAACAAGTGGTATCAGAGCGGGAATAGGGTTGTAAACAATGGTTGAAGGTGGAAACATCAATCGACCCCCTTTCTTTGATGGAACTAATTATGCGTACTGGAAAGTACGGATGAAAGCTTTCTTAATTTCCATCGACGAAAGGGTGTGGCAATCAATTGAATTAGGATGGTCTAATCCAACTGAAATTTTAGATGATGTTCGCACCTTAAAACCTAGGTCGAAATGGACCAAGGAAGAGATAGACTTATCTTCTTACAATGGCAAAGGGATTAATGCTCTATTTAATGCTTTGTCACAAACTGAGTTCTCTCGCGTCTCGGCATGTGAGACTGCGAAAGAAATCTGGGATGTTCTTCAAGTTACGCATGAGGGAACTAACTTAGTGAAGATTCAGAAACTGCAAATGCTCACGAGCAAGTTTGACTCTATCTCTATGGCAGAGAATGAATCCTTCACTGACTATTACACACGATTGCAAGACATCGTGAACTCATGTGCTAACTTGGGAGAGAAGATTCCAGAATTTAAAGTTGTAAGAAAAATTCTAAGAACTCTTCCTGAACGATTTCGCCCGAAGGTTGCAGCCATTGAAACAATTAAACACCCGGACGAAATGCGTGTAGAAGAATTAGTAGGTGCTTTACAAACTTATGAAATGACTTTTCCTACTAACTATTCTTCTGGAAAGGCATCCTCTTCTAAGTCTTCAGGTTACGCATTGAAATCAACTAAAGAAGAAGACGCGGATTCATCCTCCTCGGACGACGACGAGAACATTTCTATGGAGGACTTTGAGAAGCAGCTCGCTCTCTTGACAAGGAAGTTTCGCCGCAACTTTCGAAGGGGAAATTCAAGCAAAACTCAATCCTTCGGAAAGTCAAAGAAAGGCAAGGGTCCTTCAAGTTACAAGTCAAGAAGCCAGGAGAACTTCTCAAAGGATAAGAAAAGTTCTGAGGGACAAGTCCAGTGTTTCAAATGTCGAGGCTACGGCCACATAGCAACGGAATGTCCCAACAAGAATCCGGCAAAGAAGAAGGCGATGCAAGTAGTTACTTGGGATGACAACTCCACGTCAAATGAGTCATCGTCAAGTGATGAAGAAGACAACGCGACAGCTTTCCACGCGTCCACTACATCTTCTCCCTTCATGTGCTTAATGGCGAGTACATCCGAGTCATTGTCCAACTCCACTGTGGAAAAGATTGCAACGGACGATGAGTCAGATAATTCGGAAGGTGAAGATTTTGTTTTAGCCTACCATAAGCTTTTGAGGGATTCAAAGAAATTGGCTAAACAAAACAAGGGGTTGAAAGAGAGATTACTGGATCTTGAAGATGAAGTAAAAAGAGTAACCTCTTCTCAACCGATCTTGAAGTGGAAAGGGACAATCTGATTAAGACAAATGTTTCCCTTCAAGAGTCCAATGAGCATTTCGAGAAGAGTTATGTAGACATGGTGAACAAAGCGAATTACTTCTTGAAGCTCAACGGCGAGGCCCGACAGGAAAAATTGGAAATGACGGAGACCATACGCCAACTAAAGGATGACTTACAGAGATTTTCTTCTGGAAGGAGTAAGTTGGACAGACTTCTTGGTCTCGGTCAAAGAAACAAGTTCGGCCTCGGATACACTCAAACTGGAGACATTCCAAGTTCGAGTGGTACAGTATTTGTGCCTCCGTCGGTATCTCCTCCTCCGACACCGGTGTTCACGCCAAGCAACGACAACGAACCTACTACATCTTCTTCGGAATCGACAAGATCCAAGGTATGTTTTCGTTGTGGCATTTCAGGGCACATCAGAAGAAACTGCAAGACTGGAGCCAAACGCACACCTCAAGAACATCTTGCAACAACTACCAAAAGGGCTATTCCTCGGAAACAACTCCAATCAAATTGACGGAAAAGAGCCTTGGTAGTACACCTCTCAAGACGACATCATCAAGGAGCAGCAATTCTTCATGCAAGACGCTCTCACCTAGGAAATCAACTTCACGACCATTACCGACGTACTCCAAAAAGGTTTGGGTGCGCAAAGGTGAAATCTTTCCCTGTCTTGCTACCAATGTTTCTTTGCATGCATATGATGGTTCGTCTTGGTACCTGGATAGCGGGTGTTCCCGTCATATGACCGGCGATAAAAACTGTTTTCAAACATTTGAGAAAAACTCCGGAGGACTTGTTGTTTTCGGAGATGGCCGGTCTTCCAAAATTGTTGGAAAGGGAACGGTAGCTATTCCAGATGGCCCGGTTCTAGATAATGTATTATTTGTTCATGGCCTAAAGACTAACCTCATAAGCATAAGTCAACTGTGTGATAATGGTTATTCAGTTAATTTTTCATCTGATAAATGCACTGTAACTGACTTGAACCATGCTTTCTTTTTAAAGGGGGTTAGATCAGAAAACAACTGTTATGTAGTTCCTTCTAAGATTTCTGAAAAATGTAACCTAGCATCTTTGAAAAACGAAACTCTTTGGCATGAAAGGCTAGGTCACATAAACTTTAAGGAACTTGCTAGAATTTCAAATAAAGATGTGGTCAAAGGGGTTCCGAAACTTTCTTTTGAACAAAACCTTGTGTGTGGCGGTTGCCAAAAGGGAAAACAGTCTAGGACTGCACACAAGAATTTGAACCACATAGGTACAAAACGGCCTTTGGAACTTTTGCATATGGACTTAATGGGGCCAACTCGTCAACCATCTCTGGGAGGTAAATGGTATATTTTTTGTTGGTTGATGATTTTTCTAGATATACTTGGGTAGCCTTTCTAAAAGAAAAAGCTGATACTTTTGATTCTTTTCTCGAAATTTGCAATCGTATTATGATTGAAAAGAATGAAAGGATTACTCGAGTAAGGAGTGATAGAGGTGGGGAATTCATAAATTCCAAATTCATTGATTTTTGCTCTTCTAACGGCATTAAACATGAATTCTCTGCACCTTACACACCTCAACAAAATGGTGTAGTCGAGCGCAAGAACAGGGTCGTACAGGAGATGGCTCGTGTTATGCTTCATAGCCGGAACCTTCCTTTATATTTTTGGGCTGAAGCGGTGAACACGGCTGTCTATGTTATCAATCGAGTGTACTTGCGCCCGGGGACTTTTAATACACCATATGAACTATGGTTTAGTAGAAAACCTAATATCAAATATTTTCGCATTTTCGGGAGTCGGTGTTTCATTTTGCGTGATCGCGAAAATCTTGGTAAATTTGACTCTCGAAGTGACGAAGGGATTTTCTTAGGTTATTCTACAAACAGTAGAGCATATCGAGTTTTTAACTTGGAATCTAAGACGATTGTAGAATCGATAAATGTTAAGGTAGATGAAGCTTTTCATTTTGAATCTGAAAAATCTACCCTCGATATCTCTCTTGATGATGATACACCTGCTAATGCATCTTCTTCTAACAATTCTTTCGATAATAATGTTGATGCATCTAACGGTTCTTCAAGCTCATGTGATGTGCAGGAATCATCTCGTGTACCTCCGCCTACTCCTTTACCTCAAACGTTACGCATCTCCAAGGATCACCCTGAATCGAACATAATTGGAGATCCACAAGAAGGAGTTAGAACACGGAGACAATTGGTTTGCGGATTTGCATGCTATGTATCACAAATCGAACCAAGGAATATTGATGAAGCTCTCCAAGATGATTATTGGATTAAAGCAATGCAGGAAGAGCTCCATCAATTCGAGCGAAACAAAGTCTGGGAACTGACGAAGCCTCCGAAGCAACACAATGTGATAGGTACCAAATGGATCTTCAAGAACAAGAAAAACGAAGAAGGTACTATCATCCGGAACAAAGCAAGGTTAGTTGCTCAAGGCTATTCTCAAGTAGAAGGTATAGACTTTGATGAAACCTTCGCCCCTGTAGCTAGACTCGAGTCCATTCGTATATTGTTTGCGATCGCTTGTCATTTCAAAATCAGATTATTTCAAATGGACGTTAAGAGCGCCTTTTTAAATGGATTTTTAAATGAGGAAGTTTATGTAGCTCAACCGAAAGGTTTTGTGGATCATAAACTACCTAACCATGTTTTTCGACTGAAAAAGGCTCTTTACGGTCTGAAACAAGCACCGCGAGCATGGTACGAAAGGTTGACAAAGCACCTTTTGGAAAAGGGCTACACTCGAGGGGGAGCTGACAGGACTCTCTTTGTGAAGCATTATCAAAACAATTTCATAGTTGCTCAAATCTATGTTGATGACATTGTTTTTGGAGCAACGAGAGATAATGATGCTTCTAAATTCGCGGAGACCATGGAAAGCGAATTTGAGATGTCCATGATGGGCGAATTGAATTATTTTCTTGGATTACAAGTTAAGCAGAACGATGAAGGAATTCACTTGTGTCAATCCAAGTATGCACTGGAGTTGGTCAAAAAGTTTGATCTTGAAAATTCTAAAGATTTTCCAACTCCAATGGGAACTAGCCATAAGGGACTTGGAAGTGAATCACAAAGTGAGAATGTAGACGAGAAACTGTACCGCAGTATGATTGGAAGTCTACTATATCTCACGGCTAGTCGCCCGGATATATCCTTCAGTGTTGGGATTTGTGCGAGATATCAATCAGCACCGAAGGAGGTTCACCTGAAAGCGGTGAAACGGATCATCCGGTATATCAAAGGTACAATCAATTTCGGAATTTGGTATCCTATGGGAACGACTTTGGATATTGTTGGATACTCAGATGCCGATTGGGCTGGATCGGTGGATGACCGGAAAAGCACGAGTGGTGCATGCTTCTATCTCGGCCACTGCCTTGTTGCATGGCACAGTAAAAAACAGAACTGCATAGCACTCTCGACTGCCGAAGCGGAGTACATTTCTGCAGGAAGTTGTTCAACCCAATTGATTTGGATGAAGAGCGTGTTGAGCGATTTCCGAATTTCAACATCTTCGGTAACCATTTTATGTGACAACACTAGTGCTATTAACATTTCTAAAAACCCTGTGTTGCACTCTAGAACAAAACATATTGAACTTAGATATCATTTTCTTAGAGAGCTAGTTGAATCAAACATTCTTCAACTGTCATATATTTCAACTGAGGATCAATTAGCCGACATCTTAACAAAACCTTTGGATCAAAAACGTTTTATTCACTTGCGTAAAGCAATTGGCATGCTTTCCTTGAAATAAACTCTTTTGAAACCTTTGCTTAGATTAGGTTTTGTTTTTGTTCTTGTTTTTGTTTTGTTCTTTATCTATGTTCTGTACATAGCACACTAATTGAGCATAAATCATAATTGACTTTAATTGCATCCTTTTATGCATTTAGAAATTTATTATGTTTTTGATGTCATAATGTTTCAATGTTGCAATGATCATTTACGTTAATTAAACCATCTTTCTGTGATCAAAGTCAATTTCTCTCTCAATGATCTCTTGGTATAGTCATTATCATATTTGATTGCTTAGTCGAGTATGAATTCGAGATCAATGGTTTGGTTGAATACTTTATATATTAAATAATTGATAGCCAATTGAGGGGGAGTCAATGAAATGTGAAATGCTCAAAAGATGTGGAAAGAGTTACATCCCAATGAGGAGTGTGAAAACTACCACCACATGGAGAAAATGAAAGAAAAAGATACTCCATGAATGAAAAGCAAACTTTTGTTTGAAAAATTGTTGATAAAACTCATATTGAAATACTTGACTCAGTCGTATTTCATGGTTGGTATAAGGTGGGATTTTTGATTTAAGATGCTCAAAGAGCCACTCCTTCAACAGATTGTCTAGATATATTATCTAACTTATCTGGGATTTCAAACATCTATTGATCTTGGTACTTCATTTTCTTTACTGAAATTGATGATTTGATAAAGACATTACACATAGGATCAAGATAGATGTAATTGAAGTTGTTCAACTTTAAGTGTTTTAACTTTCGTAAATCTTCGTTTCATTTTTGGATATTATTGATAGATTTTCATAATCTATTTCTTGTTGTGTGAAACGATGTCATTTGTTTAAAGTTGACATGATAATGTGCTTACATACTTTTTCTGGATTTTATTGTATTTTTCTTAATTTTTCTGAAGAAAAAGGTGTAGCCGATCCGGATCGTGGCAAGTGATCCGGATCCCGAACGCAGGATTTTTCCCGCGTGTGGCCGATCCGGATCACATTCTCGGCCGATCCGGATCACGGCTAGGGTTCTATATAGAAACTTTCAGATTCGAGATTTCTTTACCCTAATTTCTGGTTTTCAAGCTTCTAGAGTTTCTCTCTCTAGATTTCTTGCTTCCTGGTGCTTCAAAACTCAAAGTTCTTCGGATTCAAGTAAGTTTTCATGATCAAAACTCGGTTTTTCTCAGTTTTTATGGTTTTTCACCAAACGTGAGTTGAAAAGTTGGAATTTTTCGTTTGTGAATGGTTTTTGATCAAATTTCTTTTGAAATAAGAACTCTGGGTCAATTAGTTTTACTTTTATGCTGGGATTTCACTTGATTAACGATTTTTAGGCTTCGATTTCTAAAAATTCGGTTTTAGGGCATAAAAGAGGAATTTCTGTAAATCATGGATTTGATGAATTTTTAAAATTCTTTTTGGAAAACTAATTTGATTCTTGGCTTCTCTCTATGATTATGAGTGTCTAGGTACAATGTTTCAAATTTTTCAAAATTGACAATTTTTCATATGTTCTTGAGTTGATTTTCACAGGACACTTTCTTAAACTCAAAGCACTAGAATCAATGGCATTCTCCTGGTTGATTCTGTTACTGGTCGCAATGATGCCCGGGAGCTCATCTGTTAAAAAAGAACCAGGAGTCTCAACTCGAGACAAACCAAACGAAGCCAATGAAGATAGCTCAGATTACGATACGGAAGAATGGGAAGAATTCTTCAAGGATGTTCAGCGAAAAATTGATGAAGAGGACAGGACTTTCACCAAAGGAAAAAGACTTATGAAATCTGCCTCCACGACCAAACAATATACAAGAAGAAGAAATGTTCAAAGAAGTACGAGTCAGCATAGTGGGCCTCTCACCAGAGCACGCTCACTTTCTGGAATTCTGCAAACTGAATCTCCATGGACTGCAGGACCAGATGCACCATCTGCATCTAGACAGCGTCCATCTTACTCAAAGACACGGACAACTGAGACAGAGATTTTAGGATCGATTTGTCAAGAACAACACCGACTCTCTGCTACACAAGACAGAATATCGAAAGAGCTTCAGCAGATCTCTTCTGAACATAAGAAGATCAAGAAGAAGTACTCTAATTTTAAGAATTTGCTTAAAGGGATTTTGAGCAAGCTAAGCTGTACTAGTTCAGATTCTTCAGACTGAGCCGCACCTTCTGTTCACTTATCTACTTTAGTTCTTAGCTTTCACAGGACGTCGTTTTCCTCTTTGTTTAGTTTAGTTCTCAGTTTGTGCATACTTTTAGAACTCTATTTTTTTTTTTACTCTCCTTACATATTGTAGCTCATGCTACGTTTTGGCTTGTTTTGTGACAAAAAGGGGGAGAGAGTTAGCGAAAACAATGAACAATGATGAACTTTGAACAATGATTGTGAATATCGATGATATCAAGGTAAGTATGAATCTCAACTCAACTTTGGTTTTCTTTTGTGATTTGTGACATGCTTCTATACTAACTATTCGACTAACTATTTGGGCATGTAATATGACTAACAAGTTGATGTTGGACTAACATACTTTGACATTTGGTTTTCGACTGCTTAGAAGATATGTTGGTTTTAACTATGTTTCTTTCACATATCTGATTCTTTTAAATGTCATGGTGAGATCAAACTCTATCTCTGCACTTGGTTTTTCTATGTTCCAATTCTTGAGGTATCTAACGATTTTGTTTGTCAAGAATGTTTTCTGTGTGCAGAGGTTACAGATGTCTAAGTCTAGAGTCTGTCTTAGGAGTTTATCTCATGTATTTAATTTCTGGAACTCTTTTGTAAATTTTTGTTGTATGGTGATAGCAACAAAAATATCTTTTTGAATTTTCTTTGTGGATCTGTGTTTTGTCACGAAACCGCCAAAGGGGGAGATTGTTACGGAATTTGAGTTGGCGTATTTCGTGATTGTATTAAGTCTTGAAGATTGAAGATGAAGAAACTTCGGATCGTATACCTCAATCTCAAGAAAGAAGAATTCAAAAGGATCAGGTACGTTTAACTAAATAATTTTGATGATCCGAATACTTCTTATAGTGTAGAAACACCTGGAAGAGGTTTTAATTGCTTATTCATCAAAAACTGGACATGGGACATGTTCAGGATCCGGATCGTGGACTTTCAATCCGGATCCCGAAAGGTGTTCGTTCATACATTGCTGCAATCCGGATCACAGCTTGTACAATCCGGATCCCGAATGGGATGTTTTGTGAAAATGTATGAACGATCCGGATCGTGGATTATGATCCGGATCCCGAACAGGTGATTTTCTGGAAACTGCATTCTGTGCGTCTGCGATCCGGATCGTGGCTTATACAATCCGGATCGCCGTCGGTAAAACTTTCCAGAAAAGTTTGTTTTTGATCCGAATATTCTTCCTAGGGTTTCTAACCTATAAATAAACCCTATGGTCATTTTTCTAGGGGAATCCAAATAGAGCCGTCATTTTCACATATCATTTTATACGGCCTTAGATCCACATATAGAGAAGAAAGGAAATCAATAGAAATATTCTATGTTTCTTCATCTATATTGATTAGTTTGATTCTAGGTTTTCATACTCACATCTTGAGTTGAATCAAACTAATGAATACTTAGATGGTATTTCCGATCTACTCTTGATCTAAGTATTCGGCGGATCATCACCACCCAAACAAACAACGATTTACCCCAAAATCGGCGCGTGGACTCGCGTGGCCTTGTGGATTCAAGGTGTTATCGCTTTCGTGGATTCGGAGCGAGGTGCGTTCGTGGATTCGAAGCGTACCATTGGGTGAAGACCGTGGATTCGGTTGGACGTCGTGGACTCGACGTTGGACGCTGTGGATTCAGCGTTGGGCGCGGATCGTGGATTCGAGAAGCGTCGTGGAGCGAGCGGGAAGATCTACTAGGAGCGTATGGTAAAAGGTTGAGTCGTCTGTGAGTACGTTATATCACCTTGTACGTGTGTTAACTCTAGTGGATTTCGCCGTGTTATCGGTCCCGTGGTTTTTTACTCCGGTTTGGAGTTTTCCACGTAAAAATCTTGTGTGTTCTTTTATTTTTCCGCATTGGGTTTTATCGCACAATGATTTTTTGAGTGTTTATTGTTTACACCTATTCACCCCCCCTCTAGGTGTTTTTTCCCCTATTAGATCCTTATTAACCTAAACCCAACAATTTTGACATACTGTTATGAATCCTTGCGGCCGTTTTACATTAAACAAAGGTTTCGAAAACGCTTTCTAAAAACCAAGTGTCGTGTGGGCACAATCTTGGAAAACCTCTGGATTTATCCTTTCAAAGAGATGTAGCCGCTTTATTGTGAATGTGTAGACGTTTTGAAAAAATTGGGTGTCGGGTGGACACCGTTTGCAAACCCGTAGCTTATCTCTTGATGTGATTAAATGGAATTACTCTTTCTTGCTATGTTCACTGTGACTGTGTGGTTAAAGAATGTTGTTGTAAATGTGACGCCGTGCATATACAGAGGAGACTCTGTCCGTTTGAAGAGTGAATTTGTATATGTGGCGGGTCTGACGCGCACCGGTAGGCGAGGTCGTTATTTACAAAGAAAATATATATATATATATGCTTTTCCGCTTATCCTTAAACCTCCGGGGCGTGACAGATTATATGGTATCAGAGAGAAACAATTTTTAACCATAGTGGTCGGTGACCAACATCCACAGTGCATGATGCCACAAGCAAATTGAACATGAGATAACCAAGATGTAGGTGCAGTAGATCGTGAGTGTACCGGGGAAACAAGGGTTTAATTTCGGTGTGTCCGTAGGTCAATGTGCTAGGTCAGTATTGTTAGGATTGACGCGTTTTCTTTGTGTGCACAGATAACGACCGGGTTTCGATCATCAAGCACTAATTTTTTAAATGGACAGGATGGACCCCGCAGCCACAGCGAATCGCCTGCTCCGCAACCAGCTGCGCGACGTGGCGGGTCAACTGCTGACCCTCACCGAACGCCTGTGCCTACTGACACAAGACTTTGAGGGTATCGACCACTTCCAGCACGGCGCCAGGGATGATAACTTTCGAGGGATGCCACCTGCAGGCTTTCCCACCTTCCATGAGGCGGTCAATTTGGCCATGCGGGCGGAGCAAGAACTCGCCGAAGCACGTTGTCACGTGTCGATCGTGTTGGTTCGACCGTGACATCCTTGGGGGGGCCACTTTTGGAGGACATTTGGCAGGCATTTGGGTTGACAGAGTGATGGGGTTGCGAAGTTGGGATAATCCGTCAGGGTTGAGCCGCGGGCGAACCAACGGGGGCAAATCACTAGCAATGGCCCATGCCATGACCATGGAAATGGTGCCGCATGCGGGGTTTCAAAACGTACCCCTCGGTGAGCACCTTTGTACCCCCGGGGTGCCAAAGGGGTGGATGCCTCGTGGGTTATATAGAGGAGGGGTTGGACACTTGCGAAGTGGCCCCGACTCCCCCGTTGGCCTATAGGACATAGGCCATCCCTTGGCGAGCGGAGTCGCCAAGCCTAAGTTCGTGTGAGCGGTATTCGATGGTCGAAGAGCACACGGGCTTAGGGTAATGCCTAAGACACGAGGTCGACGGCATTACGGAGCGGGGTAAGCCCAGAGGCTTTGCCTCTAGGTTCGCCTGCACTACCTTATGCCGTTTCGGATCTCTGTAGTGGAGCGAACGAGCGAATGAGGGACAGTCTTGCGAAAGGTTGGTCCGCCTCAATGGACAAGGCTTGCGAAGGCATGTGGGTGCCTAGCGGGGATTCGTGAGGCGCGAGGCCTACGAAGTTCGCGAGGCGAAGGAACGGTCGGTCCGCCATAATGGACAAGGCTCGCAAAGGCAGTGGTGCCGAGCGGGGATTCGTGCGGCGCGGCCCACAAAGTAAGAGGAGACAATCGATGCTGGTTTTCGTGAAGTGAGCCATGGAGAGGACCGAGGGTGTTGGGGGCCAGGCATGGCCGGCCAATGGAGGTGCCGAATGGCTAGCGAAGCGGAGCGAGGCTGATTCGATTGTGGGCGACATCCGTCAAGCAAACCTTGGATGCTGGGCCGAGTGTGTTGGCGGCCGAGCATGGTCGTGCAATGGAGGTGCTAGGGGGTTGGCGACGCGGGAGGAATGTCGCTAGGTTGGCAAACCCTTGCGAAGGGTATACACACGCGGGAACAAGTAGTGTGGGGTATTTGAGAAGCGAACCTTGGACCGAATCGAGAGCGATGACGGAACCAGGTGGCCGGCGAAACGGGACATGCCCGACTCGATTATGGATCCCGTCGTGGGAATTGCGGGGCACGCGGCGCCTTTGCAAGACAATGGGCTGGCGGACGGGCGAGATGCGTGGGACAGGTCGCTCGGTTAAGAAGACGAGCGGAACGCGCAAGGGCGGCTCGCTCGGGCCCATTCAAATGGACTAAGTTGTGAGAACTTGTATGGTCCTGGATGCTTTCTTCGGAGGCAAAGGGGGCATTCGGTTAAGCAGCACTCTCGAGGAGAGTTTGTCCGGCTAGGCGGAATATACTCGGCTTGAAGGCCAACCTCGGTGGCGGGGTTGTTTGTTCAGAACTCGCGGAGTTCGACAAGGGGTTCGACATAAGGCGCGGCGCCAGGCAGTCAGGCTCGTGGAGGAGCATGCTTGGTTAATGCTTGAGTTGTGATCCCGCTGTTTAAGTTCGAGGGCGTGTCCGTGGCAAGGGACTCGAGAAGGCTGGCTCGGGTGTGCGACACTTGAGCGCCGCACGGGGCATTTTTAAGGCGAAAAAGCTGGCCCCATGACAAGTGGTATCAGAGCCAGGTTGAGCTCATGGGTTGAAGATTTGGCCGGAAGGTGCGACCTTTGCGCGGAAGTTGGGGTGAGGGGGAGTCACTCCAACGAAGGTACTAGGCGTCTGCGAGGCACTGTGGCAGGATTACGCTTGTGGGAGATGCGGAGTCAGAGTGCGGCAGACTCTAGTACAGTATTGGTGAAAATGGCTAAGTCCGAAGTCGCGTGGCAGGCGACGAGGCAATGATAGGGAGAATCATTATGTGGTCCGTGGTCGCGGTTACCATGGATTGGAATTAGGCGGGTGCCTAAGGAACCTAAGTTCGTGAAGTTGTGTTCGCGGCTTGGGAAGGAGAGGAACGCATTGTGCGACAGTGTGCTTCCGGGGTTGTGGCCTTGCAGCGAATGAATCTCTAGAAGGGAAGGATTGGGATGCAGCACACGCGGCAGAAGGGTTACTTCATTGTGGCTGAGTTTAAGTATTTCAGTACAAGAAGATCGATGGGGAGGTCGATTACTCTTCGAGTGTGTACCCATGAATTGAATAGAGTTATCTCGGTGCGAGAAAAAGATCACAATTTGGACCTTTACTCTTCGGGTAAGGAGAAGAGTCTGTATCTGGACAGGCGGTGACAGCGTTGATCGTTCAGAGCAGCATCCACGTGTACAATGGATGGATGACGTGGATCCCGCTGATGGGTGTAGTCAAGGTTGTGGTAGAACCGAAACTCGCGCAGCGGAGGTGGGCATTGCGAATGCCTGGATTTGGTCTGAGTGCGACTCAGGGTGGGGGAGCACATTTGAGCAGAATGTGTCCCGATGTTTTGTGACTCGAAAAGGGATCTTGTCTAAGGAACGTGGCGGATAAAACACACGACAGAAGAGTTCACTTCGTGGAGCACAAGTGGGAACCAAGACTGATCGGGTCCGTGGCAGTAGCAGCTAAGCGTTGGGCTAGGTAGTGAAGTGGGCCAAGGGTTGCTAGATGGTTTGGTGTTTCTCACTTGGGGCGAGAAGGCCGATGGGGAGATCGGTTGCTCTCGATGGTGTGGCCACAGGCTGGACGAATGGGACTCCCTATTCGAGCGGATCAAACGATGGATTGGACTTTGTTCAGAGGAACAAGGTAAGGAGCTATGTTCGGGAAAAGCAGTGGCAGTGCTAAGGTCTCGAGATAGCGGGCACGCATCCGTGCGACGGATCGTGTGGGCTCTGCTGGCAGATTGCAAAGGTTGTGTGAGAACCTGAACTTTTAGAGCAGAGAGACTTGGACTCGAGTGTAGACGAAGAGACAAGTTGGACACTCGGGTGGACCGTGGTCCAGGATCGCCTAGTGACATGTTGCTGGGAGGGGAAAAAATCCAATTGTCAACTCAAAGGGTCGAGGTATCGCAATTTGTGAGGGGGTGGATGTTGGATGGCGACATCACCGTTATCAGCAGTTGCGAGAAAGACTAGCAGATGGGTTAAGCTTGGGTTCCGTTCAGCGGCTATCGCGAAGGTGATTGCTGGAGGTATGGAGGACGGCAAGTTCGAGCAATGGAAACGAGGTGTCGTTAGTCTCGAACTTGGCCGGGGACTTTGGTGGGGACCGAAGTCGGGTTTCGCGAAAGCCTATAGGGAGTGGGCTTGAGCGACCGGGAGTACAGAAGCCAAAGGTGCTAAGCAGCAACGAGTAGCGAAAGTGCAGAGCAGTCAGGAAGCATAACAAGAGTTCATGGTGGAGTAAGTAGATGTGCGAAGTAGTTGAGGGCAGGCGTGTCTCGGCAAAAAAAGACTCGAAAACTCGTAAAGACCATGGTGATACTTGACGTTATGTGATTGCGGGGGCATTTGTGAGGCCAAAGTTGTGTGCCGGAATGGCACGAGATGGGCAGAAGTACTCATGGATATTGGAAGGGGTTGGATGCGATCTAGCCTGACTGTAGTTTGCGTTTAGGGAGTTCCAGGGTGGGGAACCCTAGATTATTACTGTGATATTTCGAGGTGGAGAAGTGAAGCCGAGCTGCGAGCTGATTCGCGTTGGACGCTCCAAGACGTTGGGACGTTTGGAGTTTGACCTCGGAGGGAGCGAGGGAGGGCCACTCTACTGATTTTCAGGGAACTCGTGCACGTTTGGATAGGTGTATTCGCGGAGTATACTGAGTGCACTAGTTGGTCCGGTAGCGTTCTGGGAAGAGATCGCTAGCTGGAAAGGGTTTTCCCTGCGAGGGAGGCACAAGGTTGGCTACTAGCTGCAGGAGACTTGGGTTAAGTAGGGGCGAAAGGGACAGAAGGGCCGAGTAGCACCTCGAGAAGAACCAAGTTGCAGGGACGTGCCAGTGCCATCTGCATTGTCGTGAGCAGACGACAAGGTCAACATTCTAGTTCCGTGGAGGAGTTTTGTGGTGTGGGGGAGGCATCCGGAGCTGGGGAGCTTCAACTCAAGGGGACAGAATGGTTTTCACAGTGTTTTGGGTCAGTGTGGCATGCGATGCCAAGGCCGAAGGCGGCTCTGATCTGGTTTGGTCGAGAGGACCAAGGAGCTTCAGCAACGTGTTGAGTAGCGGACATGCTCAAGGGTGGGTCAGTGTGGTATGCGATGCCAAGGCCGAGGGCGGCTCTGATCTGGAGTAGTGGTTGGCAGCTATCAACCAAGCTGGAGGAACGGATGTACATCGACGAGGGCATCGATAACTTGGGTGGGGGAGTCTGTCACGTGTTGATTGTGTTGGTTCGACCGTGACATCCTTGGGGGGGCCACTTTTGGAGGACATTTGGTAGGCATTTGGGTTGACAGAGTGACGGGGTTGCGAAGTTGGGACAATCCGTCAGGGTTGAGCCGCGGGCGAACCAACGGGGGCAATTCCCTAGCAATGGCCCATGCCATGACCATGGAAATGGTGCCGCATGCGGGGTTTCAAAACGTAACCCTCGGTGAGCACCTTTCTACCCCCGGGGTGCCAAGGGGTGGATGCCTCGTGGGTTATATAGAGGAGGGGTTGGACACTTGCGAAGTGGCCCCGACTCCCCCGTTGGCCTATAGGACATAGGCCATCCCTTGGCGAGCGGAGTCGCCAAGCCTAAGTTCGTGTGAGCGGTATTCAATGGTCGAAGAGCACACGGGCCTAGGGTAATGCCTAAGACACGAGGTCGACGGCATTACGGAGTGGGGTAAGCCCAGAGGCTTTGCCTCTAGGTTCGCCTGCACTACCTTATGCCGTTTTGGATCTCTGTAGTGGAGCGAACGAGCGGATGAGGGACAGTCTTGCGAAAGGTTGGTCCGCCTCAATGGACAAGGCTTGCGAAGGCATGTGGATGCCTAGCGGGGATTCGTGAGGTGCGAGGCCTACGAAGTTCGCGAGGCGAAGGAACGGTCGGTCCGCCGTAATGGACAAGGCTCGCAAAGGCAGCGGTGCCGAGCGGGGATTCGTGCGGCGCGGCCCACGAAGTTAGAGGAGACAATGGATGCTGGTTTTCGTGAAGTGAGCTATGGAGAGGACCGAGGGTGTTGGGGGCCAGGCATGGCCGGCCAATGGAGGTGCCGAATGGCTAGCGAAGCGGACCGAGGCTGATTCGATTGTGGGCAACATCCGTCAAGCAAACCTTGGATGCTGGGCCGAGTGTGTTGGCGGCCGAGCATGGTCGTGCAATGGAGGTGCCAGGGGGTTGGCGACGCGGGAGGAATGTCGCTAGGTTGGCAAACCCTTGCAAAGGGTATACACACGCGGGAACAAGTAGTGTGGGGTATTCGGGAAGCGGACCTTGGACCGAATCGAGAGCGATGACGGAACTAGGTGGCCGGCGGAACGGGACATGCCCGACTCGATTATGGATCCCGTCGTGGGAATTGCGAGGCGTGCGGCGCCTTTGCAAGACAATGGGCTGGCGGACGGGCAAGATGCGTGGGACAGGTCGCTCGGTTAAGCAGACGAGCGGAACGCGCAAGGGCGGCTCGCTCGGGCCTATTCAAATGGACTAAGTTGTGAGAACTTGTATGGTCCTGGATGCTTGCTTCGGAGGCAAAGGGGGCATTCGGTTAAGCAGCACTCTCGAGGAGAGTTTGTCCGGCTAGGCGGAATATGCTCGGCTTGAAGGCCAACCTCGGTGGCGGGGTTGTTTGTTCAGAACTCGCGGAGTTCGATAAGGGGTTCGACATAAGGCGCGGCGCCGGGCAGTCAGGCTCGTGGAGGAGCATGCTTGGTTAATGCTTGAGTTGTGATCCCACTGTTTAAGTTCGAGGGCGTGTCCGTGGCAAGGGACTCGGGAAGGCTGGCTCGGGTGTGCGACACTTGAGCGCCGCACGGGGCATTTTTAAGGCGAAAAAGCTGGCCTCGTGACAACGTGCTCGGCAGGGATACCCCGGGTTACATCAGGGCCAGAGATACCCCTACCCCGGTCCGGCGGAGGACCCCTTTCAGAGAGGCCGGGCGACCAAGCGCCCAAGGTCAAAACAGAAAATCGGGCAAGCAATGAAGGGAGGACTCGAACCACTAGGGAAGCTGTGCAACTTATGCGACGAGGTGCATCGAGTGACGAGCTGCCCTTGGAGACTCGACCACTGCTTCCGATGCGGCAAGCCGGGCCATACACGTTTCACATGCCCCCAGGAACCGGCTACCACCGCCCCGGCTCCACAACCCGACGAACCAAAGAAGGCTGCCACCCCCGCTACGCAAGGGGGCCCCAACCCAAGGAGCCGGGCATTCCAACGCCCGAGGAAAGCGCAGAAAGACGGGCAAGTGCCAACGGGTGGCCCGGAACCGCCATAGGAACCCTGCATTATCTGTGGGAAGGCACACCGAGTGACGAGCTGCCTTTGGAGGTACTCCCATTGCAATAAATGTGGCAAGCCGGACCACACCCGTGCCTCATGCCCTCAGGAACTAGCCACTACTACCGCGGCGCCACAGTCGGAAGGACGAGAGGATACTGCAGCCCCCATTCCGCAGGAGGACCTACCCGGCGGCCAGCACACGGCGGATTCTTACGACACCAAGTCCCTACCCCGCCACGCCGTACGTCGCTGGCCTAAGGGTTGTGGACGGACTCCCCGAACTACCACGGTGGAAGATGCGATGTCTCAGAACAAGTGACAGCTGGTAACTTCTGTTTCCTCTCTGTTTAGGAGCACCGGTTATACCTAAGCTTACTACCCTCGTCCGACTCTCTCTCTCTCTCTCTCTCTCTCCCTCTCTTTTGTCTTTTTCCTCCCCTATCCCTGACGTGCCTAGTGCGGATTGGGGGAGAAATCCCTAGGTATTAGTCGAACCCTCCCCGGCCTACGCGCGCTGGCGGGTTTCGGGGTATAGGAGACCCTATCATTCTTAGTAGAGCTGTTAGGGGTTATGTAAGGATTAAATGGGTCCCACCCCTTACCTTGCAATTAAGGACCCAGGAGACCGATAGGTCGCGTGGGGACGCAGTCCAAGTTAGATCCGACTTCTCAGTCGTAAGGGAATTTCTAGATGTAACTCCGGCGGAACTCCCTGGGATGCCACCTGAACGAGAGGTTGACTTCCCTATTGAGCTGCTCCCAGACACTAAACCCGTCACCAAAGCACCGTATAGGATGGCTTTCGCCGAGTTGAAGGAACTCAAGGCGCAGCTGGAGGACCTTTTGGATAAAGGCTTCATCAGACCGAGCGTGTCGCCATGGGGCGCACCCGTTCTGTTCGTAAGAAAGAAGGACGGAAGCCTTCGTTTGTGCATAGACTATCGGGAAATAAACAAAGTCACCATTAAGAATAAATACCCCCTGCCAAGGATCGATGATCTATTTGACTAGTTATAAGGAGCAACGGTGTTCTCAAAGGTCGATCTACAGTCCGGCTATCATTAGCTCAGAGTTAGGGGCGAGGACATCTCGAAAACGGCCTTCCGGACTCGCTACGGCCACTACGAATTCACGGTAATGTCGTTCGAGCTCACCAATGCCCCAGCGGTATTTATGGACATGATGAAAAGGGTGTTCAAACCCTTTTTAGATCTTTTCGTAGTGGTCTTCATCGATGACATCCTCATCTACTCCCGTACAGATGAGGAACATGAGGAGCACCTACGTATAGTCCTTCAGACCCTCCGGGACCAGAAACTCTATGCCAAACTCAAAAAGTGTGAGTTCTGGCTTCGCGAGGTGGACTTTTTGGGGCATATTGTTTCGGCGTCTGGAATTGCGGTAGACCCGAGGAAGATAGACTCTGTAACCGACTGGCCCCGGCCGACAACAGTAATCGAGATTCAAAGCTTCCTGGGTCTGGCAGGGTATTACAGGCGCTTCGTGGAGGGCTTCTCCAAAATAGCCGCCCCCTTGAATCGTCTGTCCCGAAAAGGGGAGAAGTTTATCTGGATGGACCAATGTCAGAAGAGTTTTGAAGAACTCAAGGACAGATTGACGCGGGCCCCGGTTCTCGCTTTACTGGAACCTGGGGAGGACTATGAGGTTTACTGTGATGCGTCGCGAAACGGTCTCGGAGGTGTGCTTATGCAACGGGGTAAGGTCATAGCCTATGCGTCAAGACAACTTAAGGAGTACGAGAGAAATTATCCCGTGCACGACCTGGAGCTTGCAGCAGTCGTGTTTGTCCTCCAGCTGTGGAGACACTATTTGTACGGGACACACTGCAATGTGTATTCCGATCATCAGAGCCTCAAGTACCTCTTCACCCAGAAGGAGCTAAACTTGTGGCAAAGGCGGTGGCTCGAGCTACTGAAAGACTATGACTTGTCGATCCACTACCACCCGGGGAAGGCAAATGTGGTGGTCGACGCCTTGAGCCGCAAGGGGCAGACAGAAGGAGCAGGGGTAAGTGCTATTACCCAGCAGGACCGTCTGATTGCAAAGTTTTCGCAATTGAGACTGGAGGTAGTGCCAGCGGGTACGGTCGCACGACTCATGACCCTGGTGGTCAGACCCACCCTGCTGGACAGGATCTTGGAAGGACAATCGACAGATACCCAGTTACAACTTGTGCGAGACAGAGTACCCTCAGACCAAGGGGGCGATTTCGCAATAGGCTCTGATGGCACAATACGATTCCGAGGACGAATTTGCGTGCCGAACCTACCGGAACTCAAAGAGGAAATCCTGAGGGAAGCGCATACTGCTTCCTACGCAGTGCACCCTGGGGGAACAAAGATGTTCAAAGATATAAAGCAAACCTTTTGGTGGCCTAAGTTGAAGGGAGACGTGACCCGATTCGTGGCACACTGCCTGGTGTGCCAACAAGTAAAGGCCGAACATCAACGCCCAGCAGGGAAGTTACAACCGTTGCCGGTGCCTGAATGGAAGTGGGAGATGATTACGATGGATTTTGTGACCGGCTTCCCGAGATCGCCACAAGGACATGATGCGATATGGGTCATAGTGGATCGCTTGACGAAATCGGCCCATTTCCTGCCTATACATACAACGTGGACTCGGGAACGACTGGCGCAAATATACATTAATGAGATAGTGAGGTTGCATGGAATACCGGCGTCCATTACGTCGGACAGAGACACGCGATTTGTGTCGAACTTTTGGTAGAGCCTGCAACGAGCAATGGGAACCAAACTGCATTTCAGCACGGCTTTTCACCCGCAATCTGACGGACAGTCGGAGCGGGTGATCCAGATCCTCGAGGACATGCTCCGGGCATGCGTACTTGACTTGGGCGAAGGGTGGTCTCGATACCTACCCCTTGTGGAATTCGCCTACAACAACAGTTACCAAGCTAGCATTCAAATGGCGCCATACGAGGCTCTATATGGGCGTCGCTATCGGTCTCCAATATGCTGGGACGACCTGGGGGAGCGCAAGTTTTTGGGCCCAGATTTGGTGGAGGAGACCGAGGCAAAGGTGCGCCTAATCAAGCAACGGCTGCTGACCGCCCAGAGTAGACAGAAAAGTTACGCGGACCATAGACGATGGGATTTGGAATTCATGGTGGGCGAGCACGTGTTGCTCCGAGTTTCGCCTTCAAAGGGGACCCGATGTTTCGGCCAGAGGGGGAAGTTAAGTCCGAGGTATGTGGCACAGTTCGAGATCCTAGAATGCGTGGGCCCGGTGGTGTACCGGTTGGCCTTGCCACCGAACCTCGATCGAGTCCACAACGTGTTTCACGTTTCATTGCTCCGGAAGTACCTCCTCGACCCCTCTCAAGCCCTAGATGTATCCACTTTCGAGTTACAAGAGGACTTAAGCGTTGAGGAGACACCGGTGCGGATCTTGGCACGAGAGGATAAGAAATTGCGCAATCGGACCATCCCCTATGTAAAGGTCCAGTGGAGCAACCACGAAGAACGCGAAGCGACGTGGGAACTAAAATCAAAAATGAAGGAATGTTTTTCCGAGTTGTTTAGCGAGAGTTGTAATTAAGTTTCGAGGACGAAACTTCTTATAAAGTGTGAGTGGTGTAATGACATGACTTTTCTAGTAATTTCTACCCTTCTGTTAATAAAGTGTTTCTTCTAGTGAACTTGAATTACTGAGTTTTTGTGAGTCGGTCGAGGTGTGGCAGGGGTATTTTTCTGTAAAAAGGGCTCGAAAAATGATGACCGACGGTGCAATCGAATCTGAAATCCGACGTAGGGATCTCCCGGAACAGGGTTTTTAGAGTTGCTATGACTTAATGTGCATCGGAATCCATGCAAAATATCCTGCACGCTTTTCGAGGAAATGTGGGTTTATCCCGTAGGATTAATTAATTAAAGAATTAATTATTCGGTGACTGATATTAAAAGGTGGGATTTAATTATACGTACTAAAAGGAAAAAATGCCACTTTTCGCAAAAAGAGAAACCCTAGCCGGAGAGAACGAGAAAGAAAAGAGAAGAAAAAGGCGGAACCCTAACCGGAGGAGGGAAAAAGAAAGAAAGAGGAAGAAGACGGAGGAATCCAATCACCCCGAACAACGTACCGGAATTAGGAGTGCGATCGGTCGACTTCCCCATCGGAATTTTCGGTAAGTAGAATTCGTTTTGTTAGATTGTTGGGGTTTTTTTTCGTATCTTTTTCGTTGTCATCATCTCCGTCCCCGTCGTCATCGCCGGCCCGCCGCCGCCGTCGCGCGATCTAGGGCACGGTGCGGGCGGGCGGGCGCCGCTAGGGCACCGCACGGGCGGACGGACGACGAGCGAGCACCGCTAGGGCACCACGCGGGCGGGTGGACGCCGAGCGGGCGTCGCGCGGGTGTCGCCCACGGGCACGCACCGCGCGGCCTCGTGCCGCGCGGGGCGCCCGCGGACGGGCGGGCGCCGCCCGCGGGCGCGCGCTGCGTGGCCTCGAGCGGCGCGGGGCGCCCATGGGCGGGAAGGCGCCCTGCGGGCGCGCACCGTGCGGCCTCATGCCGCGTGGGGCGCCCCCGGGCGGGAGGGCGCCGCGCGGGAGCCGCCTACGGGCGCGCATCACACACCGCGCGGCCTTGCGCCGCGCGGGGCGCCCGTGGCCCGGCGGGCGCCGCGCGGGTGCCGCCTGCGGACATACGCCGTGTGGTTTCGTGCCGCGCGGGGCATCCACGCGGGCAAACTCCGCGGGCGACGACTTCCGCGTGGGAGGGCGTGCGGGGAGCCGTCAAGTGTTGTAAGAGCACCGTTTTTGGGTTTTTGTCGCGGGGTTAGTTTTGGATTTCCGTTTTCGTGGTGTTAGTGCGTTTTATTAATTATCGTTTTTGGGGACTTCTTTAGGTCCGAGTGCGCAGCGGGAGTGTGTTAAAGATCCAATTGCTCCGATCTTTCCGCAACCAGGTGGGTACCCTTGCAGTAAGTGTAATATGTCGTCGTAAAAAAAGTATATTAACCTGTCTAATAAAGTAAATGAGATGTTTCAATTGATTTCACTTTCGCATGAATATGTACCGTTTCTTCTGTTATTAACTGTGGCGACTAAGTGTCGCGGTGATTGTTACACGCCGGTTTCGGCTATCTTGTTTTTAGATGCTTACACGTACACAGGCGGTCTGGCCACCGCATGGGTGTACTTTTCTGGAGAAGTGGTCTGAATGACCCGTGTACCCCACAAAAGTGAAAGTGCCGGGTGGCGACCTCTTCACGCCAGCTATAAGTGCCGCACTAGCACCGTGAAGGGGTTAAAGGCATCACGTAAGTAAAGTAATTGTTCACGAGGGGAGATCGTCGACTCCCTTACAAGTACCATGTAATTAAAGCAAGTGATGTGGACTCATGAGGAGGAAAAGCGAAAGGTTCTGGTGCATTCGTTTTGTTTTAAAGTTACTATTAATTGTTTGAGACATCTACTTTATTTATCATTGACTTTACCCACTCCGTGACAGGTTCGACTAGGTGTAGTAACCGGGACGGTGGTGAGGCAGCGTCTAGAGGACCATAGCCGTATGAGGCTTTACTACAGAACTCTTGTTTGGTTTATCCCATTTCTCTTCCTAGTTTAACTGTTAGTTTAATTTGCTTGATTGTGGATCATATTGGATGTTGGATAGTTAATTAGTTGACACTGTGGATTTTGACAAACTGTTATGAATCCTTGCGGCCGTTTTACATTAAACAAAGATTTCGAAAACGCTTTCTAAAAACCAAGTGTCGTGTGGGCACAATCTTGGAAAACCTTTGGATTTATCCTTTCAAAAAGATGTAGCCGCTTTATTGTGAATGTGTAGACGTTTTGGAAAAACTGGGTGTCGGGTGGACACCGTTTGCAAACCCGTAGCTTATTTCTTGATGTGATTAAATGGAATTACTCTTTCTTGCTATGTTCACTGTGACTGTGTGGTTAAAGAATGTTGTTGTAAATGTGACGCCGTGCATATACAAAGGAGACTCTGTCCGTTTGAAGAGTGAATTTGTATATGTGGCGGGTCTGACACGCACCGGTAGGCGACTTCGTTATTTACAAAGAAAGAAAAATATATACGCTTTTCCGCTTATCCTTAAACCTCCGGGGCGTGACAGAGAAACTGTCTCAACATGCCAAACAGGCCGAACATCGCATCCACTGCGAACAACTGCCTCAATAGGCCTACATCGCATCCACTGCGAGAAACTGTCTCAACAGGCCAAACAGGCCGATCATCGCATCCACTGCGAGAAACTGTCTCAACAGGCCAAACAGGCCGAACATCGCATCCACTGCGAGAAACTGCCTCAACAGGCCAAACATCGCATCCACTGCGAACAACTTCCTCAACAGGCCACAATATCCCAACATGCAGACTCACTGACAGGATAAACTCCACTACTGACACAATGAAGGGTCCGGGAACCCCGAAAGACTAGAACCTACAACCCAAATCAAACAACAACAGGCTCTAGGCATAGCCCCTTGTTGTTCTCGGCCCAAAGAAAAGGCAGCCCTTAGAACCCAGACCACTCGAATCATCTCGAGTGGTTAATTTATAGGAAAAAGGTGACATTTCTTACTGAAAGCCATTTGATCTGGAAGAAATCCATATTTAATGATTTTTAGTTCTTTTTAGGAAAACAATGGAAAACAAGTTTTATATCCAAACCTCGAAGAGCTAATGCCTTCGTCCAATCAAATAAGAACAGACTCAGGCGACCCTACGATGCTTGGAAGAAAACATTAGTTGACTAAAATCATATGCGTGTCCAAAAATGGTTCTGGGTTCAAGGTCCTGCTGACACTGGTATACAGCTGCCACTAACACAGTGGCGATAATAAAACAACACATCCCGGGGCCGCCGTCTAACCAAGCGGCTCCCGCCACAGATGAACGACCAACTACATCTACCAGACTCCACGCTGCTCCCAAGCACGAGTGTGACATGCATCCCACACTAAAAGAAATCTGACCACTCGGCACACTACCCGGGCGAGTAAAACACTATGTCCAGGAAGAAAAGAAGTGTGGATGTCTAAAGCAGAATCAACCTAGCCCTAGTTGGAGTTTTTTACAGTCTGGTTGAACATGCTGCATATGGCGGGGGTACTAGGTCAAGTTCCAAGATAACAATAATTTTACAGATGATAGAAAGCAAGGAGATGACAAGATCATCAGATAAAACAAGGAATAGCAATTCCTACATTTCTAGCATGCTGTACAAGAATTCATTATCATGCATAGTCCTACAATAGCAGGCTTAATGTACAGTCCATCAATCTTGGAGACAGAGCCACCCACCTGAGAACGCTAACTGTCCAAGGTTCCACAGCTGAATATACCAGGAAATTGACATGTCCAAATCCAACGGGTCCAGCAGTACCCGCAAACCCTCCTGGGTACAACACAAAGCTAACAGTTACACTTAATTCCACAATTTCCCCAAATAAGTTACAATCTGAGTTCAGCCACAAAGATGTCACTTTTTCACCTACAAAGAATGCTCCAAAAATTCCAATAGAAATACTACGGCGATCGTCGCGTCGAGACCTTCGAAATGGGTACCTGCACGTCCAATTCTGAGCCCCATAGGCCGAGTTACAAATTCCACAGTACAGGCGCGCAAAAACTCACAACCACACAACTGTAAAACTCTGCACAGTAAAAAGGAAAACAGTATACCTTCAGGCATCCCTCAGAAAAATCTAGAAAAATACGATGATAATCCTCGTGACGAGTAGATACAAAAACTGTACAGGCTCGTCTCGATCCGACGATCGAGTGCGGAGATAAAATTCCGGCAAGGGCTGCTGTCCAAAAACTCCACCAGCAAAACAGTGGCTTAGAAATGTCTCGAATACCATGCCACGAACTCAGAATCAAGCAAGGTGGTCAACACGGAAATCGAAGACGTACCTCTCATGAATCTAACTCCATAAAAATCGCCCAAAAATACAGTCGGAGTAGCTTTGTGGACCTCTCAGACCGAAATGTGGCGATAACGGGCCTCCGATGAAAGATCGTCGCTCCGCGCTACGAGGCCGAAATCGTCGACGCCGCAGCTTCCAAAAATTCCGTGCCTCTGCCAGAAGATGCGCAACACGAAGATCTCCAACTTTTCTGAAGGGTCCAAGGGCAGAGGAGTTTGGCAAAAGCCTCAAACTCGGGGTGAAAGAGGTGTTTAAATAGGCCCGGCCCGAAAAAACCTGAATTGGACTTTTGGGCCCAAAACCAGGCACCCGAAAAGATTCGGGCTGCTACAGTAATGGGCCCGGCCCGTTACTGTGCATGCCCAAAATCACCACAGGCCGCCACGTGGCCCAACCGCGCTCCCTGCGCGCGGCGCACGCGCGCCAGCGAACCGCGCGGCGCCGCGTGTCCCGACAGCTCAGCGTGTGTGGCTGCACCCGGCCAACCGCAGGGCGCCACGTGGCGCCCCCACGTCGCCCCTGACCGCGCCCACGCCGCGCCCACATGCGCGATCGCGCCGCCCACGGCCCCGTGTCGGGCACGCACCCCGAGGCACCCGCCGCCTGTCGCGTGGACCGCTCGCACAAGGACCCGCCAACCACGAGCCGCCACGTGGCCATCACTCAGTCCACCGTACACCCGAGCCAAACCCGTGGACCGTGCCTACTGCGCCGGCCACTCACGAGATGCCACATGCCCCTGCCCCACGGTGCACGCCGGCCCCGTGGACCGCGTGCCTGCCCGTGAGCCCGAGCGCCTGCCCGCGCGCCTTCCCGCGGCCGCTCCGTCGCCTACCCGAGCCCGTGCCGCCACGCTCCATCGCTTCCCACCGCCGCCCGCCGGCGCCGAAACAGTACCAGGTACCTCAAAGTTCGTGCCGGGTCATCCGGGCTTCGAAAAATCCAAGTAAATAGCCCGTTTCGATCGTTTTCGCGCGCTGATTCCAAATTCGATGTCCGTTTGGCCCAATTTTGCTTCTTAAATTTTCCAAAGACCTCCGGTGATGCAAACTTACTCCCAAATTACATCAAAAATCCATTTCTTGGGCCCGACACGCGCATAAACACTCCCAGAAGCCACTAATCCATTAATAAACCTTTAAGTGGGGATTCGGGTCCTCACATCCTCCCCCACTAAAAGAAAGTTTCGTCCTCGAAACTAACACGGCTCAAAAGGGAGTCTCCAAGCCAACGGTAAGCATCCATCAACATAGTCTCCAACTCCCCAGTCGCTATACACTCTCCACAAAGCGAGTACAAAAGCTGGAAAAACCTCAGGAATTTCAAAAACTGGGGACAAAGAAGAACAACCAACTCTACTCGTCCAAACTACACGAATTACGCCACACAACCTGTCACGACCCGGGACCGACAATTTGTACGGTTCGGGCACGCCAACAGACCCGCCAATCGGGCACGACCTCTCGCTACCCGAAAGGAACGGTAACATCCATCTCGAATCAAAACAATGTGTATGATGAGATATAATATCAGAGTAAAATCCCTACTAATTTAAAACTTTCATTCAATGACAAACAGTTAAAGTGGAAATGAAAGCATGATAAGAATGAACCATAATGAACTTTATTACATTTTACAACTCTCAACTTGCAATTAAAATAATATTACAATCTTTTCCTCACAATACATGGTTCACTCGAAACATAAAAGAAAGGTACCTCTGCTAGACCCTCTAGGTCTCTATGCTGCTGGGCTCTTGCCCCTGACGTATGCCTCGCCGTCTGCATCTGAACCGTCTCGACCGCTATATCCAAGCTGAACCTGTGGGGGTCACCCAAGGGGTGTGAGAACTTACGAGCGAGTTCCCAGTGGGTTTAACCACCGAGAAAAAGTGTCCTACACCACTTGGTCCAATGGAAGCAATAATAATAGTGCTAGGAAACTAAAATCCTCAATATCAACATGCAGCTATGCAGTATAACATGTCACTACACTATCTGTGTAAAACCAACTACCCAGCACTAATCTGTCTAGCCACACTAGGCTGCTAAGCACCAGCTCGGCCACTATGCCGCTGTATACAGGGTCCAACTAACCCGGCCACCTTGGCCACTCTATTTTTCTTTATTCTTTAGATTCTGGTGCTTTAGTTCAAGTTAACCCTCAGAAATTCTTATCCAACGGGCCCGAGCCCGGTAGTCCTGCTACCATAAGATAAGGTTTCTAAGGTTGCCGATAACACCTGTAAGTGTTACCCCGTCCTACGAAGTAAATGTGCTCTTCGGACCACCGCTATATGAGGGAGGGGGCTTCCCTGCGTCCGATCCTGATGCGCCCGGGGAGAGGGCAAGCCCTTTACGTCCCACAGAGCTATATTTCAACCTTCGAAGGCACGCCCGTTTTATTATCTTTATATTTGAGTTGCTCCGTCCTACGGCTGAAGCGTCCCGAACGGGCCACTGCCCGGGAGAGGGATTAACTGCCCGTACCTCCAACCTGGGTTGGCTCCACCGAGGATCTTTATGTTCTCTTTCTTTTCTTTTCTTTTCACTTTAGTTCTTAGCCTCTTTGCTTTTGAACACTTGCTTTTCTTTTCTTTCTCACTCGAGCCTTCAGCTCACATCGCCACTGGCAATTACTATCACTCTTTCCTTTGAGCATCTAGCTCTTTGCTTTCACTTTAAGCCTTCCGAAAGTACCTCGTCCGACGGGTCACTGCCCAGGGAGTCCTGCTCCACATGACGAGTCTCAAATTCGAAGGCGCCATTTACATTCTCTTTATGCTCTTAAGCAATTTGCTTGTCTTGCTTATTAACCAATTTTAGCTCTATCTTGAGCAATTTGCTTGTCTTGCTTATTAACCAATTTTTCATCTCTTACCCTAGGTCTTGCCACGCGGGTAGCTAGAGAGTCTCCTGGACTTTTACACATTTTACTTTCTTTGTTTAACTCAAATTGAAGTTAAAGTCATTGTCCATTTGCCCAGACACCCTAGGACTCTTTAGGGTTATATTTGTCTAATTCTTTAACCATGGGATCTTATCCCACTTTCCTGATTCCTCACTGAATCCTAGAGTTAACTTAACTCTATTTCTCTGTTCCACTTTAACTTAGAGTTGCACTGACTCTAATTTCTTGTCTATGAGTTTAAACTCCTCTAGTTCACCTTAGGTTCTCTTTACCTAAGTTCAATGTCATACTCATCCTAGAGTCCTTGACTCTATGTTGATCACTGGTTCATCTTAGGTTATCTTTACCTGAGTTCCATGTCGTACTCATCCTAGAGTCCTTGACTCTATGTTGATCACTGGTTCACCTTAGGTTATCTTTACCTGAGTTCCATGTCGTACTCATCCTAGAGTTCCTTGACTCTATATTGATCACTCTATCCAGTGTCCTTAGGTTATCACTTAAGACAATGCCACTCGTCCATTCCTAAGATAACTCCTAAGTTTTGATGTCACTCAGTGAACCCTGAAACTAGGTTTTCTCCTAGTCTTACTACCAACATGTTCCCTTTCCTTATGTCACATGCTTCCTAGGGTTATACCCTAACATGCTCATAATCACGAATAGCTAATCATTTTCATGCATGCAATTATTTTCATCTCATTCATAAAATAATATTTATCCTCTAGACATGCAATTCTATCCTCTATTTTTGGCAACCAACAGTTGCACTTTTCATCTGTGTCCTTTGACACATGCACATTTATCATCTGTCTCCGGCAACCAACAGTTGCACTTTTTCATCTGAATCCATCTACACAGGCAATCATAATCATAATTACCTAACGCCTCTAACAGGCTACTATCATGCTTCGAATCGAAAAGCAAAGGAGCAAGGGGAGAGGTCACCCCTTTTCGGCAGAATTCCCCACCTTGTGGAGTTCGAAATTCCTTTCATATCTCCACACTTGATCGCTATTCTTCCAATTGCTCGTAGACACTTGCAATTGGCCTCCACGCGGCTCCACTTGGTACCTCGAGCTTGCACGTAAAACGGAGCATGCTTCTCTGAAGGTTGCACGCAAAATGATGCGTGACCTCTCTAGCCCTGCACGCAAAACGGTGCACACTATTAGTGACGGCACGCTAAACGGTGCGCGACAACGCGACCTGCACGCGAAACGGAGCAAGTACCTCAAATTGGCACGCAAAACGGTGCACGCTCCACTGTAAGGTTGTACGCAGAACGGTACAACTTCATCCAGTCCTGTATTACAACTTCATCCAGTCCTGTATGCAAAACGAGATGCATCGTTAGAACCGGCACGCAAAACGGTGCGCGATAACACGAACTGCACGCGAAACGGTGCATGTACCTCGAAACTGCACGCAAAACGGTGCACATCTGACTGTGGGGTTGCACGCAAAACGGTGCACCTTCATCCGGTCCTGTACGCAACACGAGATGAATCGTTAGAACCTGCACGCAAAACGGTGTGCGATAACGCGAACTGCACGCGAAACGGTGCACGTACCTCGAAACTGCACGCAAAACGGTGCACATCTGACTGTGGGGTTGCACGCAAAACGGTGCACCTTCATCCGGTCCTGTACGCAACACGAAATGCATTGTTAGGATCTTCACACAAAACGGTGCGCGATAACGCGAACTGCACGCGAAACGGTGCACGTTACCTCGAAACTGCACGCAAAATGGTGCACCTCTGACTGTGGGGTTGCACGCAAAATGGTGCACCTTTTTCTGCCCCTGCACGTAAAACGAGACGTACTGTTAGAGCCTGCACGAAAAATGGTGCTCGTAGTCCAACCTGCGCGCAAAACGGAGCACATACCTCGTATTGGCACGCAAAACGGTGCACATTTCTGTTCCAACTTTGCACGTAAAACGGTGCATGCCTTTCGAGTTTGCACCCAAAACAGTGCGCGTTTGTCGAGTCCGCACGCAAAACGACGCGTATCTCCCACGAGTGGCACGCAAAACGAGGCGCGCCAAAAACGTCCGCGACACTCGCGCAGCAAAACGGCACAGTATGGTTGGGTCCCTAACATGCATGTGGGCAAAGGGATCAAATCCAAAATCCAAAAGGAAACCTTAACACTGTGCCAGAAATACCACAAAAACGACACACGGGGCCTACCTCGACAATGCCGTGTCGTCCATCGCGTCTTTTAGTCTCTTTGGAGTACTTTGCACGCTCCACGGGGTCCACGGCGCGCTCATGCGCCCTCGAAAACCCCAGGCGAAATCGCCTTCTCCCTCTCCCGCACGCTCGGGTGAAGCCCAAAAAGGGAAACAGGAGGAAAAATGGGCCATTTCGGGCCTTTATAGGCCGTTTCCCGGATTTCGGGCGCACCTTTCGGGCGCCCGAAATCTTTCGGGCGGCTACAGTAGGAGCCCCTGCCGTGGTCCACGCGTCCACGCCGCGCCAGCTCAGCGCCACGTCACCATGCTCGGCCAATCGTGGAATGACACGTGTCCGTGGACCCGAGCACCGCGACCACGGAACAGCGGCGGCCAACCAGGAGGCGACACGTGGACCCCACTACCTCCCCGCGCTGACACCGGCAGCAGCGTCGCGTCGCGTCAGCGCGTCGCGTCGCGCTGACCGACGAATGGGAGGCCGACATGTGGCCTGTCCGCGCTGTCCCTGCTGACACCGCTACAGTGGTCCGCCGCGCCTTCCCCACGCGCCCTGCTGCCTTGACCGCGGCGGCCAATGGGGAGGCGCCACGTGGCGTTTCCCCACCCACCACGCGGCCTCGGGCCGCGCGCCACAGCGCGTTGCGCGCGAAAGGCGTGCCTCGATTCGTGATCCCGCCACTGCCTCGGGATCCGTGCCCGATGCCTCAGGATCCGTGCCACTGCCTCGGGATCCGTGTGCTACAGTGGATTTCCGGGCGCGCACAGTAACTTTCGGGCGCAACCTCAATCCAGTCCGGGCTGCTACAGTAACCGGTCCGCCCGAGCCGGACCGGGTTCGCTACAGTGCCAAAACCCCGGTTTGCTACAGTATTTTCCGGGCGCCCGGAACTCACTTTCGGGCGCCCGAAACTTGGGCCCAAGCCCAGTTTCGCCCGTTTTCGCCCGTTCTCGCCCGTTCTTCGCCCGTTTTCGCTCAAATTTGACGGGCAGCCACAGTTTAACTTGATTTACCTCATGGTACTTAAACTTTTCAGTTTGGACCCTTTTTGATTTGCCAAAAGTCCCACTGTCTTTGAATTCGCTGGCGGAGCCCGTTCTCTCAATCCGGGTGTCCGATTAACGCGAAACTTTTACTGTGGCTTTAAAACATATTTACGGAGCTCCCGTAATTTTCTCAGAATTTTTCGAGACTGTGAATTTTCCACTTACAATCTGGGCCCCTTTCTCACATAAGATTCTAGATATCTTATTTTAATCCCGATTTGGGCCCAATTCATTTCTAGGTCATTCTTCACCTCAATAAACAATAGTATTTCATACTATTTTTATTTCCATTTATTTATATTCCAAATTCCGGTTCACTACACAACCAACTGGAAAGGTAAGGGCCCCACCAGCAAGAAAGTCATCAACCCCCAACTCTCAATTTAAAAAACAGCTGAAATTAACGAAAAGTTCGAAAATTCTTAAAGACCAGTGCCCTCGTCCCAATCAAACAAGAACAGGTTTGGGCACCGTCTCCATTTCTGGAGTAGCCTTTCGAAGCTTTCGTCCTGTTCGTAAATTTCAGCGTAAGGGCGAGAAAAAGGGAGAGAAGTGTTGATACCGTTCCTGCTGTGGCTACAAAAATGGAAGCTACAATCTATCCGTGCCCCTAAAAACACAACCCTATCCGTGACCCCTAGAGACACAACCTATAGTCCTAGGCGTCACCTACGCTCAACAGGTAGCACCTAACCCAAAACTGCTAAAGCCACTGCTGTTGGAAGGAGACCTCGGTGATTTGTAGAAATGATCTCATGTTGTCCAACTCGCAGGAAGGTCACTGTTCTCAATCCACAATCAATCGTTGCACGATACCGCACCAGCTGGTCCATCCCATGTGCTCAATCTGAGTCGTGGAGCTGTAACTGAACTGTCACACCTGCCGGTGTACTTCCCAAAGTCTCAGCTGTCCTAATCATGCCCCATAATTCTCTTCTGCTCATAGGATACTGTGAAGAATCCAATCGCTAATGCATGTAGCAAAGTTTCCTAACCCATACCATGCCGAGATATAGAAGCCCTACTAACATGTGCAGAAGGATGCAGCGGTATCCAAAAAGCTCAACTCAGCTGACAAAAAATAAAGCCATACCTGCGGCGATAGGATCTGCTGCCGGGGTGCCCTCCACCAGGGCTGTGTAAACCCGTCCACTGGGTACTGAAGACCGTCGTCCCGTCTGTCCCGACGTCGTACCCCACTCTGTCTGACAGTGTACCGGAGGGACTTCCGCTTCCTGAATAGGCAAGGGGGGTGCTGCAGCAAGGGGTCGCACTGACTGAATGGCTCGGGGACAAGTTGCTCGAAAATGTCCCAACTCTACACATGAGAAACACCGTCCCTGTCTCCGCTCACACTACGACGGTGGATGAGGGCCGCCACAGGTGACACACCGCTCATGTCGCTGCTGCCGATACTACTGCTGATATTGCTGTCGCTGCTGATACTGCGGCTGCTGCGGGTGCCCACCTGATCTCTGGCGCCTCTGAAACTCACGACCCTCAGGGTCATATCGTGGGGGTCTCGGAGGTGCCTGCCGACTCGTCTGTCCCTCATAAATCGGTGCTGGGCGCTTCGCCCCCAAACTCCCACCGGGGTTGTATTCCACTCAGTCAAAAATCACATTCCCTCGTTCCTCATAAGGGCCGGCTCCATCGAGGGGTCAAAAAAAAAATCTGCAGTCAGCATGACCAAACAAACTGATAGATATCTCGGCATAAACCCCGCTCGTACAAACAAATCCAATGCGCCTCGTCCCTGGCCGTGTGTAGTATACAGTCCAATAGCCGGTTGAAATCCATGATGTACTTCTGTACCGAACGGTCCCCCTATTGGAGGTTCCTCAGATCCTCATCCAGCTTCTATCTAACACTTTCGGGGAAGAAGCTTCAAGAAGGAAGCTGCAGAACTCTGCCCAAGTAAGCAGCTGGGTCCTAGGCGGACCGACAAGTCGCACTCGGCGCCACCAAGCCTCGGCAGTGGGCTCCAAGAAGTTTATCGCCAGAAGATCCTAAACCTCTCCTCGATAAAAGGGTCTCAAAGGGTCACTCCATCACTATGATCCCAGACTCTGCCTCCCACGGCTCCAAACTCAATCCTGCAAATCGGGGTGGATCAGACTACCGGGACTGGTTCCATCGACCGATAATGTCCCAAAGCTCATATATTATCCGCTATCCACCCTTCCTCGGTTCCTCGGCACTACTCGTCGACACGGAGGGGCTGCTCGATCAATCGGTGCCACTGGTATAGCTGGAGATACCACTACATGGGAAGGAAGTGCTAGAGGACACTCAGGCGGTACTGCAACTGGCTGTGCTCTCTGGTCCAACAGGCGCATCAAATGTTCCATGGTCTCCTCCTGGCATCTGTCACGCCCCGGGGGTTTCGTTCAGCGGAAAAGAAGAGTTGTTTGTTTGGCGTAGAACCCCTTGATTTGTTTTTTTTTTTTTTTTTTTTGATTCGGTCTTCCCCGGCGCGTGCCCAGACCCGCCGCATATACAGATTTACTTGAAAAACGGGCAGAGTCTCCTCTGTATATGCACGGCGTCGCGGTTAATACAACAGTCAAGCACAGCATTCATTCAATCACAACAATTCCGGAACATAACTACGAATGCAGAAAAGGAATAATGCTCAAGGCCGGTCAAGTTGAAAGGATAAACTCACGGTTTTGAAAGCAGGTCCACACGACCCAGTGTTTTGCAAACAGTTTGAAAAAGCCATAAATCCACAGGGTTTAGAAAACGGGCCCACACGACCCAAGGTTTTGAAAACAGGTTGAAAAAGCCATAAATCCACAGGGTTTAGAAAACGGGCCCACACGACCCAGGGTTTTGAAAACAGGTTTCCCAATTCTTTTCTTTTCTTGTTGTTTTGCTTTGAAACCGGCCGACCGGAGAAAGTAAAAAGAACCAGTAGTGCAAATCCAGAGTACCAACATCAACATCCACACCGACCCCACAAGGGTATCGAGAACCACACCGTAGCCTACAGTATCAAATGAAATGCAAGGAAAAGTAAAAGAATTGCGAAAACTGTTTTCAAAACCTTGGGTCGTGTGGGCCCGTTTTCTAAACCCTGTGGATTTATGGCTTTTTCAACCTGTTTTCAAAACCTTGGGTCGTGTGGGCCCGTTTACTAAACCCTGTGGATTTATGGCTTTTTCAAACTGTTTGCAAAACCCTGGGTCGTGTGGACCTGCTTTCAAAACCGTGAGTTTATCCTTTCAACTTGACCGGCCTTGAGCATTATTCCTTTTCTGCATTCGTAGTTATGTTCCCGAACTGTTGTGATTGAATGAATGCTGTGCTTGACTGTTGTATTAACCGCGACGCCGTGCATATACAGAGGAGACTTTGCCCGTTTTTCGAGTAAATCTGTATATGCGGCGGGTCTGGGCACGCGCCGGGGAAGACCGAATCAAAAAAAAAAAAAAAAAACAAATCAAGGGGTTCTACGCCAAACAAACAACTCTTCTTTTCCGCTGAACGAAACCCCCGGGGCGTGACAGATTGAGATGGTATCAGAGCGGTTTTTCTTTTGATCACAACAGTGAAGGTCTGACATCCATAGTGGTACCACACGTAGCTTGGAATAAATGAAATGCAAGGAAAAGTAAAAGAGATACAGACTAGGGCTCCGCACGGCCCGACTACTCCTGCCTCGGCCTCACCGTCGTCTACCTCGCACCCCTGGAAGAACCTGTCACAGAGTGGGTAGTCAGCGACACAATGATAAAAATAGTAGGCAGGAAGGAAAAACAAACCCAACTGTAAGACTATCCAGAGCGACCACTCTGCTCAAGGGAAAGGTAATACACGAACACCTGCAACACCTGTAATACCCGTAACACCTGTAACACCTACACACCTGACCTCGTCGGGCACCTACCCCGACGGATTGCACCGCTCACACCTTGGGGCACCCGACCTCGTCGGGCACCTACCCCGACGGATCGCACTACTCCCCCCTTGATGCCTCAAACCCCCACACCTACGGGGGCCCCCACTACATCACCTCGTGGGTTTACACGGGTCGGAGACCGCTTTCCCGGAAAAGAGCACCCTTGCGGTGGCCAGACCGCGGGTGCGCGTGTCGCAACTACGAGCATAATAACCAAGATATAGGGAAATAACGCAAATCATAGAGACCGTCAGCATTAGTACCGATAACATGCAATTAGTAACCTTCCAACAACACCGATTCTATGCTAAGCCTCAAATAAAAACCCAGCTTTTCGTTGTCGCGTTGCTGGTCGACGCTAGGTTCTTCCGCGTCTCGGTGTGCCTGCCCGGACCTACACGAACCTGTCGCACAGGAGTCAGTAACTCCAAAATCCCGAAAGGTAAAAGGGAACTGCGGAACACCCAACCCTTCCGGTCGATCATGGGGCATGCCCCGCCGATTCGGCGAAGATGGCGACGTCCCCGGGCGAGGCCAACGACGCGGACGTCCCATGGCTCCCGCGGAAACATCCGGCCTCCCTCCCCCGTTGCCCGCATGCAGGGCTGCCCGCATGCGCGGGTGCGCGTGCGCCCGGCCCGCGCGGGCTGTGCGGGCGCGCCCCCCGCATGCGGGTGTTGCCCGCATGCGGGGGTGCGCGCCCCCGGCCCCCGCGCGGGCTGCGTGGTGCTCCTTCCCGCATGCGGGTGTTGCCCGCATGCGGGGGTGCGCGCGCCCAGCCCCGCGCGGGCTGCACGGCCGCGCCGCCCGTACGTGCGTCGCGCGCCCTGCGCGGCCCGTGCGGCCGCGCCGCCCGCATGCGGTGCTGCCCGCAAGCGCGGCTCCGTGCGCGCCGGACTCCAGCGATGATGTCGCCCCCCCCCCCCCTTCTTTGCTCAAAACAAGAATTGACGAAAAACAAGAACCCTAACATGCTCACCTTGGTTGACTGAGGGGAGGATCGTTCCGATCTTGTGCGCTCGGCTTCGAAGGATGTGAGGTCGTCCCTCCCTTTCCTTGGTCTCGCCGCCTTGATCCTCCACACGATCGGTGAGAAAGGGGTAGGGTTGGGGGAGTTGGTTCCTCGTCCGCGCTCGGGGTGTCGTACGCCTAGGGTGAGAGGAGTTGAGAAAGAAACAAAACCCTGTTTCCCAAGATACGAAACAACCCGAGCGGTCAGAGTGAGAAATGGGAATGAACCCATTTCAAGTCAAAAGAATATAATAGGTCGGGTGCGAACCAGGGTCCGGTCTGCCTGGTAAACCGTTTTGATCGCCTGAACCGCTAGCCACCTTCTGGAATTTATTCTGTGAGATTCCGGAGTCGGAATCCAAAACCGATTGCGCCGCCGTTCTCCGTTTCGCGAGCTTTATTGACTAAAAATACCCGCGAGCCCCGACGGTCTGCCCGGAAACAAAGAAATATTAGGTCACCCTCCGGACCCCCGGAACGAAACGCGAAATAAAGAAAACCAAAAGTAGACCCAAAACAGAACCACAGCATTTTAAAACAGCGGCTACTACAGCATCGGACAGCCTTCGATATCTGTGCCATCTGGATCCATAACTCCTGGGTCTTGCCCTGCTCTGATAGCTCTGCCTCCCGCTACTCGGGTTACTCATCAGATGCGGGATGTGCCCTCTTCACTACACGACGTCTCAGGGGCATCGTAGTCCACTGCACAATAACAAATATTAGGACACAACAACCATTCTGTAGAGTACCGGGTCTTCGGATGGCGCGCCGACCGCTCTTGATGTCGTGGAGCGAGAGTTTGCCTCGGGCATGTTGCGTTTGTGTTTACTGTTGATGTCGGGTTGATTTGGATCAACGCTGAAGTCCCAGCTCGATTCGGAACTTTTTCGGCTTAGTGCGCCGATTGAGGATTGGATTTGGGAGTTTACCGATTTCACAGTGGAGTATAGGAAATTCGGGAACACTTGGAACAGGTGTATTATCAGATTACAGCGAGGTTCGTGAGGTTCCGGACTGATGCGGAGGATCCGGAGGCAGAAAGTGAGTCGGAACTGGCAGTTTCGGAGCCGGTTTTTGATTTGAGCACCCCGACTCAACGGATGAGCTTTTTGAACAGAAAAAGCTGTGAGCGCGTGTATTTTCGATTTACAGCGGAATTCGGGTGGTTTCGGACAGCGGCGGAGAGCCCGAAGGCAAAAAGTGAGTTGGAGTCGGGCTTTTTGGATTATTTTATAATTTAATTAATTAGTTTGGGCTGATTAAGGGTCTTCTCTGTTGGTGGCTGTGAGGTGGAATGAGAGATGTGGACTTAAGGTAAGTGGATTTATTTGGTTTAAAACTAAGCTTCTCTTTAACTTAATTAAGTGTATTAATTAGAGTTAATTTTAATAAAGCTTTTGTAACTTTATTTAAGCCTTATCCACTTGTTGACTTCTCCTTCCACCCAAAGCCAACCACTCCTCTGAAGCAAGGAGTAGTAGAGAAAGAAGAAAGAGAGGAAAAGGGGAGAAGAAGAAGGAAGAGAAGGGGGAAGAGGAGAGTTTGTGTGGTGATTTTGGTTGAGGACTCCCCGTTGGTGGCCGAGAGAAGCTCCTGGGCGTGCGGCGTTCGTCGACGAGGTAAGCTTAATTCAGATTTTTGGGTTTTCTTTCGGTGTTTTGAGGCTTTAACTGGAGCTTTTTGAGGGTTGGTGATTTTTGGTTTCGTTGAGGATTTGTGTTGGTTTTATTTTGAATTTAATTTATTTTTTTTAAAATGTTTTTTTTTTAGCGCGCCGTGGGAGCCGCCGCGTCTGCGCGCAATGGCGCACGCGCGGCTGGCGCAGGTGCGGTGGGCGCGCATTGGCGCCGCGCGCGCAGCAGCCGCCGCGGTGCTGCAGAGTTGCAGCACCCTGCTGCTGGGTGGCGCAGCAGGGCCGCGCGC
>JAQOTM010000026.1:520037-710549 GCA_029168755.2 Tillandsia fasciculata | reverse complement strand
TTCTTCTAGAACACCAGTTGTAAGTAACAATCAAATTTCATTTTCTTATGTATTAACATTGACAATTGAAAGATTTGGCTATCTTGACAGATTGTCTGCAATGTTCTGCTTTGTCCGTTGACTTTGGCATTAACAATTCTTTTAGGATGGCATATTTACCTCATCTTGCAGAACAAGACACAATAGAGGTCTGGAAGATCATTTTTATTAATTTAGAATTTGAATAGGGTGTTTTAAGTATTTTTGCTGTTTTGTGCTTTGCAGTACCATGAAGGAGTGAGAGCAATGTGGTTGGCAGAAAAAGTTGGCAACATCTATCGACATCCATATAACCTTGGTGTCTATGAAAACCTTGTTTCAGTAAGAGAACCTTTTTTTCTTTTGTATATACATGTTTATAGAAGTCTTCTTTTTTTTTTTTTTTTTTTTTTTGAGAGAAATGTTTATAGAAGTCTTCTTTCAGTCGGCTATTAGCCTATTCTTGCTATTTATGCCTGCAAACAAGTCACTTGAGAGAGAACAAGCAATTCTACTTATTAAAAGGTTGAGTTAGGTGTCGTCGCATGCCGTTTATCCTGTCATTGCCTAAAACGGAAAAATAATTGGAGTTCTTACAGATACGCCGCATATGAAGTTACGCTTTCAAATTGCACTATGTATGTTCTTACCTTTGTTATAAAAAGTGTAGATTGTACACCATTAACTCCTTTCTGCTATCTTTGCCATCTTCTTGTTCCTTTGTTGAGCTGATGTATTAATCCTATTATATCATTGAAATCCTACTAGTACACAGTTGTTGTTATTTTTTTATTGCAGTGTTTCTTTTGAACCAACTGCTTAGCAAGGGTTATACATTTTAAACTCTGTTATATATGTTAAGATTGTAGGAAAAAGTTTTCTGGATCACTTGATGGTCTTTTCCACATATATCATATAGCAATCAGCGGGGAGGGTGGCTATAAAGTATCCGCTGATGACTCCATACATTTGGTTGAAGCTTTAAGGTTCGATTATCTTTGATGAATTTCACTTTGAGTTTCATTGATTGAACTGACCACATATAGTTGGCATGTTCTATATGCTTAATCTTGCAATCTTGAATCTGAAATTTCAGTGTGGTAATTACGGAACTGCCACCAGAGCATGCCAAAAGGGCTTTGGAGTTGATTTGCATCCCAGCCATTAATCCATTACAGGTACTGATTTTTAACTTAGTTGCTCTGGCACATTGACCATTATTGTTGTTAACTTGTGTTAGTCTTAAAAATCAGGAGCTAATTAATCAAGGTGGACCAGCTCTTCAGCAGGTCCCAGCACGTCAGCTCACTGTGCATATTGACCGGCTAGCCTGTATTTTCAGGTTGTTGCTGTGTGAACCTCAAAATAATTTTCTTTTGTCCTTTTTACGAATGGTTCCTCTGTGATTAACTTGATTAATTTTCAGGAATGTAAATCTTCTGGAAATTGTAGCTGGTGCAATTCAGAGAATTTGGCCAGTATTCAAAGGTATCTTTGATAGGTAAGTATCATGTGCTAATCTGAAATTTCATAATGTTAGCTTTGCATGTGTCTTATCCTTATATGATTTTTGTGTAGCCATGCTTGGGATATGCGGATGATGGAATCTTTATGCCGTTCTTGCAAATATGCTGTGAGTTGTCTTTAATCTTTGCTTGTGGTCATAGGCTCATACTTTAGTTTGTGTTTATTTGAACAAGATATATTTCTCAACTACCTAATCATTTGAAGATTGCCTCTCAGAATAATGTTTATCATCATAAATATGATAGAAAAGCATTTGATTCAAATCAGGATTGAACAGTCTGAAACTCCTTAGTTATCTTTTAATTCAACTCCTAAGTTATCTCTTATTCATCTAAAAACTTCTATGCTTTTTCTTAATTTGTGAATGGAAATAAGATTTTTGAAGTGATGTTTTCTAAGAGAACCTTGTCGTTGTTGGATTCCCTGGCAATAGAATTCTTGCAATTCACTAAGTTGTAGAACGTACTGGTATTTCTTGGTTGACCTAGAGATGTAATGCATGTGCTTCATATATAAGTTAACACATTTCTGTGAAACTTGATTCCTGATGTTCATGACATTTCCCTTTAGTACATACATTCTTGCTATTAATTATTTTCATTATTATTTAAGATTCACCATTGTTGAACTAGTGCAATATGTGACTAGTTATAAAATGGCAATGCTAGAAGAGATCCAAGCTTATATCAGCAGCACAATCAGTCTTGCTTTTTGTACCTCTCAAGTGAAGTTATAAAGGTTGTTGACAATTGTTAAATTCTTCTTCTTTTTTTTTTTTTAAATCAATTGAAGTGGTTTTAAATATTTTCTTCTCTTTACATATTTCATTGGCAGATATTTGGATCAGATCCATCTTGTGCAAGTTACCTTAGAAGTCTGATAGAACACTTTTCGGCCATACAATAAAACTCCTTATGACAATTCAGGTATTTGCTCTCTTTGATTTTCAATTCAGGTTCTTTTCTTAGATTTTATCTTCTCATATACATTGAAAATAGTATGCTAATTAAATCTTTTGTTGTTTCACAGTCGCTTAATAGATTTTTTTTTTCCTAATGCAGGTTTGATTAAGTTAAGGAGAAGTAATCTGGTGACTAATTGCAATGTCGATCTCCTCCTTCATTTTGTATATGACTCAAATATGTATTTGAAGTATATATGTAGATATAATTTTGTCGTTGCAATTAACTAAATTGATGGTATTTTTTGTCTATTATGAATCTTGATTAGATGATATATACTTGAAATTTTATAAATTGATGATATTTTTTGTCTATTATGGATGTTGATTAGATGATATATACTTGAAATTTTATAAATTGATGGTATTTTGCCTATGACTAAAATTTATTGTGCTTAATTGTAATCATTTGCATGTTTTTAAATATCTTTTCAAAATCTTCTGTGTTGATATGAAATAATTATTTGACCTAATTAAATTATTATTTTATTGCCAATTATAAAAATGAATAAAAAAATCTCTTTTTGCCGGCATTTCTTTTTGTTAGGATATAAATTTATTTGCCGACACTTTAATTCTATTTGCCGACATTTTTTTGTTGGGATAATTAATTGGAAAAACTATAATTTTAAAATTATTTTGGTACTTATGAGTGCCATTAAAAATAATAGAGGCCGGCGGTTTTGAGTGCCGGAAAATAACTGTTTTCCTGGCACTTTTGAGTGCCACTAAAAAGGGATATGCTGGCGGTTTGTTTTTGAGGCGGAATAGATCGTTTTCCTGGCACTTGTAAGTGCCACTAAAATGGGATATGCTGGCGGTTTGGAGTGTCAGAATAGATTGTTTTCCTGGCACTTGTAAGTGCCACTAAAATGGGATATGCTGGCGGTTTGGAGTGCCGGAATAGATCGTTTTGCTGGCACTTATAAGTGCCACTAAAATGGGATATGCTGGCGGTTGAAAGTGCCGGCTTTACCTTCTATGCTGGCGGTTTGATATAAGTGCCGGTAAAAGAATTGCCGACGGAGTTTTAGCCGGCACTTTTTGACTGCCACAAAAAAATGTCGGGAAAAATAATTACCGGCACTTTTTTGATGTTTTCCGGCAGTTTAAAGTGCCGCTAAAAGCCAGTATTGGTGTAGTGGTGAGTGTTACCCCGTCCTACGAAGTAAATGTGCTCTTCGGACCACCGCTATCGTAGGGAGGGGGTCTTCCCTGCGTCCGATCCAGATGCGCCAGGGGAAAGGGGCAAGCCTTTACATACCACAGAGCCACATTTCAACCTTCGAAGGCACGCCCGTTTTTATCTTTGTATTCGTTGCTTTGTCCTCCGGCTGAAGCGTCCCGAACGGGCCACTGCCCGGGAGAGGGATTAACTGCCCGTACCCAATCTGGGTTGGCTTCACGAGGGATTTTCATGTTCTCTTTCTTTTCTTTGTCTTTTCATATTTAGTTCTTAGCCTCTTTGCTTTGGAACACTTGCTTTACTTTTCTTTCTCACTCGAGCCTTCAGCTCACACTGCCCTGGCAATTATTAGCTCTTTTCCCTTTGAGCATTGAGCACTTTGCTTCACTTTAAGCCTTCCGAAAGTACCTCGTCCAACGGGTCACTGCCCAGGGAGTCCCTGCTCCACTTGACGAGTCCCAAATTCGAAGGCGCCATTTACATTCTCTTTATCTTAAGCGATTCGTTTGCTTGCTTATTAACCAATTTTTTAGCTCTATCTTGAGCAATTTTCTTGTCTTGCTTATAATCACTTTTTCATTCCTTACCCTAGGTCTTGCCGCACGGTAACCAGAGTCTCCTGGACTCGTTCACAATTTTACTTTCTTTGTTTAACTTAAATTAAAGTTCAAGTTATTGTCCATTTACCCGGACACCCTATGACTCTCTCTAGGGTTGTATTTGTTGAATTCTTTTAACCTTGGGGTCTCATCCCATTTTTCCCAATTCCTTTACTGAATCCTAGAGTTAACTTGACTCTATTGTTCGGTTCCATTATTAACTTAGAGTTGCGCTGACTCTGATTCCTGTTCCCACTTTATCTTAGAGTTACACTGACTCCATGTTTGATTACTAGTTCACTTTAGTTCTCTTTACCTAAGTGTCATATCATACTCATCCTAGAATCCCGTGACGCCATGTCGATACTCTATCCAAGTGTCCTTAGGTTATCACTTAAGACAATGCCACTCGTCCATTCCTAAGATAACTCCTAAGTTTTGATGTCACTCAGTGAACCCTGAAACTAGGTTTTCTCCTAGTCTTACTACCAACATGTTCCCTTTCCTTATGTCACATGCTTCCTAGGGTTATACCCTAACATGCTCATAATCATGAATAGCTAATCATTTTCATGCATGCAATTATTTTCATCTCATTCATAAAATAATATTTATCCTCTAGACATGCAATTCTATCCTCTATTTTTGGCAACCAACAGTTGCACTTTTCATCTGTGTCCTTTGACACATGCACATTTATCATCTGTCTCCGGCAACCAACAGTTGCACTTTTTCATCTGAATCCATCTACACAGGCAATCATAATCATAATTACCTAACGCCTCTAACAGGCTACTATCATGCTTCGAATCGAAAAGCAAAGGAGCAAGGGGAGAGGTCACCCCTTTTCGGCAGAATTCCCCACCTTGTGGAGTTCGAAATTCCTTTCATATCTCCACACTTGATCGCTATTCTTCCAATTGCTCGTAGACACTTGCAATTGGCCTCCACGCGGCTCCACTTGGTACCTCGAGCTTGCACGTAAAATGGAGCATGCTTCTCTGAAGGTTGCACGCAAAACGATGCGTGACCTCTCTAGCCCTGCACGCAAAACGGTGCACACTATTAGTGACGGCACGCTAAACGGTGCGCGACAACGCGACCTGCACGCGAAACGGAGCAAGTATCTCAAATTGGCACGCAAAACGGTGCACGCTCCACTGTAAGGTTGTACGCAGAACGGTACAACTTCATCCAGTCCTGTATTACAACTTCATCCAGTCCTGTATGCAAAACGAGATGCATCGTTAGAACCGGCACGCAAAACGGTGCGCGATAACACGAACTGCACGCGAAACGGTGCATGTACCTCGAAACTGCACGCAAAACGGTGCACATCTGACTGTGGGGTTGCACGCAAAATGGTGCACCTTCATCCGGTCCTGTACGCAACACGAGATGAATCGTTAGAACCTGCACGCAAAACGGTGCGATAACGCGAACTGCACGCGAAACGGTGCACGTACCTCGAAACTGCACGCAAAACGGTGCACATCTGACTGTGGGGTTGCACGCAAAACGGTGCACCTTTATCCGGTCCTGTACGCAACACGAAATGCATTGTTAGGATCTTCACACAAAACGGTGCGCGATAACGCGAACTGCACGCGAAACGGTGCACGTTACCTCGAAACTGCACGCAAAATGGTGCACCTCTGACTGTGGGGTTGCACGCAAAATGGTGCACCTTTTTCTGCCCCTGCACGTAAAACGAGACGTACTGTTAGAGCCTGCACGAAAAATGGTGCTCGTAGTCCAACCTGCGCGCAAAACGGAGCACATACCTCGTATTGGCACGCAAAACGGTGCACATTTCTGTTCCAACTTTGCACGTAAAACGGTGCATGCCTTTCGAGTTTGCACCCAAAACAGTGCGCGTTTGTCGAGTCCGCACGCAAAACGACGCGTATCTCCCACGAGTGGCACGCAAAACGAGGCGCGCCAAAAACGTCCGCGACACTCGCGCAGCAAAACGGCACAGTATGGTTGGGTCCCTAACATGCATGTGGGCAAAGGGATCAAATCCAAAATCCAAAGGAAACCTTAACACTGTGCCAGAAATACCACAAAAACGACACACGGGGCCTACCTCGACAATGCCGTGTCGTCCATCGCGTCTTTTAGTCTCTTTGGAGTACTTTGCACGCTCCACGGGGTCCACGGCGCGCTCATGCGCCCTCGAAAACCCCAGGCGAAATCGCCTTCTCCCTCTCCCGCACGCTCGGGTGAAGCCCAAAAAGGGAAACAGGAGGAAAAATGGGCCATTTCGGGCCTTTATAGGCCGTTTCCCGGATTTCGGGCGCACCTTTCGGGCGCCCGAAATCTTTCGCGGCGGCTACAGTAGGAGCCCCTGCCGTGGTCCACGCGTCCACGCCGCCCAGCTCAGCGCCACGTCACCATGCTCGGCCAATCGTGGAATGACACGTGTCCGTGGACCCGAGCACCGCGACCACGGAACAGCGGCGGCCAACCAGGAGGCGACACGTGGACCCCACTACCTCCCCGCGCTGACACCGGCAGCAGCGTCGCGTCGCGTCAGCGCGTCGCGTCGCGCTGACCGACGAATGGGAGGCCGACATGTGGCCTGTCCGCGCTGTCCCTGCTGACACCGCTACAGTGGTCCGCCGCGCCTTCCCCACGCGCCCTGCTGCCTTGACCGCGGCGGCCAATGGGGAGGCGCCACGTGGCGTTTCCCCACCCACCACGCGGCCTCGGGCCGCGCGCCACAGCGCGTTGCGCGCGAAAGGCTTGCCTCGAGATTCGTGCCCGCGCCTCGGGATTCGTGCCCGATGCCTCAGGATCCGTGCCACTGCCTCGGGATCCGTGCCTGATGCCTCGGGATCCGTGCCACTGCCTCGGGATCCGTGTGCTACAGTGGATTTCCGGGCGCGCACAGTAACTTTCGGGCGCAACCTCAATCCAGTCCGGGCTGCTACAGTAACCGGTCCGCCCGAGCCGGACCGGGTTCGCTACAGTGCCAAAACCCCGGTTTGCTACAGTATTTTCCGGGCGCCCGGAACTCACTTTCGGGCGCCCGAAACTTGGGCCCAAGCCCAGTTTCGCCCGTTTTCGCCCGTTCTCGCCCGTTCTTCGCCCGTTTTCGCTCAAATTTGACAGGCAGCCACAGTTTAACTTGATTTACCTCATGGTACTTAAACTTTTCAGTTTGGACCCTTTTTGATTTGCCAAAAGTCCCACTGTCTTTGAATTCGCTGGCGGAGCCCGTTCTCTCAATCCGGGTGTCCGATTAACGCGAAACTTTTACTGTGGCTTTAAAACATATTTACGGAGCTCCCGTAATTTTCTCAGAATTTTTCGAGACTGTGAATTTTCCACTTACAATCTGGGCCCCTTTCTCACATAAGATTCTAGATATCTTATTTTAATCCCGATTTGGGCCCAATTCATTTCTAGGTCATTCTTCACCTCAATAAACAATAGTATTTCATACTATTTTTATTTCCATTTATTTATATTCCAAATTCCGGTTCACTACACAACCAACTGGAAAGGTAAGGGCCCCACCAGCAAGAAAGTCATCAACCCCCAACTCTCAATTTAAAAAACAGCTGAAATTAACGAAAAGTTCGAAAATTCTTAAAGACCAGTGCCCTCGTCCCAATCAAACAAGAACAGGTTTGGGCACCGTCTCCATTTCTGGAGTAGCCTTTCGAAGCTTTCGTCCTGTTCGTAAATTTCAGCGTAAGGGCGAGAAAAAGGGAGAGAAGTGTTGATACCGTTCCTGCTGTGGCTACAAAAATGGAAGCTACAATCTATCCGTGCCCCTAAAAACACAACCCTATCCGTGACCCCTAGAGACACAACCTATAGTCCTAGGCGTCACCTACGCTCAACAGGTAGCACCTAACCCAAAACTGCTAAAGCCACTGCTGTTGGAAGGAGACCTCGGTGATTTGTAGAAATGATCTCATGTTGTCCAACTCGCAGGAAGGTCACTGTTCTCAATCCACAATCAATCGTTGCACGATACCGCACCAGCTGGTCCATCCCATGTGCTCAATCTGAGTCGTGGAGCTGTAACTGAACTGTCACACCTGCCGGTGTACTTCCCAAAGTCTCAGCTGTCCTAATCATGCCCCATAATTCTCTTCTGCTCATAGGATACTGTGAAGAATCCAATTGCTAATGCATGTAGCAAAGTTTCCTAACCCATACCATGCCGAGATATAGAAGCCCTACTAACATGTGCAGAAGGATGCAGCGGTATCCAAAAAGCTCAACTCAGCTGACAAAAAATAAAGCCATACCTGCGGCGATAGGATCTGCTGCCGGGGTGCCCTCCACCAGGGCTGTTTAAACCCGTCCACTGGGTACTGAAGACCGTCGTCCCGTCTGTCCCGACGTCGTACCCCACTCTGTCTGACAGTGTACCGGAGGGACTTCCGCTTCCTGAATAGGCAAGGGGGGTGCTGCAGCAAGGGGTCGCACTGACTGAATGGCTCGGGACAAGTTGCTCGAAAATGTCCCAACTCTACACATGAGAAACACCGTCCCTGTCTCCGCTCACACTACGACGGTGGATGAGGGCCGCCACAGGTGACACACCGCTCATGTCGCTGCTGCCGATACTACTGCTGATATTGCTGTCGCTGCTGATACTGCGGCTGCTGCGGGTGCCCACCTGATCTCTGGCGCCTCTGAAACTCACGACCCTCAGGGTCATATCGTGGGGGTCTCGGAGGTGCCTGCCGACTCGTCTGTCCCTCATAAATCGGTGCTGGGCGCTTCGCCCCCAAACTCCCACCGGGGTTGTATTCCACTCAGTCAAAAATCACATTCCCTCGTTCCTCATAAGGGCCGCTCCATCGAGGGGTCAAAAAAAAAATCTGCAGTCAGCATGACCAACAAACTGATAGATATCTCGGCATAAACCCCGCTCGTACAAACAAATCCAATGCGCCTCGTCCCTGGCCGTGTGTAGTATACAGTCCAATAGCCGGTTGAAATCCATGATGTACTTCTGTACCGAACGGTCCCCCTATTGGAGGTTCCTCAGATCCTCATCCAGCTTCTATCTAACACTTTCGGGGAAGAAGCTTCAAGAAGGAAGCTGCAGAACTCTGCCCAAGTAAGCAGCTGGGTCCTAGGCGGACCGACAAGTCGCACTCGGCGCCACCAAGCCTCGGCAGTGGGCTCCAAGAAGTTTATCGCCAGAAGATCCTAAACCTCTCCTCGATAAAAGGGTCTCAAAGGGTCACTCCATCACTATGATCCCAGACTCTGCCTCCCACGGCTCCAAACTCAATCCTGCAAATCGGGGTGGATCAGACTACCGGGACTGGTTCCATCGACCGATAATGTCCCAAAGCTCATATATTATCCGCTATCCACCCTTCCTCGGTTCCTCGGCACTACTCGTCGACACGGAGGGGCTGCTCGATCAATCGGTGCCACTGGTATAGCTGGAGATACCACTACATGGGAAGGAAGTGCTAGAGGACACTCAGGCGGTACTGCAACTGGCTGTGCTCTCTGGTCCAACAGGCGCATCAAATGTTCCATGGTCTCCTCCTGGCATCTGTCACGCCCCGGGGTTTCGTTCAGCGGAAAAGAAGAGTTGTTTGTTTGGCGTAGAACCCCTTGATTTGTTTTTTTTTTTTTTTTTTTTTGATTCGGTCTTCCCCGGCGCGTGCCCAGACCCGCCGCATATACAGATTTACTTGAAAAACGGGCAGAGTCTCCTCTGTATATGCACGGCGTCGCGGTTAATACAACAGTCAAGCACAGCATTCATTCAATCACAACAATTCCGGAACATAACTACGAATGCAGAAAAGGAATAATGCTCAAGGCCGGTCAAGTTGAAAGGATAAACTCACGGTTTTGAAAGCAGGTCCACACGACCCAGTGTTTTGCAAACAGTTTGAAAAAGCCATAAATCCACAGGGTTTAGAAAACGGGCCCACACGACCCAAGGTTTTGAAAACAGGTTGAAAAAGCCATAAATCCACAGGGTTTAGAAAACGGGCCCACACGACCCAAGGTTTTGAAAACAGTTTTCCCAATTCTTTTCTTTTCTTGTTGTTTTGCTTTGAAACCGGCCGACCGGAGAAAGTAAAAAGAACCAGTAGTGCAAATCCAGAGTACCAACATCAACATCCACACCGACCCCACAAGGGTATCAAGAACCACACCGTAGCCTACAGTATCAAATGAAATGCAAGGAAAAGTAAAAGAATTGCGAAAACTGTTTTCAAAACCTTGGGTCGTGTGGGCCCGTTTTCTAAACCCTGTGGATTTATGGCTTTTTCAACCTGTTTTCAAAACCTTGGGTCGTGTGGGCCCGTTTACTAAACCCTGTGGATTTATGGCTTTTTCAAACTGTTTGCAAAACCCTGGGTCGTGTGGACCTGCTTTCAAAACCGTGAGTTTATCCTTTCAACTTGACCGGCCTTGAGCATTATTCCTTTTCTGCATTCGTAGTTATGTTCCCGAACTGTTGTGATTGAATGAATGCTGTGCTTGACTGTTGTATTAACCGCGACGCCGTGCATATACAGAGGAGACTTTGCCCGTTTTTCGAGTAAATCTGTATATGCGGCGGGTCTGGGCACGCGCCGGGGAAGACCGAATCAAAAAAAAAAAAAAAAAACAAATCAAGGGGTTCTACGCCAAACAAACAACTCTTCTTTTCCGCTGAACGAAACCCCCGGGGCGTGACAGATTGAGATGGTATCAGAGCGGTTTTTCTTTTGATCACAACAGTGAAGGTCTGACATCCATAGTGGTACCACACGTAGCTTGGAATAAATGAAATGCAAGGAAAAGTAAAAGAGATACAGACTAGGGCTCCGCACGGCCCGACTACTCCTGCCTCGGCCTCACCGTCGTCTACCTCGCACCCCTGGAAGAACCTGTCACAGAGTGGGTAGTCAGCGACACAATGATAAAAATAGTAGGCAGGAAGGAAAAACAAACCCAACTGTAAGACTATCCAGAGCGACCACTCTGCTCAAGGGAAAGGTAATACACGAACACCTGCAACACCTGTAATACCCGTAACACCTGTAACACCTACACACCTGACCTCGTCGGGCACCTACCCCGACGGATTGCACCGCTCACACCTTGGGGCACCCGACCTCGTCGGGCACCTACCCCGACGGATCGCACTACTCCCCCCTTGATGCCTCAAACCCCCACACCTACGGGGGCCCCCACTACATCACCTCGTGGGTTTACACGGGTCGGAGACCGCTTTCCCGGAAAAGAGCACCCTTGCGGTGGCCAGACCGCGGGTGCGCGTGTCGCAACTACGAGCATAATAACCAAGATATAGGGAAATAACGCAAATCATAGAGACCGTCAGCATTAGTACCGATAACATGCAATTAGTAACCTTCCAACAACACCGATTCTATGCTAAGCCTCAAATAAAAACCCAGCTTTTCGTTGTCGCGTTGCTGGTCGACGCTAGGTTCTTCCGCGTCTCGGTGTGCCTGCCTGGACCTACACGAACCTGTCGCACAGGAGTCAGTAACTCCAAAATTCCGAAAGGTAAATAAAGAACTGCGGAACACCCAACCCTTCCGGTCGATCATGGGGCACGCCCCGCCGATTCAGCGAAGATGGCAACGTCCCCGGGCGAGGCCAACGACGCGGACGGCCCACGGCTCCCGCGGAAATATCCGGCCTCCCCCCCCCTTGTTGCCCGCATGCAGGGTTGCCCGCCTGCGCGGGTGCGCGTGCACCCGGCCCGCGCGGGCTGTGCGGGCGCGCCCCCCGCATGCGGGTGTTGCCCGCATGCGGGGGTGCGCGCCCCCGGCCGCCCCCCCGCGCGGGCTGCGCGGTGCGCCTTCCTGCATGCGGTGTTGCCCGCATGCGGGGGTGCGCGCGCCCAGCCCCGCGCGGGCTGCACGGCCGCGCCGCCCGCACGCGGGTCGCTGGCGCCCCGCGCCGCCCGCATGCGGTGCTGCCCGCAAGCGCGGCTCCGTGCGCGCCGGACTCCAGCGATGATGTCGCCCCCCCCCCCCCTTCTTTGCTCAAAACAAGAATTGACGAAAAACAAGAACCCTAACATGCTCACCTTGGTTGACTGAGGGGAGGATCGTTCCGATCTTGTGCGCTCGGCTTCGAAGGATGTGAGGTCGTCCCTCCCTTTCCTTGGTCTCGCCGCCTTGATCCTCCACACGATCGGTGAGAAAGGGGTAGGGTTGGGGGAGTTGGTTCCTCGTCCGCGCTCGGGGTGTCGTACGCCTAGGGTGAGAGGAGTTGAGAAAGAAACAAAACCCTGTTTCCCAAGATACGAAACAACCCGAGCGGTCAGAGTGAGAAATGGGAATGAACCCATTTCAAGTCAAAAGAATATAATAGGTCGGGTGCGAACCAGGGTCCGGTCTGCCTGGTAAACCGTTTTGATCGCCTGAACCGCTAGCCACCTTCTGGAATTTATTCTGTGAGATTCCGGAGTCGGAATCCAAAACCGATTGCGCCGCCGTTCTCCGTTTCGCGAGCTTTATTGACTAAAATACCCGCGAGCCCCGACGGTCTGCCCGGAAACAAAGAAATATTAGGTCACCCTCCGGACCCCCGGAACGAAACGCGAAATAAAGAAAACCAAAAGTAGACCCAAAACAGAACCACGGCATTTTAAAACAGCGGCTACTACAGCATCGGACAGCCTTCGATATCTGTGCCATCTGGATCCATAACTCCTGGGTCTTGCCCTGCTCTGATAGCTCTGCCTCCCGCTGCTCGGGTTACTCATCAGATGCGGGATGTGCCCTCTTCACTACACGACGTCTCAGGGGCATCGTAGTCCACTGCACAATAACAAACATTAGGACACAACAACCATTCTGTAGAGTACCGGGTCTTCGGATGGCGCGCCGACCGCTCTTGATGTCGTGGAGCGAGAGTTTGCCTCGGGCATGTTGCGTTTGTGTTTACTGTTGATGTCGGGTTGATTTGGATCAACGCTGAAGTCCCAGCTCGATTCGGAACTTTTTCGGCTTAGTGCGCCGATTGAGGATTGGATTTGGGAGTTTACCGATTTCACAGTGGAGTATAGGAAATTCGGGAACACTTGGAACAGGTGTATTATCAGATTACAGCGAGGTTCGTGAGGTTCCGGACTGATGCGGAGGATCCGGAGGCAGAAAGTGAGTCGGAACTGGCAGTTTCAGAGCCGGTTTTTGATTTGAGCACCCCGACTCAACGGATGAGCTTTTTGAACAGAAAAAGCTGTGAGCGCGTGTATTTTCGATTTACAGCGGAATTCGGGTGGTTTCGGACAGCGGCGGAGAGCCCGAAGGCAAAAAGTGAGTTGGAGTCGGGCTTTTTGGATTATTTTATAATTTAATTAATTAGTTTGGGCTGATTAAGGGTCTTCTCTGTTGGTGGCTGTGAGGTGGAATGAGAGATGTGGACTTAAGGTAAGTGGATTTATTTGGTTTAAAACTAAGCTTCTCTTTAACTTAATTAAGTGTATTAATTAGAGTTAATTTTAATAAAGCTTTTGTAACTTTATTTAAGCCTTATCCACTTGTTGACTTCTCCTTCCACCCAAAGCCAACCACTCCTCTGAAGCAAGGAGTAGCAGAGAAAGAAGAAAGAGAGGAAAAGGGGAGAAGAAGAAGGAAGAGAAGGGGGAAGAGGAGAGTTTGTGTGGTGATTTTGGTTGAGGACTCCCCGTTGGTGGCCGAGAGAAGCTCCTGGGCGTGCGGCGTTCGTCGACGAGGTAAGCTTAATTCAGATTTTTGGGTTTTCTTTCGGTGTTTTGAGGCTTTAACTGGAGCTTTTTGAGGGTTGGTGATTTTTGGTTTCGTTGAGGATTTGTGTTGGTTTTATTTTGAATTTAATTTATTTTTTTTAAAATGTTTTTTTTTTAGCGCGCCGTGGGAGCCGCGTGCGCGCGCAATGGCGCACGCGCGGCTGGCGCGGCTGCTGCGTGGGCGCGCATTGGCGCCGCGCGCAGCAGCCGCCGCGGTGCTGCAGAGTTGCAGCACCCTGCTGCTGGGGTGGCGCAGCAGGGCCGCGCGCCAGCGCGCGCGGCAGGTGCGCGCGCAGCAGGAGGCTGCGCGCGGCACCGCTTGGCCGCGCGCGAGCGCGCGCGGCAGGGCGCGCACGCAGTGCTGCCCCGCGCGCGAGCGCGCGCGGCAGGGCGCGCACGCAGCGCTGCCCCGCGCGCGCAGCGCTGCGGGCCGCGCGCAGCCCCGCGGGCCCGTGCGGGCCCCGCGGGCCGCGCGCGGCGCTGTGGGCCGCGCGCGGGCTGCGCGCTGCCCTGCGGCCGCGCGCGCAGCCCCGCGGGCCCGTGCGGGCCGCGCGGGCACGCGCTGCTAGCCGCAGTGCGCGCGCCGCAGTGCGCGCGCCGCAGCGGGCGCGCGCGGGCGCGCGCAGCGCCTCTGGGCGCCGCGGCCTCAAGGGCTCTGCGCGGCGCGTTCCGGTGCCGCGCAGCAGCCCTGCGCTGCGCGGCCGGGCTTCGCGCCGCGCGGCCGGTCTCCTAGGCCGCGCGGCTGCGTTTTTCGCCATTCGGCGTGCCCCGAGTCCGCGGCGACGCTCCGTTTTGCGTGCCGGGCCGTTTTCCGCTGTTTTCGCAACCGGTTTCGCAGGGCCGTTTTCCGCTGTTTTCGCGAGCGGTTTTCCGCTGTTTTCGCGAGCGGTTTCGTAGGCCGTTTTCCGCTGTTTTTGCAGGCAGTTTTTCGCGAGCGATTTTCGAGCAGTTTTCGCGAGCTTTTCACGTGCAGTTTTTCGCGAGCAGTTTTCGCAGGATTTTCGCGAGCAGTTTTTCGCGAGCGATTTTCGAGCAGTTTTCGCGAGCTTTTCACGTGCAGTTTTTCGCGAGCAGTTTTCGCAGGATTTTCGCGAGCAGTTTTTTGCGAGCGATTTTCGAGCAGTTTTCGCGAGCTTTTCACGTGCAGTTTTTCGCGAGCAGTTTTCGCAGGATTTTCGCGAGCTGTTTTCGCAAGTGATTTTTGAGCAGTTTTTCTGCAGTTTTCACGTGCAGTTTTCGCAGGATTTTCGCGAGCAGTTTTTCACGAGCGTCTTTCGAGCAGTTTTCGCGAGCTTTTCACGTGCAATGTTCGCAGGCCGTTTTCCGCTGTTTTAGCGAACGATTTTGCGAGCAGCCTTGCATGCTGTCTTCGCTGGTTTCGCAAGCAGTTTTTCGCTGATTTTTGAGCAGTTTTGCTAGCGGTTTTCGCGCAGATTTTTGAGCGGTTTTCACGCAGTTTTCGCGCATTTTTCGCGCAGGTTTTTGCGCGGTTTTCGCCAGCATGTTTGTGCTTTTTCCGCAAGACGTTTTGGGCGATTGAGGCTGTTTTTCTTCGCCGCTAAGTGCTTGGATTTTTTAGCCGTTTCTTGATATTCTGGCTATGTTCTTTTCTTGGTTTGGTGATGCAGCTGCGGTACTTGGGACTCCGTTTCGCGCGCGGATCTCGACTGTGTGCTCCGTTTTGTGCGCGGATTTCGATAGCGTGCTCTGTTTTGCGTGCGAATTTCGGCACCGAGCTTCAATTTGCGTGCGGACCCCGTGGAGGCAAGGTAATCCCGCTGAGCCCAATTGCAAGTGTCGACAAGCAATTGGTGGCAAGCCGAGGTGGGTTGGTTTTTCTCTCCAAGTCTACGGACTTCCTTCTAATTCTATTGCGATAGGATTTGCATGCTAGTTTAAGTGTTCTCGGAACTTGACTAGCACCCCCGTCATATATTGCATGTGAGTGACCAGACCATAGAGAACCTTATTCTGGGCTAGGTTCTTATTTGCTTTAGACATCCCACATTTTGCATACTCTTCTGGATATAGAGTTCCTCGCCCGGGTAGTGGGCTGAGTGGTTTGGGTGTTGTGGGACGGTTGTTGCACTCGGGCCTGGGGGCCGAGTGGAGTCTGGTGGCTGGGTTAGGCCAGTGTTGGTGTTTTGGGAACCGTTTCAGATAAACGGTGGTCCCAGGTTTTCAGTTTTCGCTGTTCTTCTCGTCACCACCATGTTGTGATCGTGGTGCACGTGTGTTAGCAGGACCTTGAACCTAGAACCCTTTTGGACGAACACATGATTTTAGTCTGCCAAGGTTTTCTTCCAAGCCTCGCAGGGCCGCCTGAGTCTGCTCTTGTTTGATAGGGCGAAGGCATTAGCTCTTCGAGGTTTGGACATAAAACTTGTTTTCGATTGTTTTTCAAAAAGACTAAAAATCATTAAAAAGATGGATTTCTCTCAGATCAAATGGTTTTCTGTAATAAATGTCACTATTTCTTATAAACATATCCACCCGAGATGATTCGAGTGATCTAGGTTCTAAGGGTTGTGTTTCTTTCTTGGGGGCGTAAGTATTTGGTCGCCTGGGGTTTTCGGACCCTTCGCGGATCAGGCTGTGGAGCATCTCCAGCCGTGAGTTTGTGTGTCGAGGCAGTTTCCCGCTTTAACCGAGAGGGGCCGAATCCCTGAACGGTAAAGGATCGAGAACTCCGATAGGCTGAGCGTAGGGTCTGTTCTTGTTTGATTTGGGTTCTAGGCACCGGTCTATCGGGATTCTCGGACCTTGCCGCGTCAGTCGGTTCTTCTCGTCTAGGAGTGGGGTGTCGTTGTGGGAGCCGTTTAGGCGACGGCGGTCCCAGCTGGGTAGTACTTTCTTGGGTGAGTTGTCACGCCCCGGGGGTTTGTTTTAGCGGAAACGGTTCGTTTTTTTTTTTTTTTTTTTTTTTTTTTTTTTTTTTCAGAAGAAGACTTCTCTTCCCCGGCGCGTGCCCAGACCCGCCGCACATACAGGATCTCTCTGCAAACGGACAGAGTCTCCCCTATATGTGCACGGCGTAGCATTTAGTACATCTCCCAAACATTCACAACCATTCAATCACAACGGTTACTAACATACAACTAGCATTCAAGTTTGTTAAAGCGTCTGGCCGATCAATTTGAAAAGGATAAATCCACAGATTTAAAAGAGCACCCACCCGGCGCTTATGTTTTGAAAACGAGTTTCACAATCCGCATAAATCCACAAGGTTTTGGAAACGGTGCCCACACGACACCCAAGTTTTGAAATCCATTTCGAAATCCATAAATCCACAGGGTTTTGAAACCAGTGCCCACACGACACTTAGATTTTAAAAACGGTTTTCGAAATCCTTTCTTTGGTTTGGTCTTCTTTTTCAATCGGCCAACAGAAGTGAAAGGGAAAGTAACGCATACGAAGATAGCTAAATGCAATCCATACCGAAATCCATGCCGACCCCACGAGGGTATCGAGAACCTCACACATAACTACAAAGTAAATGAAATGCAAGGAATAAAAGAGAAATACAATCCAGGGTCCCCAGCAACCCAGCTACTCCTGCCCCGTCCTCACCGCCGCCTACCTCTCCCCCCGCTTGAACCCTGTCACGAAGTGGGAAGTCAGTGACTAATAATAACAGAACGGGAAAATATAATAAACAAACCGTGAAGACAACCGGAGCAACCACCCTCTCAAGGGGGGAAACGGCAACCTGTACGCCTGTAACCTGTAATACCTGGCCACGTCGGACAACTAAACCGACGGCCATACCGTACCTGCGATATCCGACCACGTCGGACAACTAAACCGACGGGTCGCACCGTACCTGCAATACCCGACCACGTCGGACAACAAAACCGACGGGTCGCATCGCTCGCACCTCGGCGCCTCAAACCCCACAACTAATAAGGGGCCCCACTACGTCACCTCGTGGGTATACACGGGTCATAGACCACTTTTCCGGAAAAGCGCACCCTTTGCGGTGGCCAAACCGCGGGTGCACGTGCTGCAGCCTCGAGCCAAGTAACCATAACCACCATCATGTTAGCATCATAATATATAACAAGAGTAAAACGGCAACATGTATAATTAGGAGTAAAACAGTAACACGTGTGATCGAAGATAACCCGCTAACATGTATAATCGAAAACAGGGCGATAATATGTGTACTAGAAGTAACCCGCTAACATGCATGCTCAACAATAAATACCACAAAGAACACCACGTTAGCACAACTAAATATTTATTTTAAACAAGATACAATTGCCGAAAACCCGACGCCGAATCCCAAAATAGAACCCACAATAATGAACCAAGTACCCAAGACGAACCCAACCATAATGAACCAAGCATCCAAAACGTAACCAACAATAATGAGCCGAGTACACACCACACGATAATTATGACAGTAACGAAAATGGGCATAAAGGGGTTCTAAGGATGTACCCACCTGAAATACGTAAAAGAAGATACGTAGAAACTCCAGCTAAAACACTCCCACCTTGTGCCCGGAACAGCTACAGTGAAAAATACTGTTAAAAACGTCGTCGCGGTCAAAAACACTCAAAAACGGGACGAAACGGGCCAAAAACGGAGTTTCTGGGCTCAATTTCTGAAGTCTGGTGCACGGGTCTAGGTGTGGACCGGGTCCACGACGCAGAAGAGGCGGCGCCGCAGACCGGGCTCACCCCAGGAGTGTGCACCAGGCGGAATGGGCCGGGCCGTGTACGGGCTGAGCGCGCACCGGGCTCACGGCCACCGAGCGCGCGGTCGCGGACCGGGTGCACGCCCAGGAGGGGTGAGCCGGTGCGGCTTGGGCCGGGCCGCGCACGGGGGAAAGCGCGGACCGGGTCCATGCCGCGCGGCTGCCGATGCGTGCGCCGGGTGCACGCCCTGAGCGTGCACCGCGCACGGTGTGCAGTCCGGCGCACGGTTCCGTGCGCCGGGTCTGCGCCTCCGGGGCTGCGGGGCGTGCACCGGGTGCACGCCCGGGGTCTGTGGACCGCGGCTGAAGCATCCGTACCGTGATGAACAGTGATGCCCCTTTTCGCGATTTCTTCTCCGTTTTCGCTCCCGTGCGACTCCGGCGACGACCCCGCGAACAAGGTAACGGCGGCGGCAGCCTCCCGTTTAACAACGGCGGCGGCGGCCTCCCGTTCGACAACACGCCTCGCACGAAACACGACACGAAGGAAAATCTTATACCGAAAAAGATGATCGGGAAGGCCCGAACCGCTCACCTTGTTTTCGCCGGTGAGGGAGGAAGGAAGAGGATCGTCCCGCTCTCGTTCGCCGGGTTCTGCAGGGCGTGCGATCGTCCTTCCTTCCCTTGTCTCCGTCTCGGTTCCTCACGCCCTCGGTAGAAAAGAGAGGAGAAAAGAATTGGGGTTTTTCCCCTTCCCTTTCTTAAGGGAGCCGCCTTAAACCCTAGCCGTCACGAGAGAAACCAAGGAGGGAAAAAACCCTACGCCCCCCCTGGTTTTAAAAAAAACCCTAAAAAAAATAACCGAAAAGAAATCGACGACTAAGATTGTCTCGAAAAGCGTGTCAATCGCTCGCACGGATCCCGGAGCACCTAAAAGGGGTCCAAACTTCAAGAATTAATTCTGGGAGATCCGGGAATCGGAATCCGAATCCGATCGCGGCTCCGTTCACCGTTTTGAAAGCTCTAGCACCAAAAAATATCTGCAAGTCCCGACGACCAGCCCAGAATTTCTCGAATTTCAACCCCTCCTTAATCGACTGAAAATATTCGTTAGGACCCAAGATGAAAGCTGGAAGGTCGAAGTACCACCACCTAAATAAAATAACCCAATGACATAACCAGATGAGAACTCCGATCACAGCAGGTTCCCCGTCCGATTGCCTCGGAGAACGTGCCGGCCACTTAACACGGATTCCGATGCGTCACTCAAAAGCAAAAGCTTTGACCCCCATTTCGGGAGATCCGTAAGTCGGAATCCGAATCCGTTCGCTCTGCCGTGCTCCGTTTTGCGAGCTCTACCGCCTAAACTTGTCCGCGAGCCCCGCCGGACTGTTCGGGAAGACACCAAAATTAGACCCTCAGTCGGACATCATGAGACGAGGGGTAACGGGGAAAGTCAAAGAAAGGCCGGGTCTTACATGAGTTAGTATTGTGACTTGAGTCGTGGAGGCTTCTCCGACAGTGCTGTGTTTGAGCATAGAGTTACCGATCTGTTCGATCGTGGATTTTAGCCTGCTGAGCCTGGCATTTCATGCCAGTTGCGAGATACTTGTGTTACTTGAGTTCGGTGGGGTCGCTCCCCTCGAGCTACGCCCCGGGTGCGACGATGTTTCCGAGCCTGACGAGGCTGCGATGATGCGACTAGTTGATACACTAGAGTTCGCTTGAGATAGTCAGATTAGGACGCCCCACGTAAATCCCGTCCTCATGTGGATGCGAGGTAGTGGGCAGGTGCGTTCATAGACGATATACGCAGGTTTGACTGGACCCTTTGAGGCAGTCATTGAGATTGGGTGATATGGGATAGTGAGTTTCACTGCATGTTCATAGTAGAGTTTTTCTTTTGAGCATGGTACTTGACAGATTGTCAGTAGTGAGTGGATGCATACCATCATCTGTGTTCTTTTCTTATTGAGCATAGTAGATAGAGGCATGATAGCTGTAGATACTTTTCCAGCTTATTTTTATTATCACAGTCTTTTTCTGTTATCTTATGCCTCTAGTAGACTTAGTGGGCAGACCGTGGTTCTTGGAGACGGTACCCACTGAGAGCTACTGTAGGATGTAGTTCTCACACCCTCTGTCGGTGACAGGTTGCTGAGGCTTCTTCTTCCGTTCCTGCCCGAGCTGGCTTGTCGGACCGAGGACAGAGAGTCGCGAGATAGTTCCCTACCAGCATTGTTCTTTTAGAGTGAGGTAGATGTACCCTCCCGGACTGTGGGAGTTGATCTCGTGTTGTACTTCTAGTTTTAGCTATCTCCCTTTTGGATTCGTAGATGTTGTATAGGTGGATTTCTATTTGTATCACCTTGTTTTCGGGGAGATAGGCTTGCTTGTTGTAGAAACACTTTGTATAGAGATTTTATTTTACAGCTTTCTTACCCGCTCTGATATCTGTGTAGCTGTAGTTCAACCTTTTGCAGGTTAGACGCTTTGTCTGTACGGCAGTTTCCGTACAGATGGCGGATCTGTTAGAGAGCCCGGGTCGCAGTTTCGACCCCGGGGCGTGACACATTAGAGTGGTATCAGAGCCTAGGATATATGTCATCGAGGACTTAGAAACCCTAGGCTTGTGGTTGGACATTAGGATGACTACGTGAGAGTCGTGACTTTAGCGAGAGTCCTGATTGAGTATTTACCTCTCCCTAGGATTGGGATGAGTAATTTGACATGTTATTCTCTCAAAGTGATTATGTTGGCTGCAGACAACATAATACTTTAGGAAAGATAATAAGTCTTAGACTTTCGCTGGATTGGGTCGTATGGTTGTTATGTCCTAACGTTTGTATTTGTTGCAGTTATCTGCGATGCCGCCGAGACGTCGTGTAGCGACGGGAGGGCGTTCGACCTTAGATGAGGAGCCCGAGCGGACCAGGCAGGGTGAGGTCCAGGAGCTGTGGGCTCAGGTGGCCCAGATGTCGGAGGCGTTGCGTCACCAGGAGGAGGCGGCCAAGCGCCAGGAGGGAAATATGGAGCGCATGATGCGCATGCTTGAGCAGAGGGCACCACCAGCAGTACCACCAGCTATGACATCCTCGACCTCGTCACAGATTCCTCCGTTGACAGAGACGGAGCAGAGGGAGCTCATGGATCGACTATCCTTTATTAGTCAGTTTCATCCCCCGCGGTTCTCAGGTCAGAGTTCGGAGCCATGGGAGGTTGAGAACTGGATCGCGGCCATGGAGAAATTGTTTGAGAACCTCTTCATCAAGGAAGAACATCAGGTACATTTGGGGGCGCACTTTTTGGAAGGGGACGCCGAGACTTGGTGGCGTCGAGTCCGCCCAGTTGGACCGCCAGGAGTTCAGTTGATGACTTGGCCAGAGTTTCGGGCTTTGCTACGCGGGGCCTATTTTCCCGATAGTGCAAAGCAGGAACTGGAAGGGGATCTTCGACGATTGCAGCAGGGTGATCGACCACTTCAGGAGTACATCCGAGAGTTCCAGAAGTTGTTGAACAGTGTACCACATGTCGCCCCAGATGAGGCTCAGAGGGTGGATTTGTTTGAGAGAGGACTGCACCAGGATATTTACCATCTTGTTCACTCGCACCGGTCACCGACTTTGGATGCGGCCATTGAGCGTGCTCGGTGGGTTTCCCGAGGCAGAGCGGTTATGTCAGAGAGGGACGCAGCGCCAGGATCCAGCTCCGGGGTGAGACATCAGGTATCGCATGATTATGGACAGTCGAGTAGATCGAGACCCCCGGGGCCGCCACCATCCCAGTCTGAGGGTCATGGATTTCGGAGGAGACGGAGATCAGGAGTTCCCCCGCCACCGAGGCACCAGCAGCAGTATCTGGATGAGTGTGTCATTTGCGGAGGACCGCATGCAGTACAGCAGTGTGATCATAGGCAGGGGCGATGCTTTTTGTGTGGACAGAGTGGACATTTTCAGGCAGCATGCCCTCGAGCAGTACTTGCAGTGATGCCGCTTGCAACAGCACCCCCGCTACCAATTCCAGAGGAAGGAGCTCCTCCGACTTACCGCCAGCCAGATGAGGCCACGACATCGCGGCAGCCAGGGCGACGACCACCCACATCGAGAGGATGAGTTAGGCTGCCCGTTTGGAGGGCGCCAGGTTAGTGGATTGCATTGTACCTGGTATGACTTCCCTTCCTAGTTGTTGAGCTCGGAGTTTTTGCCCCCCCCTACATGGTTGAGTTGTTGGTTTGTGGTTTTGCATTGCAGCCACAGCAGGGACAGCGTCAACACCTCCCTCCTTGTTCTCCCATTTTAACACCGAAACTGGTGAACGGGACGAAAAATTTCAAAGGACTACTCCAGAAATGGAGGCGATGCTGGAATCTGTTCTTGTTTGATTGGGGTGAAGGCATCGGTCCTTTGAAAATTTTGAACTTTTCGCTATTTTTGGCTGCTTTTTAAATAGAGAGTTGGGGTTGACGATGTTCCTGATGTAGGTTTCGTGTGGTAGGGGGTGTGTTTTGGGTTTCTAGGACGAAACCTTTTGAAGAAGGGGAGAATGTAGAGTACCGGGTCTTCGGATGGCGCGCCGACCGCTCTTGATGTCGTGGAGCGAGAGTTTGCCTCGGGCATGTTGCGTTTGTGTTTACTGTTGATGTCGGGTTGATTTGGATCAACGCTGATGTCACGCCCCGGGGTCGAACTGTGACCCGGGCTCACCAACAGATCCGCCGTCTGTACGGAAACTGCCGCACAGACGAAGCGTCCAGCCTGCAAAGGAGATCTAGCTATACAAGTATCAGAGCAGAAAGGAAGCTAAGCTGAAAGAGCAAACTGTAAAAAGGAGTCACTAAGTAAAGAGTTCAGGTACAACAATCCAAAGTCTCCCAAAATCGGGTACAACATCACTATCTAGTACAAAAGTGGAAACCAAAAATACCCGGAGACTCTACCTCGAACTCTAACCCGGGGGCACTACTCCGCCACACCCTTGCCTCGGTCAGTAAACTCCGCACGAACCGACCCAGAAGCGGCCGCCTCGGAAGCACCTGTCACACACACAGCGGGTGTGAGATCACAGAAAAGTCAGATCTCAGTGGGTACCAATGTCTGATCCACGGTAGCCCACTAAGTCCCCTGGAGGTAAAACAGATAAGCAGATAGATAGATAGATAGATAGATAGATAGATACAGAAGGAAAAGCTGTAAATAAGTCTATCACTATATGCAGGAATGCAATGCAATATGAATGGCATCTGGATTCGCAAAATATGACCATCCGCTCAAGCCATTCCCCCGCTGCCCTCTGGTAACTCGGCCAGGTCGAACTCACTCCTGGTAACTCAGCCAGGGAACAACATCTACCTGGTAACTCGGCCAGGGATATACCCTCCTGGTAACCCAGCCAGGGAAATAGACTCACCTGGTAACTCGGCCAGGGAAATTGACTCACCTGGTAACTCGGCCAGGGAAGAACCCTCCCGGTAGCACGGCCGGGGAAAAACACCCTCCTGGTAGCTCAGCCAGGGGCATTGGATACCATCTTGTATTCGGGACTTACTTCTAGGAGTATATTGCGTGTTTCAGTCGGTACCCATATCCCACGACTTACACGGCTGCTCCGCCTTTACTAAATATCCCAAGGTCTCATTACGTTTGCATTTGCAAATATAACGGGCATTCCGTAGCATTCTCGGAAGAACCCAACCCACCTGTGAAGAACCCGCAAAAGCCGAGCGCCCAACGAAGGTCCTGGTGCAATCCTAAAGCTCCAAACAGCACAAAGCGCACCGCTGACCCCAAACTCAGGCCAGCACTAGGTCACACTGCAAAAATCGGTGAAACTGGGGTCAAAAGAAAAGCTCGAGAAAAGACCTGCCCTCAAATGGTGAAAAAAACCAGTCCGGCGACGAAGAACGTCAGACGATGCGCGGAACTCCCCTCGCGCGTTCGCCACGTCGCGCCGCCGAACCGCAAGCCCCGCGGCTCTGAAACAATCACGGCCGCGTAGCTCAAACCACGCTCCGCGCGGTAACGGCTAGCCCAAGAACAGCCCACGCAGCGCCCTGCAGCGCCGCGTGCCAAGCACGCGGCCTGCAGGGCCGCGGGGCCCAAGCGGGCCGCCGCGCGGCCCCTGCAGTGCCGCGTGCCTGGCGCGCGGCCTGCAGGGCCGCGGGGCCCAAGGGGCCGCCGCGCGGCCCCTGCAGTGCCGCGCGCCTGGCGCGCGGCCTGCAGGGCCGCGGGGCCCAAGGGGCCGCCGCGCGGCCCCTGCAGTGCCGCGCGCCTGGCGCGCGGCCTGCAGGGCCGCGGGGCCCAAGGGGCACCCGCGCGGCCCCCTGCAGTGCCGCGCGCCCTGGCGCGCGGCCTGCAGGGCCGCGGGGCCCAAGGGGCCGCCGCGCGGCCCCTGCAGTGCCGCGCGCCTGGCGCGCGGCCTGCAGGGCCGCGGGGCCCCAAGGGGCACCCGCGCGGCCCCTGCAGTGCCGCGCGCCCTGGCGCGCGGCCTGCAGGGCCGCGGGGCCCAAGGGGCCGCCGCGCGGCCCCTGCAGTGCCGCGCGCCTGGCGCGCGGCCTGCAGGGCCGCGGGGCCCCAAGGGGCACCCGCGCGGCCCCTGCAGTGCCGCGCGCCAGGGCCGCGGGGCCCAAGGGGCCGCCGCGCGGCCCCTGCAGTGCCGCGCGCCTGGCGCGCGGCCTGCAGGGCCGCGGGGCCCCAAGCGGCACCCGCGCGGCACCTGCAGTGCCGCGCGCCCTGGCGCGCGGCCTGCAGGGCCGCGGGGCCCAGGCGCCCCCGCGCGGCCCCTGCAGTGCCGCGCGCCTGGCGTGCGGCCTGCAGGGCCGCCCGCGCGGCACCCTGCAGTGCCGCGCGCCCTAGCGCGCGGCCTGCAGGGCCGCGGGCCCCAGGCGCACCCGCGCGGCCCCTGCGGTGCCGCGCGCCTGGCGCGCGGCCCCTGCGGTGCCGCGCGCCTGGCGCGCGGCCTGCAGGGCCGCCCGCGCGGCACCCTGCAGTGCCGCGTGCCCTGGCGCGCGGCCTGCAGGCCGCGGGGCTCAGGCGCACCCGCGCGGCATCCTGCAGTGCCGCGCGCCTGGCGCGCGGCCTGCAGGGCTGCGCGGCACTGGGGGGCCGCCCGCGCGGCACCCTGCAGTGCCGCGCGCCCAGCGCGCGGCCTGCAGGGCCGCGCGGCCCCAGCGCCCCAGTCCAGGCAGAGAGGCGCCCTGCTGCCCAATGTGGCAGCAGGGCGCGCGCTGCGCGCGACAAGCAAGCGCGCACGCGCTGCGCAGCCCACGAAAATCACGCGCCGCAACAATTGAGTGCGGTAGGCGCGGCCTGCAGCCCCGGACACTAAAACTTCCCAGCCACCACAGCCAGAAGAAAAAGAAGAAGAAAAGAAATGTAGAGGAGGGAAGAGAAAAACCCAAACGAAAACTCAAAGCACTAACCTTGAAGTTGGTTGCCTCGTACGCTTCGCTCGGTCCACCGCCTCGTAGCGAAGCTCCAAGGGCCAAGAACACTCTCTTCCTACTCCTCTCTTCTTCTTCTTCTTCTCTTAGCACCAACCCAAAAGTCCCAAGCAAGCTGCTGCTTCACGTTTTGGGAGAAAAAAATAAAGGGATGGTGAGGTGAGGTGGAGAGGGAGGTGATGGCTGGTATTTAATGCAGCACCTACCCTTAATTAAAGCATAAGGATAGAACATTAAATAAAGGAGTTAATTAAATCCCACCAACACACTAATTGGCTTAATTAGCTCCACCACCCCTACAGCCATCAACACTAAAAGCAACACAATTATAAAGTTTAAATTAAAATAATAAAATATTCCAATAAAAAGCCAACCATAACTCACTTTTTGCCTTCGGGTCTTCCGCCGCCGCCCGGAACCACCCGAACCCCGCTGTAAATCTAAAATACACACGCTCACGCCTTTTTCCAGTCGGAAAGCTCGTCGGCGGAGTCAGAAAGCTCATCCCAAAAACCGGTGCACTACAGCTGAAGTCCCAGCTCGATTCGGAACTTTTTCAGCTTAGTGCGCCGATTGAGGATTGGATTTGGGAGTTTACCGATTTCACAGTGGAGTATAGGAAATTCGGGAACACTTGGAACAGGTGTATTATCAGATTACAGCGAGGTTCGTGAGGTTCCGGACTGATGCGGAGGATCCGGAGGCAGAAAGTGAGTCGGAACTGGCAGTTTCGGAGCCGGTTTTTGATTTGAGCACCCCGACTCAACGGATGAGCTTTTTGAAGAGAAAAAGCTGTGAGCGCGTGTATTTTCGATTTACAGCGGAGTTCGGGTGGTTCCGGACAGCGGCGGAGAGCCCGAAGGCAAAAAGTGAGTTGGAGTCGGGCTTTTTGGATTATTTTATAGGGGCAATTTCCTACGTACCCCTAAAAATTTTCCTGTTTTTAGATTTACCCCTCTTAGAAGGCTAATATTAAAACTACCCTTCTTACGTTCCAACTTCTTTCCAAAATACCCCTGAAGTTAAACTCTGTTAGTGTACCGTTTGAAACTGCCGTTATCTGTGTGTAATTACTATTTTGTCCTTTCAAATATACTCTAAACCCTAAACCCTAAAACCCTAAACCCCTAAACCCTAAAACCCTAAACCCTAAACCCTAAACCCTAAAACCCTAAACCCTAAACCCTAAACCCTAAAACCCTAAAAAATCCTAAACCCTAAACCCTAAAACCCTAGAATCCTAAAAAATCCTAAACCCTAAACCCTAAAACTCTAAACCCTAAACCCTAAAATCCTAAAAAATCCTAAACCCTAAACCCTAAACCCTAAACCGGGGCAAAATAGGTATATCTGATAGTTTTCAACTCCGATTATTATTTAACTCTAGTTTAACCCTAGTTAACTTAACAAAGGGAAACGGTAGGGGTATTTTTAATAACGGTGGAACGTATGAAGGGTATATTGGAAAGAAAAAAATAAGAGGGGTAAATCAGATATTTCTTCATATTTCAGGGGTACACAGGCAATTATCCCTATTTTATAATTTAATTAATTAGTTTGGGCTGATTAAGGGTCTTCTCTGTTGGTGGCTGTGAGGTGGAATGAGAGATGTGGACTTAAGGTAAGTGGATTTATTTGGTTTAAAACTAAGCTTCTCTTTAACTTAATTAAGTGTATTAATTAGAGTTAATTTTAATAAAGCTTTTGTAACTTTATTTAAGCCTTATCCACTTGTTGACTTCTCCTTCCACCCAAAGCCAACCACTCCTCTGAAGCAAGGAGTAGCAGAGAAAGAAGAAAGAGAGGAAAAGGGGAGAAGAAGAAGGAAGAGAAGGGGGAAGAGGAGAGTTTGTGTGGTGATTTTGGTTGAGGACTCCCCGTTGGTGGCCGAGAGAAGCTCCTGGGCGTGCGGCGTTCGTCGACGAGGTAAGCTTAATTCAGATTTTTGGGTTTTTTTTTCGGTGTTTTGAGGCTTTAACTGGAGCTTTTTGAAGGTTGGTGATTTTTGGTTTCGTTGAGGATTTGTGTTGGTTTTATTTTGAATTTAATTTAATTTTTTTTTAAATGTTTTTTTTTTAGCGCGCCGTGGGAGCCGCGCGCGCGCGCAATGGCGCACGTGCGGTCGGCGCGGCTGCTGCGTGGGCGCGCATTGGCGCCGCGCACAGCAGCCGCCGCGGTGCTGCAGAGTTGCAGCACCCTGCTGCTGGGGCGGCGCAGCAGGGCCGCGCGCCAGCGCGCGCGGCAGGTGCGCGCGCAGCAGGAGGCTGCGCGCGGCACCGCTTGGCCGCGCGCGAGCGCGCGCGGCAGGGCGCGCACGCAGCGCTGCCCCGCGCGCGGGCTACGCGCACCGCAGGGTGCGCGCAGCGGCCGCGCGCGCAGCGCTGCGGGCCGCGCCCAGCCCCGCGGGCCCGTGCGGGCCCCGCGGGCCGCGCGCGGCGCTGTGGGCAGCGCGCGGGCTGCACGCAGCCCTGCGGCCGCGCGCAGCCCCGCGGGCCCGTGCGGGCCGCGCGGGCACGCGCTGCTGCGCGCAGCGCTGCGGGCCGCGCGCAGCAGTGCGCGCCCCGCAGCGGGCACGCGCGGGCGCGCGCAGCGCCGCTGGGCGCCGCACGGGCTCTGCGCGGCGCGCTCCGGCGCCGCGCAGCAGCCCTGCGCTGCGCGGCCGGGCTTCGCGCCGCGCGGCCGGTCTCCTAGGCCGCGCGGCTGCGTTTTTCGCCGTTCGACGTGCCCCGAGTCCGCGGCGACGCTCCGTTTTGCGTGCCGGGCCGTTTTCCGCTGTTTTCACAAGCGGTTTCGCAGGGCCGTTTTCCGCTGTTTTCGCGAGCGGTTTTCCGCTGTTTTCGCGAGCGGTTTCGTAGGCCGTTTTCCGCTGTTTTTGCAGGCAGTTTTTCACTAGCGATTTTTGAGCAGTTTTCGCGAGCTTTTCACGTGCAGTTTTTCGCGAGCAGTTTTCGTAGGATTTTCGCGAGAAGTTTTTCGCGAGCGATTTTCGAGCAGTTTTCGCGAGCTTTTCACGTGCAGTTTTTTGCGAGCAGTTTTCGCAGGATTTTCGCGAGCTGTTTTCGCAAGCGATTTTTGAGCAGTTTTTCTGCAGTTTTCGCGAGCAATTTTCGCAGGATTTTCGCGAGCAGTTTTTCGCGAGCGTCTTTCGAGCAGTTTTCGCGAGCTTTTCACGTGCAGTGTTCGCAGGCCGTTTTCCGTTGTTCTTGCGAACGATTTTGCGAGCAGCCATGCATGCTGTCTTCGCTGGTTTCGCAAGCAGTTTTTCGCTAATTTTTGAGCAGTTTTGCTAGCGGTTTTCGCGCAGTTTTCGCGCAGTTTTCGCGCAGATTTTCGAGCGGTTTTTGCTCAGTTTTCGCGCAGTTTTTGCGCAGGTTTTTGCGCGGTTTTCGCCAGCATGTTTGTCCTTTTTCCGCAAGATGTTTTGGGCGATTGAGGCTGTTTTTCTTCGCCGCTAAGTGCTTGGATTTTTTAGCCGTTTCTTGATATTCTGGCTATGTTCTTTTCTTGGTTTGGTGATGCAGCTGTGGTACTTGGGACTCCGTTTCGGGCGCGGATCTCGGCTGTGTGCTCCGTTTTGTGCGCGGATTTCGACATCGTGCTCTGTTTTGCGTGCGAATTTCGGCACCGAGCTTCGATTTGCGTGCGGACCCCGTGGAGGCAAGGTAATCCCGCTGAGCCCAATTGCAAGTGTCGACAAGCAATTGGTGGCAAGCCGAGGTGGGTTGGTTTTTCTCTCCAAGTCTACGGACTTCCTTCTAATTCTATTACGATAGGATTTGCATGCTAGTTTAAGTGTTCTCGGAACTTGACTAGCACCCACGTCATATATTGCATGTGAGTGACCAGACCATAGAGAACCTTATTCTGGGCTAGGTTCTTATTTGCTTTAGACATCCCACATTTTGCATACACTTCTGGATATAGAGTTCCTCGCCCGGGTAGTGGGCTGAGTGGTTTGGGTGTTGTGGGACGGTTGTTGCACTCGGGCCTGGGGGCCGAGTGGAGTCTGGTGGCTGGGTTAGGCCAGTGTTGGTGTTTTGGGAACCGTTTCAGATAAACGGTGGTCCTAGGTTTTCAGTTTTCGCTGTTCTTCTCGTCACCACCATGTTGTGATCGTGGTGCACGTGTGTTAGCAGGACCTTGAACCCAGAACCCTTTTGGACGAACACATGATTTTAGTCAGCCAAGGTTTTCTTCCAAGCCTCGCAGGGCCGCCTGAGTCTGTTCTTGTTTGATAGGGCGAAGGCATTAGCTCTTCGAGGTTTGGACATAAAACTTGTTTTCGATTGTTTTTCAAAAAGACTAAAAATCATTAAAAAGATGGATTTCTCTCAGATCAAATGGTTTTCTGTAATAAACGTCACTATTTCTTATAAACATATCCACCCGAGATGATTCGAGTGATCTGGGTTCTAAGGGCTGTGTTTCTTTCTTGGGGGCGTAAGTATTTGGTCGCCCGGGGTTTTCGGACCCTTCGCGGATCAGGCTGTGGAGCATCTCCAGCCGTGAGTTTGTGTGTCGAGGCAGTTTCCCGCTTTAACCGAGAGGGGCCGAATCCCTGAACGGTAAAGGATCGAGAACTCCGATAGGCTGAGCGTAGGGTCTGTTCTTGTTTGATTTGGGTTCTAGGCACCGGTCTATCGGGATTCTCGGACCTTGCCGCGTCAGTCGGTTCTTCTCGTCTAGGAGTGGGGTGTCGTTGTGGGAGCCGTTTAGGCGACGGCGGTCCCAGCTGGGTAGTACTTTCTTGGGTGAGTTAGTATTGTGACTTGAGTCGTGGAGGCTTCTCCGACAGTGCTGTGTTTGAGCATAGAGTTACCGATCTGTTCGATCATGGATTTTAGCCTGCTGAGCCTGGCATTTCATGCTAGTTGCGAGATACTTGTGTTACTTGAGTTCGGTGGGGTCGCTCCCCTCGAGCTACGCCCCGGGTGCGACGATGTTTCCGAGCCTGACGAGGCTGCGATGATGCGACTAGTTGATACACTATAGTTCGCTTGAGATAGTCAGATTAGGACACCCCACGTAAATCCCGTCCTCATGTGGATGCGAGGTAGTGGGCAGGTGCGTTCCTAGACGATATACGCAGGTTTGACTGGACCCTTTGAGGCAGTCATTGAGATTGGGTGATATGGGATAGTGAGTTTCACTGCATGTTCATAGTAGAGTTTTTCCTTTGAGCATGGTACTTGACAGATTGTCAGTAGTGAGTGGATGCATACCATCATCTGTGTTCTTTTCTTATTGAGCATAGTAGATAGAGGCATGATAGCTGTAGATACTTTTCCAGCTTATTTTTATTATCACAGTCTTTTTCTGTTATCTTATGCCTCTAGTAGACTTAGTGGGCAGACCGTGGTTCTTGGAGACGGTACCCACTGAGAGCTACTGTAGGATGTAGTTCTCACACCCTCTGTCGGTGACAGGTTGCTGAGGCTTCTTCTTCCGTTCCTGCCCAAGCTGGCTTGTCGGACCGAGGACAGAGAGTCGCGAGATAGTTCCCTACCAGCATTGTTCTATTAGAGTGAGGTAGATGTACCCTCCCGGACTGTGGGAGTTGATCTCGTGTTGTACTTCTAGTTTTAGCTATCTCCCTTTTGGATTCGTAGATATTGTATAGGTGGATTTCTATTTGTATCACCTTGTTTTCGGGGAGATAGGCTTGCTTGTTGTAGCAACACTTTGTATAGAGATTTTATTTTACAGCTTTCTTACCCGCTCTGATATCTGTGTAGCTGTAGTTCAACCTTTTGCAGGTTAGACGCTTCGTCTGTACGGCAGTTTCCGTACAGATGGCGGATCTGTTAGAGAGCCCGGGTCGCAGTTTCGACCCCGGGGCGTGACACATTCTACCCAATCCAGCGAAAGTCTAAGACATGTCATTCCTTCCATAGCATTATGTTGTCTGCAGCCAACATAATCGCTTAGGAGAATAAACATGCCAATCACTCATCCCATCCCTTGGAGAGGTATAAAACTCAATCAGGACTCTCGCTAAAAGTCACAACTCTCACGTAGTCATCCTAATGTCCAACCACAAGCCTAGGGTTTCTAAGTCTATAATGACCTACAACCTACGCTCTGATACCACTCTAATCTGTCACGCCCCGGGGTCGAAACTGCGACCCGGGCTCGCCAACAGATCCGCCGTCCATACAGTGAACCCCGTATGGACGAAGCGTCAAACCTGTAAAAGGAAGATACTATACTAAACAGACATCAGAGCTGAAAGTAAACTGCTAGAAATAAAAAATAAATACAAGTCCAATTGATACAATCCAAGTCCTCACCAAAATACAAAAGTCACTCTCAGCAATAAAGGAAAGTACAACTCTATCCCTCACTACAAAGTCTCTCAACAAGAAACTCTCAAAATAATAAGGGTACATCTACTCTCTGGACGACGACTGGTAGGGATCTAGCTCGCGACTCCCTCACCTCGATCTGAAGAAGCAGCAACTGGAGCAGCAGGAACAGGAGCAGACGTCCCTGGGAAAAAAGACACCATGACGGGTGTGAGAACTACATCCCACAGTAGTTCTCAGTGGGTGCCGCCAACAAGCCCAACGGTCTGCCCACTAAGTCTACTAGAGGCATGCTATAACAAATGAAATACTGAAGGAAAGAGCTGGAAATGAATAACCCTACAGCTATTATGCCCGTATCTAGATGCTGAAAAAGTGGAACATATGATAACATGGTGCATCTACTATCCCTCAACTCAGATCACCCAATCTACCTTGCTGCCTCCTCGGGTCTGTTGGGTTGTATGTAATATGGATCTAAATAGGGGAAAAAACACCTAAAGGGGGGTGAATAGGTGTAAACAATAAACACTTAAAAAATCATTGCGCAATAAAACCCAATGCGGAAAAATAAATGAACACGCAAGATTTTTACGTGGAAAAACTCCAAACCGGAGTAAAAAACCACGGGACCGATAACACGGTGAAATCCACTAGAATTAACACACGTACAAGGTGATATAACGTACTCACAGACGACTCAACCTTTTACCATACGCTCCTAGTAGATCTTCTCCGCTCGCTCCACGACGCTTCTCGAATCCACGATCTGCGCCCAACGCCGAATCCACGGCGTCCAAAGTCGAGTCCACGACTTCCGACCGAATCCATGGTCTTCACCCAGTAGCACGCTTCGAATCCACGAACGTACCTCGCTCCGAATCCACGAGAGCGGTTGCACCTTGAATCCACAAGGCCACGCGAGTCCACGCGCCGATTTAGGGTAAATCGTTGTTTTTGGGTGGTGATGATCCGCCGAATACTTAGATTAGAAATAGATCGGAAATACCATCTAAGTATTCATTGATTTGATTCTACTCAAAATCTGAGTTTGGAAAACCTAGAATCAAATCAATCAATATAGATGAAGAAACATAGAATTAAATCTATTGATTTCCTTTCTTCTCTATATGTGGATTTTTCTCTTTCGGTCGTATTTTTCTATTTTCGATTCCTCGATTCCCTACCCTAAAAATGAATCATAGGGTCTATTTATAGGTTAGAAACCATTGGAAGAAGATAAGGATCAAAAACTGCCGTTTCTGGAAATTTTCAGGACGGCGATCCGGATCGGATTTACTGCGATCCGGATCGTCGTAGCGTGATAGACAATTCCAGAAAACAGGGTTCGGGATCCGGATCGCAAAGCCCGATCCGGATCGTTCATACAATTCACCAAAATCCCATGTTCGGGATCCGGATCGAAATGGCCTTTGATCCGGATTGGATTTGCCAATGAACAAGTACCCTTCGGGATCCGGATTGGAAGTCTGATCCGGATCCTGAACATGTCCCATGTCCAGTTTTTGATTTTTATGCAATAAAAAATTCTTCCAAGTGTTTCTACACTACAAGAAGTATTCGGATCACCAAAAATCTTTAGTTAAACATACCTGATCCTTTTGAATTCTTCTTTCTTGAGATTGAGGTATATGATCCAAACTTCTTTCATCTTCAATCTTCAAGACTTAATACTTTCACGAAATACGCCAACTCAAATTCCGTAACAATCTCCCCCTTTGGCGGTTTCGTGACAAAACACAAATCCACAAAAGAAAATTCAAAAAGGATATTTTTGTTGCTATCACCATACAACAAAAATTTACAATGGAGATCCAAAAATTTAAATACATGAGATAAACTCCTAAAACAGACTCTAGACTTAGACATCTGTACTCTCTGCAAAAAGAAATCATTCTTGACAAAAAGAGATCGTTAGATACCTCAAGAATATCTAGCATTCAAAACCTAGCAGAGATAAAGTTTATACTCATCATGACATTTAGTAATTCAGATATGCAATAAGATCACAATCAAACATTGACATATCTTCTAAGCGATAAGATTCCAAATGTCATAACTTTGCTTTGTTAGTAATCAAACAACTTGTTAGTAATAATACATGTCCAAATAGTTAGTCGAATAGTTAGTAGGGACATGCAACAAATCACAAGATAAAACCAGAAGTTGAGATACTTACCTTTCACCAAAGTCAAAGTTTGTTCAAAGTTCTCACATCTCATCTCTAAACTCTCATCTCTAAACTCTCTCCCCCTTTTTGTCACAAACTAAGCCAAAATTACAAAAATTTAAGGAGAGGTAAGAAGTCCAAAATCAAGAAAAACCTGAGAACTAAAACTAAAGCAAAGTAAGAATAAAACTAAATCCTAAAAAGGTAAAAGCCTGCACAAATCTGCACAAAAAGTTGTTAGAGCACAAATTATTCATCGGAGTCTGATTCCTCAGACGCACTATATCCCATCTTAGTGAACATTTTCTTGATCAATTTCTTCATCGAGTTAACTCTCTTGGTCAAAGTAATTTGTGATGCCTTGATGATCTCGAGTTCCCCAGAAATCCGCCTTTGTTCCTTGATTATCTGTTCTTGTTCAAAAGATAGGCGCTGTTGTTACTTGAAAATCGAAGTTACCGATGCTTCATCATGTGTGCTGGGTGGTTGTTGAGATGGAGAGGCAGAGGTGTCCACACACGGTTTCTTCCCAGTTGAAGGTGTCGGAACAACATGTGGCAATTTGTGAAGGGACTTCACAATCGTTGACTCATCTATCATCCCCCAACAGTGTTGATAAGATGTCGAGCTGATATCAATTTCAAACTTTTTCAAGATCCTCATGATGATCAATGGAAATGGAAGTCGCTCAGAAGGATGAGGATGCAAAACATATCTTGACATTCTATTCCAAATTATGTAGGGAAAGTTCATGTTCAACCCTACTGTGAGGACCTGGTTTCCCCGTGGGGGAGTTTTCTGGTTGTTTGGCAGCTTTCGAAGGCTTGTGTGGTGTGTTGGTGGTGTTTGTGCGCAATTTGGACACAAGTGGAGGACTTCGGGCTTAATTATGGATCACGAGAGTGTTTGGAGGACCCGTCGAGTGTTTAGAAGTGATTTCGCGCGATGCAGATGTCAAATTTGGACTCAGGGCGAAGTTTGGATAAAAGATCACCTCTCCGGATGCCTTCGGGAATTTTTAGAGATGGATTTTGGCAAACCGGATTTTTGAAATGGACCCGGCGCGAAAATCGGATCAAGTGGGCTTTCCGGGGGCCTCTGGCAAAATCTCGGTTGAGAATTTGGAGAAACGGACATCGGATTTGGATTCAGCGCGCGAAAACGATGAAAATGGACTATTTATTTGTATTTTTCGGAGCCCGGATGTCGAGCACGGTTTTCGAGGCAGGTGTTACTGTTCCGGCCGGCGGCCGCCGGCGGCGGGCGGCGGCGGCGGCGGCGGAGTGCGGCGGGCGCGGCGGCGCGGACGCAGGCGCGGCGGCGGGCAAGCGCTGGCAGCGCGCAGCGCGCGGGCAGGCACGCGGGCAGGTGCGCGGTCCACCGCGGAGGCGTGCACCCGGGCGGTGGACACGTGTCGGGTCCCGGTTGGCTGGCGCAGCGGGCGCGATCCACGGGAATTATTGTTGGTGCACGGTGGACCGGTGGTGGACACGTGGCAGCGTGTGATTGGCGCGGTGTTGTGCACTCGGTCCACGAAACCGCTGCACCGCCTCGGGGCGCGTGCGGGCACAGTGCGCAGGCGGCGCGCCAGGCGCGCGCACATGCGCGTGTCGGCCGCGCGTTGACCAGCCACCGAGCCACGTGTCGCCGGCTGGGGTGGCCACGTGTCGCCCGCGCAGTGGATGCCTTCGGTGTCGCCTGTGTGGCGGGCTACGTGGAGGCCCGTGGAAGTTTCGGGCCTGCACAGTGTTGGGCCGGGCCCAACACTGTAGCAGCCCGAATCTTCCGGGCGCCCGGAAACGGGGACATATTCGGTATTTTCCGAATTGTTTCCTGGAGCCTATAAAAGCGATCCGAGCCGCCTTGTTCCCCTCTTTTCTTCCTCTTCCGAGCTTCAAACCGTCGGGAAGTCTTCAGCAAAGTTGTTCCTCTCGCAGAGTAGCTTCCATCTGCAAAGTTTGGAGATTTTTGGTGGCACGCTTTTCGAGATTCTCATTTTCTTGGCGCGGCGCGACGCTCTTTCTTCGGTGCTTCTTCCGTCGCTCTTCGGTGCACAAGCTCCCCCGACCTACTCCGACCATCTTTTTGAGCGATTTCTTCGCCGTTGGATTCGCAACAGGTGAGGCTACGATTTTGAGTTTACGCACATTTTCAGATTTCGCGTTTTTCGAGGTGTTTTCTCGTGCTCATTGAGACCCTTCTTGCTGTGAGATTTTGGAGAGGGCAGCAGCTTCTTTTGAGGAGATCTTCGCGCACAAACCTCGGATCAGGACGTGCTTATAGACTTTCTTCATCTACTCGACGCAAGGATCATTGTGGTATTTTTCTTGGAATTTCCTGAGAACTTCCCGGAGGTATACATCTTCCTCTCTCTCTGTGCAAGATTTTACAGTTATGTGGTTGTATGTTCCCGCGGGCCCGTGTTGTGGAATTTATATCTTGGTCTACGGAACTCCGATTTGGGCGTGCAGGTACTTGTTTCGAAGCTATCGACGCGAAGAACGCCGGAATATTTTTATTGGAATTTATTGAGCACTTTCTGCAGGTGAAATATTGGCTTCTTTGTAGCTAAAATTTCAGCATGTGTTTTTGGGCAGATTTTTGGGATTTAAGTGTAACTGTAGCCTTTTGTTGTACCCAGGAGGGATTGAGTACTGTACTGGACCTGTTGGACATAAGAGTTGCTGTTCTGTTGGTTTTCTCAGCTGTGTGACCCCGGACAGTTAGCACCTTTAGGTGGGTGGCTTTGCTTTCAGGATCTTTGGACTGTGCTCTAATTCTATTGTCATAGAATCATGCATGATAGTGTTTGGACTGGGTAGAATACTAGAATGTGAATGTTAGTATTATTTGTAATTATCTGATGATCCTCTCTGCTTTCTTCTATCTGTTAAATATTGTTCTCTTGGAACCTGACCTAGCACCCCCGTCATATGTTGCATGTGTAACCAGACCAGTAGAAAACCCTCACTTGGGCTAGGGTTATCTATGTTTAGACATTCACACTGTTCTTTCATTCCTGGACTCAGTGTTATCCTCGCCCGGGTAGTGGGCCGAGCAGTCGGGACTTCTTTTTAGTGTGGGTTGCATTTGCACTCGTGCTTGGGAGCAGAGTGGAGTCTGGTTGTTGTTGTGGGTCGCTTATCTGTGCCGGGAGCCGTTTGGGTAAACGGTAGTCCCGGGAGGTCTTGTATCCCTGTTTGTGCTGTCGCCACTGTGTTAGTGGCAGTTGTGTGCTTGTGTTAGCTGGACCTAGAACCCAGAATCTTTTTGACATACATATGATTTTTAGTCTATCTATGTTTTCTTCCAAGGTTCGAAGGGCCGCTGAAGTCTGTTCTTGTTTGATTGGACAAAGGCATCAGCCCTTCGGGGTTTGGGTAAAACACTTGTTTTCTAACTGTTTTTCTAAAAAGAACTAAAATCATTCAATATGGATTTCTTCCAGATCAAAAGGGTTTTCAATAACAAATGTCACCTGTTTTCGGTAATCTCCCCACTCGAAAGGATTCGAGTGGTCTGGGTTCTAGGGGGCCGTTCCTTGTCGGGACGGAAGCCGCGGGGGCCGAGCCTGGGACCTGTTCTTGTTTGACAGGGTCGTAGGTGTAGGTCTCCCTGGACTTTCGGGCCCTAGTGGTATTTTCTGCGTGATGTACCGAGGTTGTCGTGTTCCCGAACTGTAAGGGGGCCGAGAACTCCGATAGGCGGAGCCTAGAGTCTGTTCTTGTTTGATAGGGTTCTTAGCACCGACCTATCGGGTTTTCCAAACCCTTATGGTGTCGGTCCTTCCTGAGTTGTTCGTATGGTTGTTGTTCTGCTGTTGGGAACCGTCGGGGTTGACGGTGGTCCCGGGTCTGTCACGCCCCGGGTGCAAACCAGAACCCGGGCCCGTCTACAGATCCGCCGTGCATGCGGTATTTCCCACATACACGAAGCGTCGGTAACCTGCTCAAATAAGAAATAATAATAAAAGAGCATAATAATCAGAGCTAAACTAAAACTACTGTATCTCAGACAGAAGCTGGAAGTAAAAGGTACAACAGTAAAATAAAATACAGATGTCTCTCCCAGCTCACCACTAAAATACAAACAGCTGGCAGAAGCCAGTCCCAAAAAGAAAATAAATAAAAACTGTCTGAGAAGTCCAGGTACCCAAAAATCTCCAGCTACAACCCTCGGGAGGCTCTCTATCTAGTCCGCGATGCGCTTGCCTCGATCAGTTGCTGTAGTAACCGTAATTTTAAAATTCAAAATTTAAGTTTAAATAATTTTCTGGATTATTTAATTGGCAAGAAATAGAATGTTAGTAGTGTAATGTGACCCAAAAATATCGACTTTTGATCGGGGTCTGATCTCAAAAATCCGAGATCACCGACCGTCTCGTCGAAACATGAAAATTTCATATACAGATGTCTCCGATCCGACGGTCGGATCTTCCAGAAATCAGCAAAGAAGAAGCGGGCCCCACAACTTAAGTTGTGAATAGTAACCCCTGTTTTTATCCCTTCGCGACCACTAGCGGCCGTTTCACTATCTAAAGATTTAATATAGGGGTATGAGTAATGAACCCTAGCTAATTTCGACGTTCTGAACGCAATGGCACTGTCGGATTTCGCGTCTGACGCTCCGAGTGCATCGGGATGCGTGCAGCACACCGCGAAACGTCGAACTTTATGGCCCGAGATTTCATATGATCACCAAATTAGACAAACGAGTAGCCTATTTTGAAGGTCTCGACGAGCCGAACGTCGTGGCGAAGTCCGTTTCGCGAAATGACGCTCGGTTTGCCTCGAAATGCGTGAAAAGCACCTAAAAATGGATCATTTTGCAAGAAATGTTAATATTTTATGTGTTAAAATGTTAGGGGCTTAATTCCTTAGGGTGTTGGATGCAAATTGTGTCTTCTGCGAAGACCCCAGAGTTGGGAATTGAGTGTGAACCCGGTTTGAGGAAACCTTGCAAAAGAATCTTTGCATTTAGTGTAAGTGTCCCTTGGCCTCCTTGTGGGCATTCACGAGGAGTCAAGAAGGAACCCTAGGCATCATCTGGGTCCTCTGCATCTCCTAGACCTCGCCCGAAGTGCTGGGTAGCCAAGGAGACACCACCACCTTGAGATAATCCGAGAAAGAGAGAGAGGAGGAAAGCTTGGAACCAACTTCAGCCCAGTTGGATTTGGAAGTTCCTGTGGAGTTCCTTAGTGCCATAGAACCCTGCTGGAGTTGCCCGTGGCCGCGCGTGCAAGGGGGGATCGAGTCCGGCTACTTCCTTTCTTCCCCGAGCTCGGCCAAGGTAAGGCTCCCAATCTATGGAGTGTTTTCACCCTATACCCCTAGAAGTAGGTTATATATGTCCTAAGAGTGCCCCCTGCAAAGCCCGAGCCTCCCATGCACGCTGCATGGCCGGCTTGGGCAAGGTTGGCCGGAACCTTAGTGCTAGCTCCGCCTCTTAAGAACTCGGTAACCACTTGACATAAAAGCACCAAAATTGGTGTGCCAGGACTGTAGAATATGTAGGTTAATTCTGCAAAGTTTGGGTGGATTTGGGTTAGTAACTTGGGAGAAAATTGATGCCCTAAATTTGTAAAATAATGCTCCTCGGCCGAGCTTGCAGCTCCGGCGCCGGCGAGCCCCTCCGCCGCCGGCCACATGCCCAGAAATGCTCATGGGACAGAGGGGAGTCCATCCATGCCATTTCATGGCTTCCATGCATCTTGAAAGTCAAGATGCCATGGTTAGGCCCGAGCTCGAGACCATTAATGGCGGCCGGCCATCCGGCGACCTCCGACGGCGGGGTCTGGCCTAGACCTTCGTAAAAGCTTGGTAGGAAGCTATTGGTGCTGTCATTTGCACCTAAAACCCGAAGATTGAAAAGTTGCCATTGTTGGTGAGGAAGCTCCAATCCGAGCTTGGCTCCGCCGCGCCGCCGCCGTGCCCTGTCGCCGGGCACAGGCACGGGAAGCTTTAGTGAAGCAAGGGACACCTGTTGGTGCAAGTGGTTTGGACCCAGACCCCTTGGTTGCTTAGTCACGAATTTCAAGATAAATGCTTCATCTTCCCCACCTTGCCGCGGCCATCCGGGGAGTTCTGGGTTGCTCCAGGATAGAGGGAAAAGCTCCAGAACATGAGGGGATCAAGTTGATCCAAGTTGGAGTGGCCTGGAATCAGAAATTTCAAAGAACCCAATTCAGATATAGCTTGTGTATGTGTGTGTGAGTTATGCCCACCAAATGTTTGTATTAATGTCACAATGAAGTAAACTACAAAATTTGACAAAACTGTAAATATTAAAGTTGCTTAGAAGTGTCCCCTGAGCTTGATGCTCACTTCAGATCAAGCTTGATCTGTGTGGACAAAGGTTTGGTGCAATATGAACTTGTAAGTAGGCAAGATTATGGTTCTGGTTGAACCAACTGATCTGGGCTGCAACCAAGGTGAGCCCTGGTGTCTTAACAATGTTTAGAGCAACTTTGATATACAATATATTCTTGTTTGAAGTCTAGATTAAAAGTTATGTTAAAATCAACCTTTTAAAGAAATGTTGAAACAAAACTAAGTTCCGGGCCCTTAGCGAAGCCACGACAGTGTATTCCTGGCTAATTTGGGGTCACTGAACGCGATGCTCGTGTTAGAAACAGTGTTTAAAGTCCCGGAGAAACAAAAATTCTTTTTGGCTATGTTAGAGAGAAATGTTATGGGCCAAAGCTTTCCTCGGGACTCGTGCTGCTCCCAAATGGTGAGCACGAGCTTCGTCATGTCATAACAGACACGCTGAAACTTACGGCGCTGTCATCAGACTTCTGGTTTGAAAGAACGAGCGGAAACAGCGCTCAAAAAGGCCTTAAAATGTGAATTCTAGAAAAGGTTAAGTTAAAAGGGGTCAATTAAATTCTGAACAATATATATATCTGATTCAGGTGTTCCAGTAGATCTTCAAGTTAGTTGCAGATCCGGGCTTTTCGCCTGCATTTTGACAGGTGGGTTATCTTCGGTCCGGGCTTTATCATTTCGGCCCTCTGTGTACGGTATTGGTTGGACCCCTGTTTTTGTTAACCTAGATTATATTTGAGCCTGTCTACCTTTGATTGAGTTATATTACTATTTGTTGCTTTGCCTGATTGGTCATTACCTGATTTGCACTTCATTGCTTGATGATCAGTATCTATATCCTGATTCATGATCTAGTTGATGTTGATTGTATTCCTGCCTATGAATTGAGATTCAGTTGATTCTGATATTGCATCCTTGATTGGATTAGTTGATGATTATTCCGACATATGAGTTGTTGTTTTCCTGTTGATCAAATATACACTGCTGAACACATAATTTTAGTCAACTAATGTTTTACTAAACGTCGTAGGGTCGCCTGAGTCTGTTCTTGTTTGATAGGACAAAGGCATTGCTCTGCGAGGTTTGGACCTAAAACCTACCGAGCTTCGTAGGGTCGCCTGAGTCTGTTCTTGTTTGATAGGACGAGGGCAACGCTCTTCGAGGTTTGGACTTTTCAAAATAATTTTCTCAAAAATATGTGTTCAGTTTTGTATGTTTGGTTGGTCTGCCTGATTGAGTTGAGATTTGCCTTTGACCTTGCATATGAGTTGAGATACAGTTGATTATCTGCTGATTATTCCTGCATGAGAGTTGAGATTCAGTTGATTTTGCTATTGCATCCCAGTGGGGATTTTCCGGCTTGTTGCCGATTACCCGGTCAGTGGACCGTGAGCTTGAGCATTCGCATTGATCGCCCGCACCGCTGTCTTCACGAACATATCCGGGGTCGCTCCCCGTGCGCTTTGTTCTTTACCGGTAAAGTGGTCTGTTGAAAGGCCCGTGACTCCCAAGGGGAGAATGTCAGCCAGGTTGGTGCTAGTTTGGGCAGTTTCCCTGAGGTCTTGTAGACCAATATGGTGGCTTATGATTGGGTATATTTCATATTTCCTCAGTTGATGCATTTATACTTGATGTATGATTGTTCAGTGCTATTCCATTACCTTCTGCTGATTCGTTGATTTTATGCATCCCTACATGATAAGATTATTTGGTTACTATTATTCACCTATTCATGCCAAGTCTTGATTGCTGACATTAATTATCTTATCATGATTATATATCTGTTGATCTTCCTGATTGCCCAGATGATTATCCTAACTGTAACCTCCATGATTATATATCAGTTGATCTTCATGATTGCCTATCTGTTTATTCTAACTGTTATCTTAATTGCGATCATTGCTTATTCCAACTGTGATTAAATATATCTGCTGATCTTCATGACATCCCTGTTACTCTAACCCCTGATTATTACTATCCTCTAGTATTGTATACCAGTAGGTACGATCTGCTATTTCTCGGCTCGTCGTGCCCACTGGGATACACTCCGGTGTGTCTCACACCCTCGGGTGACTGTTTTTCAGGACGAGCGGGTGTTGGGATGTCGGGACGAGTTCGTGAGGTACCGAGTTAGAGCTTGACCCTGGACAGCCGATAGTGCAAGTGTACATTTGTTATAAAGAGATAAATGTAATTTAATTGAGAAATTGATGTAAGTATGTAATGGTGTTATGTGTTGTAATAGTGGTACCTAGTTAGTACTCTGTTGTTATTGCCAAGCTAGCCGTGCATATATAGGAAAGGCCCAATCCCAAAGGGGGATTGAGACTCTTCTATATATGTGGCGGTCTGTCATTGCCCTGGCTGTTTTTGCAACTCTGATTTTAAAAAAAAAAAAAAAATTTACACTGGTTTTCGAACTCGGGGCGTGACAGATTAGATGGTATCAGAGCAATAGGAATAAGAAGTCTAGGTTTGGCTAGGAACGAACCCTAGGATGACTCGTGTCACGTGAGAGCGATGGGTAGTGTCCTAAGTCTTGTAGTTGAAACAAAAGTTGTGGGTCGGTCAAACTAAGATCTATATTTGATATTGCAGTTATGGCTCGCACTAGATATGGTGGTGGTGATGGGCAGGGGTCAGGCAGAGACCAAGGTGTCGACCAAACTCCCGGGGAGCCAGAGGGCTCCGATAGATTTCAGCAAATGCAGGACCAGATTACTGCATTGACCGCTGTGGTTCAGCAATTAGTACAGCAGCAGGCTGCTGTTCAGGCTACACCTGCCCCGCCACTAGTTCAGACACCAGAGCCAGTGCCAGAGGAGCCAGTAATACCTCCTGCTGCCTCAGTACCACCTGAAGTGACAGCCCCGGCAACTGCCACCACTTCTGGGGCTGCTGCTGCTACTATTAGCAACCCACCGGTTGCTGCTGCCGGGACTTTTTCTCGACCGACGACGCCTGCCGCTACAGAGAATGCGGTTCAGGCTGAAAAGGCCCGAGCAAAGGCAGTCCTGATGGAGTTTAAGAAATTTCAGCCACCTACTTTTGATGGTGCCACTAATGATGACTGGGCTGTCGAAAAATGGGTGCTGCGCATGGAAAAGCTTTTCAGAGATGCGTATACGGAAGATCAGGACCGTGTACACTTAGCTGCACACTACTTTGAGGGTGAGGCGGATCAGTGGTGGTCTGAAATTTTGAGAGATCAGTACGGGGGAATTGAACCCCAGTGGCATGTCCTCAAGGATGCATTATACGACCGCTATCTGAATGATGTAACAAAGCAGGGTCTAGAACGGCAGCTGGAGACTATGCGTCAGGAAGACCGCACTGTGCGAGATTATGAACGGGAGTTTTCCCGTGTGTGTGCTTTGGTTCCGCATGCAGTGCGAGATATGCAACGCAAGGTCCGACTCTTCTCCCAAGGGCTGCGACCTGAGATTAGGCGACTTCTCTCCCCTTTGGACATCCGAGTGTATCGGGTCTGCGTTAACAGTGCCCTTGCGGTAGAAGCTGACATGACAGCCTCTCGTGCTGAGCGACAGGCTTCAGAGAAAGGGAAGGGGAAAAAGCGCCCTTTTTCTGGAAATGGTGATGGGTCATCTGGAACCAATTGGAGACCCCCTAGACCACCTAGAGGTCAAAACCAAGTAGCAAATTCACGAGGAAGTAATCAACAGCAGAGGTCTAGACCTTGTATTTTCTGTGGGGCTGATCATCGACCTTACACATGCAGCCAGCGCCATGGAAAATGCTACCAGTGTGGCCAGCCCGGGCACCTTTCTGCAAACTGCCCGCAAATGTCTGCTACGGCTCCGCCAGTGCTGTCAGTGCAACCTCTTGCTTCTAGACCTGCGGCATCTACTCAGAGCGTGGCTGCATCCAGTCGTCAACCACCATCACGACAAACAGAAGGGTCACGCCAAATTTCTGGTGGACGGGTCTATGCACTAACCCAGCATGGCGAGCCATCGGGGGAAGGCTCATCGGGAGCATGAGGTGTTGAAAGCAATAATGTAATAAATTCATAACGGATGTTTCGGTGTTTTAGAAAACTTTAAATTATGTTTTGTTAAGTTTCGGGGACGAAACTTCTTATAAGTGGTGGGTGATGTAGTAACCGTAATTTTAAAATTCAAAATTTAAGTTTAAATAATTTTCTGGATTATTTAATTGGCAAGAAATAGAATGTTAGTAGTGTAATGTGACCCAAAAATATCGACTTTTGATCGGGGTCTGATCTCAAAAATCCGAGATCACCGACCGTCTCGTCGAAACATGAAAATTTCATATACAGATGTCTCCGATCCGACGGTCGGATCTTCCAGAAATCAGCAAAGAAGAAGCGGGCCCCACAACTTAAGTTGTGAATAGTAACCCCTGTTTTTATCCCTTCGCGACCACTAGCGGCCGTTTCACTATCTAAAGATTTAATATAGGGGTATGAGTAATGAACCCTAGCTAATTTCGACGTTCTGAACGCAATGGCACTGTCGGATTTCGCGTCTGACGCTCCGAGTGCATCGGGATGCGTGCAGCACACCGCGAAACGTCGAACTTTATGGCCCGAGATTTCATATGATCACCAAATTAGACAAACGAGTAGCCTATTTTGAAGGTCTCGACGAGCCGAACGTCGTGGCGAAGTCCGTTTCGCGAAATGACGCTCGGTTTGCCTCGAAATGCGTGAAAAGCACCTAAAAATGGATCATTTGCAAGAAATGTTAATATTTTATGTGTTAAAATGTTAGGGGCTTAATTCCTTAGGGTGTTGGATGCAAATTGTGTCTTCTGCGAAGACCCCAGAGTTGGGAATTGAGTGTGAACCCGGTTTGAGGAAACCTTGCAAAAGAATCTTTGCATTTAGTGTAAGTGTCCCTTGGCCTCCTTGTGGGCATTCACGAGGAGTCAAGAAGGAACCCTAGGCATCATCTGGGTCCTCTGCATCTCCTAGACCTCGCCCGAAGTGCTGGGTAGCCAAGGAGGACACCACCACCTTGAGATAATCCGAGAAAGAGAGAGAGGAGGAAAGCTTGGAACCAACTTCAGCCCAGTTGGATTTGGAAGTTCCTGTGGAGTTCCTTAGTGCCATAGAACCCTGCTGGAGTTGCCCGTGGCCGCGCGTGCAAGGGGGGATCGAGTCCGGCTACTTCCTTTCTTCCCCGAGCTCGGCCAAGGTAAGGCTCCCAATCTATGGAGTGTTTTCACCCTATACCCCTAGAAGTAGGTTATATATGTCCTAAGAGTGCCCCCTGCAAAGCCCGAGCCTCCCATGCACGCTGCATGGCCGGCTTGGGCAAGGTTGGCCGGAACCTTAGTGCTAGCTCCGCCTCTTAAGAACTCGGTAACCACTTGACATAAAGGCACCAAAATTGGTGTGCCAGGACTGTAGAATATGTAGGTTAATTCTGCAAAGTTTGGGTGGATTTGGGTTAGTAACTTGGGAGAAAATTGATGCCCTAAATTTGTAAAATAATGCTCCTCGGCCGAGCTTGCAGCTCCGGCGCCGGCGAGCCCCTCCGCCGCCGGCCACATGCCCAGAAATGCTCATGGGACAGAGGGGAGTCCATCCATGCCATTTCATGGCTTCCATGCATCTTGAAAGTCAAGATGCCATGGTTAGGCCCGAGCTCGAGACCATTAATGGCGGCCGGCCATCCGGCGACCTCCGACGGCGGGGTCTGGCCTAGACCTTCCTAAAAGCTTGGTAGGAAGCTATTGGTGCTGTCATTTGCACCTAAAACCCGAAGATTGAAAAGTTGCCATTGTTGGTGAGGAAGCTCCAATCCGAGCTTGGCTCCGCCGCGCCGCCGCCGTGCCCTGTCGCCGGGCACAGGCACGGGAAGCTTTAGTGAAGCAAGGGACACCTGTTGGTGCAAGTGGTTTGGACCCAGACCCCTTGGTTGCTTAGTCACGAATTTCAAGATAAATGCTTCATCTTCCCCACCTTGCCGCGGCCATCCGGGGAGTTCTGGGTTGCTCCAGGATAGAGGGAAAAGCTCCAGAACATGAGGGGATCAAGTTGATCCAAGTTGGAGTGGCCTGGAATCAGAAATTTCAAAGAACCCAATTCAGATATAGCTTGTGTATGTGTGTGTGAGTTATGCCCACCAAATGTTTGTATTAATGTCACAATGAAGTAAACTACAAAATTTGACAAAACTGTAAATATTAAAGTTGCTTAGAAGTGTCCCCTGAGCTTGATGCTCACTTCAGATCAAGCTTGATCTGTGTGGACAAAGGTTTGGTGCAATATGAACTTGTAAGTAGGCAAGATTATGGTTCTGGTTGAACCAACTGATCTGGGCTGCAACCAAGGTGAGCCCTGGTGTCTTAACAATGTTTAGAGCAACTTTGATATACAATATATTCTTGTTTGAAGTCTAGATTAAAAGTTATGTTAAAATCAACCTTTTAAAGAAATGTTGAAACAAAACTAAGTTCCGGGCCCTTAGCGAAGCCACGACAGTGTATTCCTGGCTAATTTGGGGTCACTGAACGCGATGCTCGTGTTAGAAACAGTGTTTAAAGTCCCGGAGAAACAAAAATTCTTTTTGGCTATGTTAGAGAGAAATGTTATGGGCCAAAGCTTTCCTCGGGACTCGTGCTGCTCCCAAATGGTGAGCACGAGCTTCGTCATGTCATAACAGACACGCTGAAACTTACGGCGCTGTCATCAGACTTCTGGTTTGAAAGAACGAGCGGAAACAGCGCTCAAAAAGGCCTTAAAATGTGAATTCTAGAAAAGGTTAAGTTAAAAGGGGTCAATTAAATTCTGAACAATATATATATCTGATTCAGGTGTTCCAGTAGATCTTCAAGTTAGTTGCAGATCCGGGCTTTTCGCCTGCATTTTGACAGGTGGGTTATCTTCGGTCCGGGCTTTATCATTTCGGCCCTCTGTGTACGGTATTGGTTGGACCCCTGTTTTTGTTAACCTAGATTATATTTGAGCCTGTCTACCTTTGATTGAGTTATATTACTATTTGTTGCTTTGCCTGATTGGTCATTACCTGATTTGCACTTCATTGCTTGATGATCAGTATCTATATCCTGATTCATGATCTAGTTGATGTTGATTGTATTCCTGCCTATGAATTGAGATTCAGTTGATTCTGATATTGCATCCTTGATTGGATTAGTTGATGATTATTCCGACATATGAGTTGTTGTTTTCCTGTTGATCAAATATACACTGCTGAACACATAATTTTAGTCAACTAATGTTTTACTAAACGTCGTAGGGTCGCCTGAGTCTGTTCTTGTTTGATAGGACAAAGGCATTGCTCTGCGAGGTTTGGACCTAAAACCTACCGAGCTTCGTAGGGTCGCCTGAGTCTGTTCTTGTTTGATAGGACGAGGGCAACGCTCTTCGAGGTTTGGACTTTTCAAAATAATTTTCTCAAAAATATGTGTTCAGTTTTGTATGTTTGGTTGGTCTGCCTGATTGAGTTGAGATTTGCCTTTGACCTTGCATATGAGTTGAGATACAGTTGATTATCTGCTGATTATTCCTGCATGAGAGTTGAGATTCAGTTGATTTTGCTATTGCATCCCAGTGGGGATTTTCCGGCTTGTTGCCGATTACCCGGTCAGTGGACCGTGAGCTTGAGCATTCGCATTGATCGCCCGCACCGCTGTCTTCACGAACATATCCGGGGTCGCTCCCCGTGCGCTTTGTTCTTTACCGGTAAAGTGGTCTGTTGAAAGGCCCGTGACTCCCAAGGGGAGAATGTCAGCCAGGTTGGTGCTAGTTTGGGCAGTTTCCCTGAGGTCTTGTAGACCAATATGGTGGCTTATGATTGGGTATATTTCATATTTCCTCAGTTGATGCATTTATACTTGATGTATGATTGTTCAGTGCTATTCCATTACCTTCTGCTGATTCGTTGATTTTATGCATCCCTACATGATAAGATTATTTGGTTACTATTATTCACCTATTCATGCCAAGTCTTGATTGCTGACATTAATTATCTTATCATGATTATATATCTGTTGATCTTCCTGATTGCCCAGATGATTATCCTAACTGTAACCTCCATGATTATATATCAGTTGATCTTCATGATTGCCTATCTGTTTATTCTAACTGTTATCTTAATTGCGATCATTGCTTATTCCAACTGTGATTAAATATATCTGCTGATCTTCATGACATCCCTGTTACTCTAACCCCTGATTATTACTATCCTCTAGTATTGTATACCAGTAGGTACGATCTGCTATTTCTCGGCTCGTCGTGCCCACTGGGATACACTCCGGTGTGTCTCACACCCTCGGGTGACTGTTTTTCAGGACGAGCGGGTGTTGGGATGTCGGGACGAGTTCGTGAGGTACCGAGTTAGAGCTTGACCCTGGACAGCCGATAGTGCAAGTGTACATTTGTTATAAAGAGATAAATGTAATTTAATTGAGAAATTGATGTAAGTATGTAATGGTGTTATGTGTTGTAATAGTGGTACCTAGTTAGTACTCTGTTGTTATTGCCAAGCTAGCCGTGCATATATAGGAAAGGCCCAATCCCAAAGGGGGATTGAGACTCTTCTATATATGTGGCGGTCTGTCATTGCCCTGGCTGTTTTTGCAACTCTGATTTTAAAAAAAAAAAAAAAAAATTTACACTGGTTTTCGAACTCGGGGCGTGACAGTTGCTGACGGCCCAGCAACTCCCACTGAGGACTCTGCAAAACAAGGAAAAAGAAAGAAACAAGAAAAACAATGGGGGTAAGTACTACTATAAACAGTAGCCTCCCCTAGTGGGTAAAGCCTCAGCTCAGATATGCCCACCAGGTGATCAGAGGCAAAAAGGGAAAGGAAAAGAAAGGGGGTGCAGATAAATGAAGCAACTGATAAAATGCTATCCCTAATATGCCTCTACATGATAACTCAACAAGGATGGGAAAGTGATGCATCAGTATCAAGAAGCCTGTCAAATGACCCAATCTGACCGCCAGTGAACACTGGCACTGCCTGCTCTGCCGCGACGGGTATGCCAGCCTACGCATAACACCGAAGCAAAAGGAGTCCCCAGGACTCAAAGTCTGTCAGCCGCGCTCTCCGGAGTCGCACTCGTGGGGAGCGACCCACACGAGGAAAGTAAGTAACCACAAGTTACCTGATATAGCAGGACTGGATCGAGACTCAATGAAGTGGGAAAAACCCTCCACTAAAGAAAGCCCGATCCCCAAAACACCCAATCTGATGCAATAGTACAAGCCGGTCAACCACCCAAGATCCGTGGTCGCCGCAACACCCTGTCATACACCCAACCTGTCCCAAATCCCCAATACCTGACTACACTGTCCAACACACGCTCGAACCTGAGCGACTAAGCCGCAAGTGTAAATAATAGGAGAAGAAAAGAGTAAATGCATGGTTTCTCCTAAGTCAAGTCCCAAAAATAGTATAGCAGTAAAAGATGACATAATTATGTGACCAATTTAATCATGCATTGTTCCAATATTTTGTCCAATTTCCAAGAATAACAGTTTAGAGTGACATAAGCTAGGGTGACAGTCTCATATGAACAATCATCAGTTTTGCAGTCCTCAATTTATTATTTGTCTCCAAGCATACAGTCCAGAAATTAAGCGATTAAAACAAGTGATCAATCTAACAATAATTTATCATGGATCAGATAACCAATAATTAATTCCCTAAAGCATGCAAGTCTACCAATCAACACATTTAGCATCATCAAATCAGGGGTACTCTGATATTCCTAGTGGGCATAACAAAGGAGAGGAGTACAACAACCACCCACCTGAAGTGCAACTGTCCAAGTCCGTACAGCTAGAAAATACCAAAACTCCAAATCCTTGCTCCCACAATTTAGCACACCCGCAATACTCCTGGTACAATACAAAGCTCACTAATTACACTTAGGCTCCCAATTATTGCACTTATAACCACATACAACCTCGAATTCAAAACTGTTAAATTATCACCTGCAGAAAGTGCCCAGAAAATTCCAATAAAAATATCACGGCGATCCTCGCGTCGATAGCTTCGCAACGGTACCTTGCACGCCCAAATCTGAGTTCGGTACATCAAGATAAAAATTCGGCAAGGGGTACACTCATACAAAAATCTGTGCTAAAAACTGATTACTGTTCACTGAGAAAACAGTAATTTTCACCTCGAAATAAAATTCACAAAAATCCAATAAAAATACGAGCGCGTTCCTTGCGATCCGTAGATGAAAAAGTTGTATAAGCTCGTTTCCGTCTGACGCTCGTGCGTGAAGATATGGCCAAAATACTCCGCTGCTGTCAAGGAAATCCATACAGAAAAAGGGGTCACTGTTTGCCTCGGGATCCGTGCCAAAACCTCGAAACGGGAAAACGCGACCAAAACGAAAGATGAAGTCCTACCTCTCAGGAGTCTGCCGGTGCAAGAATCACAGCAAAATGATCTCGGGGTAGCCCAGGGGAGCTAAAACACTGTCGCTGCGCCGAAGAAGAACACTAGAAAGCAACGTCGCGCCGCACCGTAAAATGGGGAACCTCGGGATTCGTGCCTCCTAAAATCTTGAAACTTGGCAGGAAGATCAAGCACTTAGAGATGAAAAACTTTGCTTAAGGGAGCTCGGGCAGAAAGTGAAAGGGTTGAGAGAAAAGAAGCAAAGAAGGGGGATCGGGTTGGCTTTTATAGTGTAGTTGGAACAATTGGGAAAATTCCCATTTTGTCCCGGAATTCGGGCGCCCGGAAATTTCCGGGCGCGCACAGTGCGGCCCGGCCCAAGATTTCCGGGCGCGCACAGTGCGGCCCGGTCCACCACGCGGCCCAGTTCACCACTCCCCCGGGCCCCGCTGCACCCGGAGCACCTGCGCCCGCAAATGGCGACGCGCCACGTGGCCCCGGCAGTCCGTGCACCGCGCACGTCGCGCCGTGGACCGCGCACGTCGCGGCTGACCCGGGCCGTACGGACACCTGCCCCGCCGTACGGCCACCTGCCCCGGTCAACAACTCCACCGATTGCGTGGACCGGGAGCACAACACCGGACCAATCACCTCACGCCACGTGTCCACCCGGTCTACCGTGCACCCGGCCCAAATTCCGTGGACCGCGCCTCCAGAACCACCAACCCCAAGCCGCCACGTGGCACCGCCCTGGTGCACGACCGCCGCCGTGGACCGCGCGCCTGCCCGCGCGCCCGGGCGCCTGCCCGCGCCCTGCCCGCGCCGCGTGCCGCCGCCTGCCGCCTGCCCGAGGCCGCGCCGCCGCCCGCCGGCGCTGCCCGCCGCCGGCGATCGCCGGAGACACTGTTCCGGCGTGAACAGTACCCGCAAGCTCAAAAACAACAAGCAAATAGCCCATCTTGACCGTTTTCGCGCGCTGATTCCAAAAACGACGTCCGTTTCGCCAAAATCCGCCTCTAAAATTTGCCGGAGGCTCCCGCAAACACCAGAAACTGCGAAACTTCCGGGAGCCCGCTTTTGGGCATCCGGACTCAGAATTAAGCAAACAAAAAGCCATTTTCAAGCGTTTTTCCGCACTGAATCCAAATCCAACCTCTGTTTGGCCAAATTCCTTTTCTAAAATTCGGCAAAAGCAGCCGAAGGCTAATACAGCCAACCAAAGCTCACAGGGTCCATCTGTGGCATCCCTTTGATGCACCATGGGCCAGATACACCATCAACAGGTGTTTGCATAGTGGATTCATGGGAAAAAGCTGCATGGGGGTTCAGGGGTCCTACAGGGTCGTTGAGTGTCGTCCGACCTGTTTTGTTAGCCCTGAGTTGTGGGTTGGTCCTGGCTGTGGAGTATCTCCAGCCAGTGCGTCTTGTGCTGTGAGTTATTGGAGAGGCTTGTGTCTCGTGTTTCGCCTGGCTGATCAGCTGAGTCGTCGAGAGTGCTCCGACCGTTGTGCGAGATGTTTGAGGATTGAGTCTTTTCGTTTAGTGCGTGAGCGTGGATTTTGACTATAGCCTGCAGTGCCACTTGAGCTCGACAGAGTGCGCTGATACCTTTTTCCTCGGTGGGGTCGCTCCCCTCGAGAGCCACGCCCGGGGTGGATATGTTACTTCTGTATCGCGACTTGTCGACGCCGTCCCTCTGACTGGGCCAGTTAGTGGCAGTTACGGACGCAGTCCCTCTGGCTGGGCCAGTTAGTGGCAGCTACGGACGCCCTACGTAAGTCCGGTCCTCCGGGATGTCACGGCAGTAGGTAGGCGCAGGTTTGACTGGACCCTATGCGGCAGTCAGTGTAGATTGGGTGACTGTACTGTCTGAGTCTGTAGATGCATCATGTTCCATCTGTTTTTTTTTTTGAGCATCTAGATAGAGGCATAGTAGCTGTAGAGTTACTTTTCCAGCCCTTTCATTTCAGTATTATTATTGTTACTTTTTGCCTCTAGTAGACTTAGTGGGCAGACCGTCGGGCTTGTTGGCGGCACCCACTGAGAACTACTTGGGACGTAGTTCTCACACCCGTCGTGGTGTCTTTTCCCACAGGGACTTCTACTCCTGTTCCAGTTGCTCCCGGTGCTGCTTCTTCTGATCGAGGTAAGGGAGTCGCGAGCTAGATCCCTACCAGTCGTCGTCCTGAGAGTAGATGTACCCTTATTACTTTTGAGAGTTCATGTTGAGAGAACTTGTAGTGAGGTATAGAGTTGTATTTACTTTACTGCTCGAGAGATTTCTGTATTTTGGTGAGGTTGGACTGTACTATTTGAGAGTTGTAGTTGTTCACTCAGTTTTTATTTCTAGCAGTATTACTTCCAGCTCTGATATCTGTATGGTATAGTTGATCTTTTGCAGGTTAGTCGCTTCGTCTATACGGGGCTTCCCGTATGGGCGGCGGATCTGTTGGCGAGCCCGGGTCGCAGTTTCGACGCCGGGGCGTGACACCTACAGTCTCAGAAGGATGACCTATGAGATATAAGAACAACATTCTATCCCATCTCACTACCTTCGTTTGCATGTTAGGCAGAATGTTGTAACACGTGATGAAGTTAAGAAAGCGGTACTCAAGTCGAAGCTGTTTGGATTTTACAGATTTACCATCTGCTGATTCAGTTCGTTCCAAACAAATTCCTTCCATCACGGTTTGCCACAAGGCATTTGTCAGACTTCTTCCCGTCAAATAGTTGATTCTGGATCTATTTGATTCCCTTCCAAGGACTTCGCCGATCAACTGCGGAGTGATTTTGAGCCTCATTCCTTGGATATTAGTGTAGAAATGCATTGAGCCACTTTCATCTTCTTAAAGATGTCTTGCATTTGTGTAAAACGTTCTTACACGATATAAACAATACCCAAGTAATTCGGGAAATCGGCAGACTTGGATGAGATTAGTTTGCTCAATTAAACTCCCAAACTCCGGTGAGTGATTTCGGAGAGCTTCAATGTTGACATGTCGTTCACCGATGCATTCACGATGTTGAAAAGCTCTAAGGCGATCAGTGTTAACGACCACTTCTTCCACGCGAGGCGGAGAGTCAGGAACTACCGGCTTGTTGACATTAACGTCTCGTGGTAGTCCAAAGCGTCGAGCCAGACGTTTTCTTTTCACAGAGATAGTCGGTGCAGACATAGGTGCTTTCCCTGTGTCCATGGGTGCCTTTCCTTTTGATCCATCGGAAACCTTTCCTTTTGATCCATCGGAAGCCTTTCCTTTTGATCCATCGGAAGCCTTTTGTTCAGGTTTAACGGGCATTGATTCATCGTCATCCGTCAACTTGTCCCAGTCTACTTCATCATTATCTGCTTCAGTTTCCGAGTCACTGATAAGATGAAATTCACCTTTTCGTTGAGGTTTCTTGGCTCTTTTCAGTTTGTTGGTTGCACGAGTATGCACCATTGAGATTAACAGAAAAATGATCCATGAGAATGCCATTGATCCAAGTGCTTAATGAAGAAAGAAGTCCTGTGAAGAATCAACTCAAGAACACGAAAATTGTTAATTTTGAAAAATTTGAAAAATTGTACCCAAACAATCATAATCATGTAGAGAGACTAAGAATCAAATTAGTTTTGCAAAAAGAATTTTAAAAATAGATCAATTGCATGATTTTCAAAAATTCCTATTATATGCCCTAAAATCGAATTTTTAGAAATCGAAGCCCAAAAATTCGTTAATCAGGAAAATACCCAACATATAATCAAAACTAATCTACCCAGAGTCCTTATTTCAAAAGAGATTTGACCAAAAACCATTCACAAACGAAAAAGTTTCATGATTTCTACTCACGTTTTGAGCAAATAAGGAAAAATAGTGAAAAACCGAGATTTTGATCAATAAAACTTACTTGGAATCGAAGAACTTTGAGTTTGGAAGGCTCCAAGATGCAAGAAATCTAGAGAGAGAAACTCTAGAGGCTTAAGAACAAAAGATTGGGTAAAAGAAATCAAAACCCCTCTTGTTCTATTAAAACCCTAGCCGTGATCCGGATCGGATCGAGAGTTCGATCCGGATCGGCTACCTGCAGGAAATACCTGCGTTCGGGATCCGGATCACTTAGTCCAATCCGGATCGGCTCCAACTTTTTCATCAGAAAAATTCAGAAAAATTCTATAAAATCCAGAAAAAGTATGTAAGCACTTTTGTGTATCAACTTTAAACAAAAATCATCGTTTCATACAACAAGAAATAGATTATACCAAATCTATCAAAAATACTCAAAAATGAAACGAAAATTTATGGAAATTAAAACTCTTAAAGTTGAACAACTTCAATCACATCTAACATGATCTTATGCGTAATGCCTTTATCAAATCATCAATTTGGTAAAGAAAATGAAATACCAAGATCAATAGATGTTTGAAATCCCAGATAAGTTAGATAATATATTTAGACAATCTGTTGAGGAGAGTGGCTCTTTGAGCATCTTTCATCAAAAATCCCACCTTATACCAACCTTGAAATTTGACAGAGTCAAGTATTTCAACATGCATTTCATCATCAATTTTTTAAACAAAAATTTGCTTGGCATACATGGGGTATCTTTTTCTTTTCTCCATGTGGTGGTAGTTTTCACACTCCTCATTGGGATGTAATGTGGGGACCCGGATCCCCACGACAGGGTTTACTGTTGGATTGGAGGCTTTTGGGCGTGTGGGTGTGCGTGTCGGGCTCCAGATTTGAGTTTCTGGTGAAATTGGGGCTTGTTTCTTCTCTGGGAGTCCATTTTGGGTGTATGAGGTGTTTGCGCGCTTATTGGAGCCAAGAATGGGACCCGGAACAGAAATTGGATCAAGTTTACTTTTTCGAGAAATTTTGGAAAATTTTAGAAGCAGAATTTGGCCGAACGGACCTCGGATTTGGATTCAGCGCGCGAAAACGAGCGAAATGGACTATTTACTTGAATTTTTCGGAGCCCGGACGCGAAAACACGGAAATCGAGGCATGGGTTACTGTTCGGCGGCCGGAGGAGCGCCGGCGGCGGCGGGGCGCGGCGGAGCGCGGCGGCGGGCGGCGGCGCAGGCGCGCGGTCCACCGCGGGGCGCGTGCACCGGGCGCGGGCCACGTGGCGCGCTGCGATTGGCCGGCGCAGCGGGCGCGGTCCACGGGACTTGGCGGGGTGTACGGTGGACCGAGGGTAGGCCACGTGGCATTCTCTGGTTGGTGCGGTGTTGTGCACGCGGTCCACGAACTTTTGGCTCTGGTGCACGGTAGACCGGGGACACGTGGCGTTGTGTGGTTGGCTGGTTCTGGTGCACCCGGTCCACACGGCGGCGGCGGCTGAGGCGGTGCCTCGGGGCGCGTGCCCGACCCGGGTCCGGCGCCGGCGCGGCCGCGCACGTCGCGCGACGTGCGCGTTGACCAGGGTCGGCGTGGGGGCGCCACGTGGCGCCCCGTGGTTGGTCCGGCGCAGGGGTGCACGACGCCTGGTCGGGACACGTGGCACCCCGTGATTCGTCGGGGTCGTGCGCCGGGTGCAGGAGGCGGTACGGTGGGACACGTGGCGGCCTCTGGGAGTTTCGGGCGCGCACAGTAACGGGCCGGCCCGTTACTGTAGCAGCCCGAAAACTTTCGGGCGCCCGAAAGTTGGGCCCGAAAGTGACTTAAGGGGCTTTTTGGGCTGCTTTTCGGGGAGAGGCTATAAATAGGCCCTTTGGGCCTTGATTTTGAGGCTTTTCCGAGGGAATTGGCTCTTGCTCCCCTCACAAGATTTCTTCCTCTTCCTCTTGGGAATCTCCTGGTGAAATTTCAGAATATCTGGAAGCCGCGACGACTGTGTTTTCTGCCTCGTAGTGCGGAGCGACGGTTTTCTGTTGGAGGCCCGTTATCGTCGCATTTCGGTCTAAAATTTCCACAGAGCTACCCCGACATCCGATTTCAGCGATTTTTGCGGCGTTGGATTCACGAGAGGTAAATCTTCGACTTTCGTGTTGAATGTTTTGCCTAGATTTGGGTTTTTGGCACGGATTTCGAGGCATTGCTGAGCCGCTGTTTTGTTGTGAGTTTTCTGGACAGCACTCACTTTGCGGATTTTTATCTCCTCATCCGGACATCGGAATTCGACGATTCAAGAGCCTATCGACATCTACACTTCGCGAGGATCGTCGGGATATTTTTATTGGAATTTTAAAAAATTTATTTTCAGGTGAAATTCGCGTGTGAACAGTAACCTTGTTTGCAGATTTTGAAATAGTAATTGTGTATGAATTGTGTATAATGGTGAGTTGTTGTTGTACCCAGGACTTTAAGAGCACTTTTTCTGTGCTCCTTGCTCTGTGGATCTGGGAGATTGTTGATTTTTGGACTGTTTATCTGTACCGTCCCGGACAGTTAGCGCGATCAGGTGGGTGATCCTGCTTTCAATACCTATGGACTGCACTCTAATTCTATGATTATAGTGCATGCATGATAGTATATGAGCTGTTAATCTGTGCAAATTGTATGTTAGTACCCACAGTTGACAGTTGTTAAATCTGATGACCTCTTTAACCACTTGCACTATTTGAACTCTTACAACATGGAAACTCAACTTAGCTTAGTATACCTGTAAGTATTACACATCATGCTCCACCAGACTACAGTAAATCTAAACCTGAATTGGATTTATTCATTGCTTAGTTTTCCCACAGTGGTTGTTACTCCTGTCATTCTGGACATAGTGACTTTTTCCCGAGTCGTGGGCTGGGAGGTTTATTAGCTGGGGATTGCATTTGCACTCGCGTCTGGGGACCGAGTGGCGTCTGTAGCAGTCTGTAGATCGGCTTGCATGGTGATAGTGATAGTGACAGTGGATCTGGGATCTTTGGGACATGGTCATAGTGACAGTGTGGATTTTAGCCAGTGAGTGAGATAGTGATTGGATCATAGCCTGCATGTGCCACCTTTGTGCTGGACAGTGTTGCGCAGTTGTTTGACTCGAGCGGGTCGCTCCCCTCGAGTGCCACTCCGGAGTAGGCGAGACCGGGTTGTAGTACCGGCTTGAGATTGAGCTATATACCGGGTTGGAGTACCGGACATACCTACAGCAGTAGGTAGGCGCAGGTTTGACTGGCCCGTTGTGGCAGTCAGTTTGGATTGGGTATTCTGAGTTGAGTGTCAGTTGTGGCATATCGTCATCCTGTTCCTCCCCTTGAGCATTGTAGATAGGGGCATAGTAGCAGTAGATGTTTACTTTCCAGCTTTTCATACTGCATTTCTTTTGTTACTTTTATCTCTAGTAGACTTAGTGGGCAGGCCGTCGGGCTTGTTGGCGGCACCCACTGAGAACTACTGTGGGAGGTAGTTCTCACACCCGTCGTGGTGTCTTTTCCCCAGGGACTTCAGCTCCAGTTCCTGCGGTGCCAGTTGCTGATCCTGCTCTTCCAGACCGAGGTAAGGGAGTCGCGAGATAGATCCCTTCCCCTTCAGCTTCAGTGTGTTATAGAGGTACCCTATATTTTGGTTGTGTCATGTTTGAGAGTTATGTAGTGAGGTATCGAGTTGTACTCTTTTGTTTCTTTGAGAGACTTTTGTATTCAGGTGAGGATTGTTGTATATATTGTGAGAGATTGTACTATTTTCTGTTCTAGTTAGTTTTTCCTTACTGCTCTGATATCTGTTTAGTGTAGTATCTTCCTTTTTGCAGGTTAGACGCTACGTCTCTACGGGGCTTCCTGTAGGGGCGGCGGATCTGTTGGCGAGCCCGGGGTACAGTCTTGACCCCGGGGCGTGACAGATTAGAGTGGTATCAGAGCTTAGGGTGTAGGTCTTGAGGACTTAGGAACCCTAGGCTTATGGTTAAACCCTAGGATGACCCACGTGAGAGCCGAGACTTTTAGCGAAAGTCTTGATTGGGTATTTAACTCTCCCGAGTGGATAGGGACGAGTGATAGACATGTCTTCCTTTTGTAGCGACTATGTTGGCTGCAGACAACATAGTGCTTCGGGAAGGGGGACATGCCTTTTGACTTTCGCTAGATTGGGTCGAGTGTTGCTTTTGGTTTTGATTGTGTGTTTTGTCCCTCAGGTGGGGATGCCTCCTCGACGTTCGATGGTGACGCGCTCGCAGCCTTCGTCCTCAGAGCCCGAGCAGGAGGACTCGGGGCGAGGACCTCAGGCTGAGATTCAGGAGCTTCGTGCCCAGATGGCACAGTTGGCTGAGGCGGCTAGACGCCAGGAGGAGGCAGTGGCGCGGCTGACGCTCTTACTGGAGCAGAGAGCACAGCCGGCAGTGGCACCCCCTGAGGCTCCGCCGGTGCCTTCTTCCCCTGTTGTGGCACCCCCTATTCCTGCTGAGCCGGTTTTGAGTAGGCCACCGGCCGGGGCGACGGGAGCGTTGACTGAGACAGAGCAGCGGGAGGTTGTTGATTTGCTGATGAGATTCCGGCGGTTCGATCCGCCCCGCTTTTCGGGCATGAGTGCTGAGCCTTGGGCAGCTGAGACTTGGATTACCACCATGGAGCGCCACTTTGAGAGCTTATTTGTGGATGAGAGGTATCGGGTTATTCTGGCTACCCATTTTCTGGAGAGCAACGCCGAGGCATGGTGGCGGCGTGTGCGACCAGCTGGTCCACCTGGGACGCAGCTTCTTTCCTGGACCGAGTTTCGGAGCATGTTGCTGGGAGCATTCTTTCCTGAGAGCGTTCGACAGCGACTGGAGGAGCAATTGAAGAATCTCCGCCAGGGAGATAGGCCGGTGCAAATGTACATCGCAGAATTCAACCAGCTTTTGGCATGTGTGCCACATGTGGCCAGGGACGAGAGCCATCGCGTTTATATGTTTGAGCGAGGACTTCGCCGAGACATTTACCAGTTTGTCCGATCCCGCCGACTGCAGACCTTGGAGGCCTCGATGGAGCAGGCTTTGTACGTAGAGAGTGGAGAGGCCGTGATGGATGAGGTATCTCCGGCCCCTGTAGCGACTCCTGGGGCGAAGCGCCCGGCATCTCCGGAGGAGGGGCAGTCTAGTAGGCAGGGACCCCCGAGACCTCCACGTTCCCACTCGCAGGGCCAGGGGTACCAGGGACATCAGAGATCGGGGGCGTCTCGCCAGATACAGCAGCAGCAGCGTCGACCCCCACGACAGCAGCAGTTCTCACAGCAGACTTTTCAGCAGCAGCGCCCAGATCGGTGTGTTATTGTGGAGGCCCACATTTACCGACTCAGTGCCCGCAGAGACAGGGCCATTGTTTTCGCTGCGGGCAGGCCGGTCACTTTGCGAGCGTGTGCCCTAGAGCCGGCCATCCAGCTCCTTCATCAGCATCTGCACCTTTTGTCCCTTACCAGCCAGCCGATCCTTCAGCGGCCTATAGCAGGCCAGATGTTGCCTCATCTTCTTCCCGACAGCCAGAGCGACGTCCCCCGGCACCGAGCGGTCGTATTTATGCCGCTCCGGTTGAGGTCACTTCAGCAGTCGAGCAGGTCGTTGCAGGTATTATTCTGATCTTAGCACTCCGTGCTCGGGCTCCTTTTGATACTGGTGCATCTCATTCATTCTTCAGTAGAGTTTTTGCATCCATCTGCATAGCATCGGGACATGTGCATCTTGGCGTAATTACGGGATAGGAATTTTGTGACTTGCATTAGCGTTTGGATTCATCCTAGTGTCTTCCAGCAGAGGCGAATTTTGGGCATGATCAGAACAACTGAACTTTGAATGGCACGCCGATTGTTGTGTTGGTTCAGTTGCAGCTCCCCGACTCAGATTGAGCACTTGGGATGGACCAGTTGGTGCGGTATCGTGCAACATTTGATTGCGAATGGAGAATAGTGGCCTTCCGCAAGTTGGACGACAGAAGATCATTTCTACGGGTTACTGAGGCATCCTTCCTGCAGCAGTGGCTTCAGCGGCTTTGGGTTAGGCGCGACTTGTCGAGCGTAGGTGACGCCTAGGACTAGAGGGTTTGTCTCTAGGGGTCTTGGTTAGAGTGGTGTTTCTTTTAGGGGCACGGATAGACCGTAGCTTCCGTTTTGTTGCCGCAGCAGGAACGGCATCAACCCTTCTCTCCTTTATTTTCTCACTCTTGTGCTGAAATTCGCGAACAGGATAAAGATACAAAAGACTACTCCAGAACGGGGACGGTGCCCGAACCTGTTCTTGTTGGATTAGGGCAAGGGCACTGGTCTCTCGGAACTTTCGAACTGTTCGCTAATTTCAGTTGTTTTCTAAATTTGAGAGTTGGAGGTTGATGACCTTCCTACTGGTGAGGCTCTTTCCTTTCCTGTTAAGTTTTGCGGCGTTATTCGAATAGTTTGGAGGCGTAGAGTTGGTTGTTCTTCTTAGTCCTTGGTGTTTGGGAATTTCTGAGTTTTCCGCGGTTGGACGCGCTTTGTGGAGAGTTTGTAGCGACTGGGGAGTTGGAGTTTGTGTGTCGGAGGCTTACCTTCGGGCTTGGAGACTCCCTCTTGAGCTGTGTTTGTTTCGAGGACGAAACTTTCTTTTAGTGGGGGAGGATGTGAGGACCCGGATCCCCACGACAGGGTTTACTGTTGGTTTGGAGGCTTTTGGGTGTGTGGGTGTGCGTGTCGGGCTCCAGATTTGAGTTTCTGGTGAAATTGGGGCTTGTTTCTTCTCTGGGAGTCCATTTTGGGTGTATGAGGTGTTTGCGCGCTTATTGGAGCCAAGAATGGGACCCGGAACAGAAATTGGATCAAGTTTACTTTTCCGGGAAATTTTGGAAAATTTTAGAAGCGGAATTTGGCCGAACGGACCTCGGATTTGGATTCAGCGCGCGAAAACGAGCGAAATGGACTATTTACTTGAATTTTTCGGAGCCCGGACGCGAAAACACGGAAATCGAGGCATGGGTTACTGTTCCGGCGGCCGGAGGAGCGCCGGCGGCGGCGGGGCGCGGCGGAGCGCGGCGGCGGGCGGCGGCGCAGGCGCGCGGTCCACCGCGGGGCGCGTGCACCGGGCGCGGGCCACGTGGCGCGCTGCGATTGGCCGGCGCAGCGGGCGCGGTCCACGGGACTTGGCGGGGTGTACGGTGGACCGAGGGTAGGCCACGTGGCATTCTCTGGTTGGTGCGGTGTTGTGCACGCGGTCCACGAACTTTTGGCTCTGGTGCACGGTAGACCGGGGACACGTGGCGTTGTGTGGTTGGCTGGTTCTGGTGCACCCGGTCCACACGGCGGCGGCGGCTGAGGCGGTGCCTCGGGGCGCGTGCCCGACCCGGGTCCGGCGCCGGCGCGGCCGCGCACGTCGCGCGACGTGCGCGTTGACCAGGGTCGGCGTGGGGGCGCCACGTGGCGCCCCGTGGTTGGTCGGGCGCAGGGGTGCACGACGCCTGGTCGGGACACGTGGCACCCCGTGATTCGTCGGGGTCGTGCGCCGGGTGCAGGAGGCGGTACGGTGGGACACGTGGCGGCCTCTGGGAGTTTCGGGCGCGCACAGTAACGGGCCGGCCCGTTACTGTAGCAGCCCGAAAACTTTCGGGCGCCCGAAAGTTGGGCCCGAAAGTGACTTAAGGGGCTTTTTGGGCTGCTTTTCGGGGAGAGCCTATAAATAGGCCCTTGGGCCTTGATTTTGAGGCTTTTCCGAGGGAATTAGCTCTTGCTCCCTTCACCAAGATTTCTTCCTCTTCCTCTTGGGAATCTCCTGGTGAAATTTCAGAACTTCTGGAAGCCGCGACGACTGTGTTTTCTGCCTCGAAGTGCGGAGCGACGGATTTCTGTTGGAGGCCCGTTATCGTCGCATTTCGGTCTAAAATTTCCACAGAGCTACCCCGACATCCGATTTCAGCGATTTTTGCGGCGTTGGATTCACGAGAGGTAAATCTTCGACTTTCGTGTTGAGTGTTTTGCCTAGATTTGGGTTTTTGGCATGGATTTCGAGGCATTTCTGAGCTGCTGTTTTGTTGTGAGTTTTCTGGACAGCACTCACTTCGCGGATTTTTTATCTCCTCATCCGGACATCGGAATTCGACGATTCAAGAGCCTCTCGACATCTACGCTTCGCGAGGATCGTCGTGATATTTTTATTGGAATTTTAAAAATATTATTTTCAGGTGAAATTCGCGTGTGAACAGTAACCTTGTTTGCAGATTTTGAAATAGTAATTGTGTGTATGAATTGTGTATAATTGTGAGTTGTTGTTGTACCCAGGACTTTAAGAGCACTTTTTCTGTGCTCCTTGCTCTGTGGATCTGGGAGATTGTCGATTTTTTGGACTGTTCATCTGTACCGTCCCGGACAGTTAGCGCGATCAGGTGGGTGATCCTGCTTTCAATACCTTTGGACTGCACTCTAATTCTATGATTATTAAGTGCATGCATGATAGTATATGAGCTGTTAATCTGTGCAAACTGAATGTTAGTACCCACAGTTGATAATTGTTAAATCTGATGACCTCTTTAACCACTTGCACTATTTGAACTCTTACAACATGGAAACTCAACTTAGCTTAGTATACCTTAAGTATTATCATCATGCTCCATTAGACTACAGTAAATTGAACATGAATTGGATTTATTCATTGCTTAGTTTTCCCACAGTGGTTGTACTCTTGTCATTCTGGACATAGTGATTTTTCCCGAGTCGTGGGCTGGGAGGTTTATTAGCTGGGGATTGCATTTGCACTCGCGTCTGGGGACCGAGTGGCGTCTGTAGCAGTCTGTAGATTGGCTTGCATGATAGTGATAGTGATAGTGACAGTGGATCTGGGATCTTTGGGACATGGTCATAGTGACAGTGTGGATTTTAGCCAGTGAGTGAGATAGTGATTGGATCATAGCCTGCATGTGCCACCTTTGTGCTGGACAGTGTTGCGCAGTTATTTGACTCGAGCGGGTCGCTCCCCTCGAGTGCCACTCCGGAGTAGGCGAGACCGGGTTGTAGTACCGGCTTGAGATTGAGCTAGATACCGGGTTGGAGTACCGGACATACCTACAGTAGTAGGTAGGCGCAGGTTTGACTGGCCCGTTGTGGCAGTCAGTTTGGATTGGGTATTCTGAGTTGAGTGTCAGTTGTGGCATATCGTCATCCTGTTCCTCCCCTTGAGCATTGTAGATAGGGGCATAGTAGCAGTAGATGTTTACTTTCCAGCTTTTCATACTGCATTTCTTTTGTTACTTTTATCTCTAGTAGACTTAGTGGGCAGGCCGTCGGGCTTGTTGGCGGCACCCACTGAGAACTACTGTGGGAGGTAGTTCTCACACCCGTCGTGGTGTCTTTTCCCCAGGGACTTCAGCTCCAGTTCCTGCGGTGCCAGTTGCTGATCCTGCTCTTCCAGACCGAGGTAAGGGAGTCGCGAGATAGATCCCTTCCCCTTCAGCTTCAGTGTGTTATAGAGGTACCCTATATTTTGGTTGTGTCATGTTTGAGAGTTATGTAGTGAGGTATCGAGTTGTACTCTTTTGTTTCTTTGAGAGACTTTTGTATTTGGTGAGGATATGTTGTATATATTGTGAGAGATTGTACTATTTTCTGTTCGTAGTTAGTTTTTCCTTACTGCTCTGATATCTGTTTAGTGTAGTATCTTCCTTTTTGCAGGTTAGACGCTACGTCTCTACGGGGCTTCCTGTAGGGGCGGCGGATCTGTTGGCGAGCCCGGGGTACAGTCTTGACCCCGGGGCGTGACAGATTAGAGTGGTATCAGAGCTTAGGGTGTAGGTCTTGAGGACTTAGGAACCCTAGGCTTATGGTTAAACCCTAGGATGACCCACGTGAGAGCCGAGACTTTTAGCGAAAGTCTTGATTGGGTATTTAACTCTCCCGAGTGGATAGGGACGAGTGATAGACATGTCTTCCTTTTGTAGCGACTATGTTGGCTGCAGACAACATAGTGCTTCGGAAGGGGGACATGCCTTTTGACTTTCGCTAGATTGGGTCGAGTGTTGCTTGTGGTTTTGATTGTGTGTTTTGTCCCTCAGGTGGGGATGCCTCCTCGACGTTCGATGGTGACGCGCTCGCAGCCTTCGTCCTCTGAGCCCGAGCAGGAGGACTCGGGGCGAGGACCTCAGGCTGAGATTCAGGAGCTCCGTGCCCAGATGGCACAGTTGGCTGAGGCGGCTAGACGCCAGGAGGAGGCAGTGGCGCGGCTGACGCTCTTACTGGAGCAGTGAGCACAGCCGGCAGTGGCACCCCCTGAGGCTCCGCCGGTGCCTTCTTCCCCTGTTGTGGCACCCCCTATTCCTGCTGAGCCGGTTTCGAGTAGGCCACCGGCCGGGGCGACGGGAGCGTTGACTGAGACAGAGCAGCGGGAGGTTGTTGATTTGCTGATGAGATTCCGGCGGTTCGATCCGCCCCGCTTTTCGGGCATGAGTGCTGAGCCTTGGGCAGCTGAGACTTGGATTACCACCATGGAGCGTCACTTTGAGAGTCTGTTTGTGGACGAGAGGTATAGGGTTATTCTGGCTACTCATTTTCTGGAGAGCAACGCCGAGGCATGGTGGCGGCGTGTGCGACCAGCTGGTCCACCTGGGACGCAGCTTCTTTCCTGGACCGAGTTTCGGAGCATGTTGTTGGGAGCATTCTTTCCTGAGAGTGTTCGACAGCGACTGGAGGAGCAATTGAAGAATCTCCGCCAGGGAGATAGGCCGGTGCAAATGTACATCGCAGAATTCAACCAGCTTCTGGCATGTGTGCCACATGTGGCCAGGGACGAGAGCCATCGCGTTTATATGTTTGAGCGAGGACTTCGCCGAGATATTTACCAGTTTGTCCGATCCCGCCGACTGCAGACCTTGGAGGCCTCGATGGAGCAGGCTTTGTATGTGGAGAGTGGAGAGGCCGTGATGGATGAGGTATCTCCGGCCCCTATAGCGACTCCTGGGGCGAAGCGCCCGGCATCTCCGGAGGAGGGGCAGTCTAGTAGGCAGGGACCCCCGAGACCTCCACGTTCCCATTCGCAGGGCCAGGGGTACCAGGGACATCAGAGATCGGGGGCGTCTCGCCAGATACAGCAGCAGCAGCGTCGACCCCACGACAGCAGCAGTTTTCACAGCAGACTTTTCAGCAGCAGCGCCCAGATCGGTGTGTTATTTGTGGAGGCCCACATTTACCGACTCAGTGCCCGCAGAGACAGGGCCATTGCTTTCGCTGCGGGCAGGCCGGTCACTTTGCGAGCGTGTGCCCTAGAGCCGGCCATCCAGCTCCTTCATCAGCATCTGCACCGTTTGTCCCTTACCAGCCAGCCGATCCTTCAGCGGCCTATAGCAGGCCAGATGTTGCCTCATCTTCTTCCCGACAGCCAGAGCGACGTCCCCCGGCACCGAGCGGTCGTATTTATGCCGCTCCGGTTGAGGTCACTTCAGCAGCCGAGCAGGTCGTTGCAGGTATTATTCTGATCTTAGCACTCCGTGCTCGGGCTCCTTTTGATACTGGTGCATCTCATTCATTCTTCAGTAGAGTTTTTGCATTCATCTGCATGGCATCGGGACATGTGCATCTTGGCGTAATTACGGGATAGGAATTTTGTGACTTGCATTAGCGTTTGGATTCATCCTAGTGTCTTCCAGCCGAGGCGAATTTTGGGCATGATCAGAACAACTGAACTCTGAATGGCGTGCCGATTGTTGTGTTGGTTCGGTTGCAGCTCCCCGACTCAGAGTGAGCACTTGGGATGGACCAGTTGGTGCGGTATCGTGCAACATTTGATTGTGAATGGAGAATAGTGGCCTTTCCGCGAGTTGGACGACAGAAGATCTTTTCCATTGGTTACTGAGGCATCCTTCCTGCAGCAGTGGCTTCAGCGGCTTTGGGTTAGGTGCGACTTGTCGAGCGTAGGTGACGCCTAGGACTAGAAGATTGTCTCTAGGGGTCTGGATTAGAGCGGTGTTTCTTTTAGGGGCACGGATAGACCGTAGTTTCTGTTTTGTTGCCGCAGCAGGAACGGCATCAACCCTTCTCTCCTTTATTTTCTCACTCTTGTGCTGAAATTCGCGAACAGGATAAAGGATACAAAAGACTACTCCTGGAACGGGGACGGTGCCCGAACCTGTTCTGGTTGGATTAGGGCAAGGGCACTAGTCTCCTGGAACTTTCGAACTGTTCGCTAATTTCAGTTGTTTTCTAAATTTGAGAATTGGAGGTTAATGACCTTCCTACTGGTAGGGCTCTTTCCTTTCCTGTTAAGTTTTGCGGCGTTATTCGAATAGTTTGGAGGCGTAGAGTTGGTTGTTCTTCTTAGTCCTTGGTGTTTGGGAATTTCTGAGTTTTCCGCGGTTGGACGCGCTTTGTGGGAGTTTGTAGCGACTGGGGAGTTGGAGTTTGTGTGTCGGAGGCTTACCTTTGGGCTTGGAGACTCCCTTTTGAGCTGTGTTTGTTTCGAGGACGAAACTTTCTTTTAGTGGGGGAGGATGTGGGGACCCGGATCCCCACGACAGGGTTTACTGTTGGATTGGAGGCTTTTGGGCGTGTGGGTGTGCGTGTCGGGCTCCAGATTTGAGTTTCTAGTGAAATTGGGGCTTGTTTCTTCTCTGGGTGTAGGATACCGAACTTCTAAAAGTAGAAGTTAGACATTAAGTAGAATATGCCCAATTAATTCAAAGAAATCCTAATTAACCATAGGTAAAATGTGCAAGTTCAACTTTTAAAAGAATACAATATAGAAGTTACGGTGGGATATAGTAAGTCGGAAAAATTATTATATAAATAAAAATAAAAATAGTGTAAGATACTATTTTTATTGGACTCATAGAAGCATAATATAGGTTGAAAATGACCTGCGCCAAAATCGGAGCGAAAACAGAAGATTTAATATTTTCTGTGAGAGACGGGGCAGATAAATTAGCAGAAAATTCACAGTGTCGGAAAATTCTGAAAAAATTCGGGGAACTCCGTAATATTATTTTAAGGCCACAGAAAAAGTTTCGCGTTGATCGGATGCCAGATAGTGAGAACGGGCTCCGCCAACAGTGTCGAAAAATTATGAGAAAATTACGGGAGCTTCGTAATTATGTTTTAAGGTTACAATAAAAGTTTCGCATCAATCGGATACCCGAGCAGTGAGAAAGGTACCTGACAGCGATTTTAAGTACAGCGAGACTTTTGGTGACCCAAAAATAGCCCAAACTGAAAATTTAAAATATCTCGTGATAAATTAAGTTGAGATGAGCCTGCCTGTCAAATTTGAGCACAAACGGACATCCAGAAGGGTTCCGCAGGCAAGTATCAGATAAAATTGGACTAAATAGTAAATTAGTACTATTGTGGGGGGTTCCTTTATGCATAAAACAACTTTACCCTTTTCTTCTTCTTCTCCACTCACGCACCCCACGCACGCACACATACAGAGCACACCTCCATGGAAGGCTCTCTCGTTCCTTCTCACCTCACCTTCTCTCTCTAAAATTACTCACTCTAACGCGCACAAAATCGCGGAGCGATTTGCGAGGAGACTAAGGCGAGCGAGGGCGAGCTTTTGAACCAAGAAAAGCTTGGAATCCTAGCTCTTTGAGGTGAGTTTTGTAAAAAATAAATTTGGTTTTGCCGTAAATTTTTAGACCTAAAATCTATATGATCTTAGAAGAATTCTTGTCGAAGAAATCGGCGAAAATCGTGGAAAAATCATAATGAATGTGTATATGAAACCTAGGGTTAAAAGAGGAGTTTTTGGATTTTCATGGGATTGATCTCATTTGAACCTATGGAAACCCAATTGCTATGTAAAGAAACGTGTTGGCGAAGACGGATCGACATTCCGTCAAACGGTCGAAAAGTTAGAGCCGAAATACGCGCTCTAGGACTTTTGAGGCAAAAAGAGAAATAATTACATTAGTAATTTTGGTGGGGGATTTAAATGGAATCCTTCCATCATGGAGGGGTTTTGGGTAAACCCTTGACGATCCAGGCCACAAATCGTGGAAGTTCGTCGTCTTTCGTCGGCGCTTTTGCGCGCACGTGAAAACACTAAGCATAGTGCTTGGAGGTTATTAATAGGCCGTTTTGGACTTGTTTAGGACATCCGACTTGAGGCGACCCTTGTGATCGAGACCGGTGCTCTCGTAGATTTTTTTGGAGAGCCGAGCCGAGCCAAGGACCCGAGGTGGGTGGTGCTTTTACCGAAGCCGTTGGGCTTCTCTCTATGTCTTAGCCACTTACACTATTGCATATCGCACCATTGCATTGTAGGATAGTATGTATTGCCATCTTTATACTTTCCGGTTGATATAGATATTTAGCAAATGTTATGCTAATATGTGGATTGGGAAAGATTGGGTCGATACCGAGGAATCCTATAGTGCGGATTGGGTGTTGGACTTGTGAGTCGACAATAAATGAACGAGTGGCATATATGTAGAAATTGTGAACACCACACAATAAATGAACGAGTGGCATATGAAAAGTAGTGTAGGTAAACCTATCATGACACATGTGAGACATAGGTTGTGTATTATCTATAGGGATCTCAGTTGCCATTAGCCTTATAGATAGGGTATCCTCGTGTGGAGAGGATTGGATCATGCTCATAGTCTGTTTTAGGCTGGTGGAGGTCGCTCCTCTACGGCCGCCTACTCCGGAGTTGGTCACGGGGCACGCCACCCCGAGGGACAGTCAGGTCCCGCAGACGCGTTCGATTGGTAGGTTGAGACATAGTCTCCCTCGTCGTGATAGTGAGCCGTGGGCAACCTTCGGGTGTGCCGTGAGATTTGAGATGAAGTGTTAAAAACCACACTTCTTGAAAATGAGTTAGAGAACAAGTATGAAATAGTACTTCTTGGACATAGTGATATATTTGGATATCTCTCCCCTGAGCATGCATACATGTTTTTCCGTGTTGGGCATAGTAGTGTAGTTATTTACTGCATTTACAGTTTTCAGATATATCTATCTATCTATCTATCTATCTATCTGCTTTGCCCTCTTGGACCTAGTGGGAAGACCGGTGGAGTCGGTGGCCGAACCCACTGGGAACTATGGACCATAGTTCTCATCCCACTATTATTACAGGGCCGAGTACAGGTACTCCCGGCGAGGATCGCGGTAAGGGCTTGGCGCCCTAGAGACGTTGGTAGCAGCCTCCCTACATCTATAGCTCTTGTCACCTTGTCTTTACATTTTGAGAGTAGATGTTGTATAGGGTGAGGATGTTTTGGATGTGATCTATGTATTATTCATATGCTCGAATGCAATGGTTGTAATAGATAGAGTTTCTCTCTTTGTTGCTTGTATGTTTACTGTTATATACTCGTACCTTGCTCTTATGTTCTTGTTAGCACTGGTTGTGCTCTCGTTGTGATTGTGTATATCTAGAATTAATTCCTGGGTGATTCTTGTACATGATCTTGTTGCTTAGCCTTGGGCGGACAGGGGAGGTTCTGTCCGTTCGGCGTCTGTTCAGCGCGCCCGAACTATGCCAAATTGGTAGCAGTTTCGGGGCGTGACAGATAAAGTGGTATCAGAGCAAGATAAGAGCAAGTAAAGAGAGAGAGTCTAGGATGACTTAGGAAACCCTAGGCTGGTAAACCCTAAGGTTGTAGGGACGTGAGTGAAACGTGAACCCTTGACGTTGGCGGAAGTGAAATCGATTGGGTCAAAGAAGATTATATGTCTCTAATTGAGAATAGAGACGGATTCAAGTGTGCTTGTTCGGTGACACGAAGTGTTATGTCGGCGGCCGACGGCATGATGCTAAGGGTCTAGGACTAGTATGCTTGTATGCTTCCGCCCGATTTATTATTGAGTTGTCTAGTTTCGTAAATGCTAAGGAGCTATCGGGTTAAACTAACTGACTAAGTTCTTGTTTCCAGGAAAGAATGTCAGGGAGACGCCACACTCGTAGGTCCTCTCCGGTGCCGCCTCCAGCGGCGCCCGAGCAGTCGGGATCTGGCGAGGTGCAGGAGCTGCGAGAGCAGGTCGCTGCTTTGGTAGGCGCGATGCAGCGCCAGGGGGCTCAATTGGAGCAGCTCCAGTCACTGTTGGAGCAGCAGGCAGCGTTGGCGGCCGCGACGGCGGCTGGGAGCCGTGATCCGCCTGCACCCTCGACTCACGCGCCGGGAGCGGTTGAGGGTGAGGGCGTGGGGGCCGTTCCACTGTCGGCGTGCCCCCTTCCGAGGAGTGCGCCTCTGGCGGCATCGGGTTCTACTACACCCGATATGACGGCGGAAAAGGCGGAGCGGGAGCGCGCATTGGCAGTTCTGATGCAGTTCCTAAAGTTCAAACCTCGGACCTTCGAGGGAGGGAAGATGGAGCCGGCGGTAGTGGAGTTGTGGTTAGGCGCTATGGAGACTATCTTTGGAGATCTCCCTGTCCTGGAAAGGGACAAGGTGCCCCTGGCCACGCATAGTTTTGGAGAACCGGCGTTAGTATGGTGGAAGCGGGTGCAGCGTGATCGACCCGCGCATCTTCCTCCGATGTTGTGGGGGGAGTTCAAGAGGACGGTGTACGGGCACTACTTTCCCGACGCCGATAAGCGGGTGATGAAGGAAAAGTTCCGCAAGCTGCAGCAGGGAAATCGCTCGGTGATGGAGTACGAGGAGGAGTTCACCCGCATCATCGACTGTGTTCCCGATGTTGTTCGCGACGATGCGGACCGGGCCGATTGGTTTCTGCGGGGGCTTAAGCCCTGGATCTACCGGGCCGTGCAGCTGTTCAAGCTCACGACCTACGCCGAGGTTCTTGATCGAGCGCTGTGGGCAGAGCACGGGGATGCCCATGTGCGCGAGGAGCGCGAGATGGCGGCGGGGTCCAAGGATAAGGGCAAGAAGCGCCAGGGCGGTGGTTCGGGGGCACAGTCTAGCTCCAGGAGGCCCCCGAAGCAACCGAGATCGCAGCCGTGGAGGCAGGGACCACGGCCTTGCATTATATGCGGTAGCAGGGACCACCGGGTGCAGCAGTGCAGGCAGCGTGAGGGCAGATGCTATAGCTGCGGGCAGGAGGGGCACATGAGCCGAGAGTGCCCAGCGAGGGGTTCGCGTGCCCCCTCAACTGCGTCGACTCCGGCAAACCCTGTTCATTATGGAGGCGCTCCTTATGTTCCCGTCTCTGCGGGGCGCGCGATGGCTCCTAGGCAGCAGGAGATGACGCGATCGGCGCCGAGCGGGCGGGTATTCGCCGTTCAGGCCCAGGCCCAGGATCCTGTCGACATCGAGGAGCCCAGTGTCGTGGCAGGTATGGTTCTAATACATGGAGTTCGCTCCAGGGCAATTTTTGATACAGGTGCTACGCATTCATTCATTAGCGGATCATTTGCACGCACTCATGGTATTATCTTGGAGGCAACGGGCAAGTGGCGAGTCGAAGGCCCGGAGTCGTCATCTATTACTTACACGGGGTGCTTATCCTGCCCGGTGCAAGTGGGCGACTGGATTATGCCCGTCCGGTTGCTCGAGCTCAAGAAGTTGGAGGCGTTCGATGTCATCTTGGGCATGGACTGGCTCTCGAAGTATCACGCTGTGATCGACTGCAGGAGGAAGTTGGTCACTTTTCGGGAGCCGGGACAGGAGGAGGTTATCTATCGAGCTCATCAAAGCTCGTGCTTCGTTGCAACGGTGTCGGCGACGAGAGCGAGGAAGTTGGTCCATAGCGGTTGCCCGGCATTTTTGGCGACCGTTGTGGAGGTGGACCGTGCGACTCCGATCATGGAGGAGTTATTGGTGGTGCGGGAGTTTCCTGATGTGTTTCCCGCGGAGTTACCGGGGATGCCGCCGGATCGGGCGATCGAGTTCATCATAGACTTGATTCCCGGGACGGCGCCGATCTCGAAGGCCCCGTATCGTATGGCGCCGGCAGAATTGAAGGAGTTGAGGGATCAGTTGCAGGATCTTCTCGACAAAGGGTTCATTCGGCCAAGTGTATCGCCGTGGGGAGCCCCGGTATTATTTGTGCGCAAGAAGGATGGTTCTTTTCGACTCTGTGTGGATTATCGGGAGTTGAACAAGGTTACCATCAAAAACAAGTACCCGTTACCCAGAATCGACGACTTGTTTGACCAATTGCAAGGGTCGCTAGTGTACTCCAAAATTGACCTCCAATCCGGCTACCACCAGTTGAAAATCAAGCCGGAGGATGTTCAGAAAACGGCGTTTCGCACACGCTATGGTCACTACGAATACACGGTCATGCCTTTCGGGCTTACTAACGCCCCGGCGGCGTTCATGGATCTGATGAACCGTGTGTTCAGGGAGTACTTGGACCGATTTGTCGTGGTCTTCATTGACGACATTTTGGTCTATTCGCGGAGCGACGAGGAGCACGCGGAGCATTTGCGGATAGTGCTTCAAATCCTTCGGGAGGAGAAGCTATTTGCAAGACTAAAGAAGTGCGAGTTTTGGCTCCGCGAGGTGGCTTTCCTCGGGCATATTATTTCTGAGGGGGGGATTTCAGTTGACCCGAAGAAAATTGAGGCGGTTAGGGATTGGCCGCGCCCGACGAATGTCACGGAAGTCCGCAGTTTTGTGGGCTTGGCCGGGTATTATCGACGGTTCGTGGAGGGTTTCTCGAGGATTGTGACTCCACTTACTCGGCTGACGCAAAAGGGCGTCAAGTTCGTTTGGAGCGACGAATGCGACCGGGGTTTCATTGAATTGAAGAAAAGGTTGACGTCGGCTCCTATTCTCGCCTTACCGGTGCAGGGCGAGGACTTCGTGGTGTATAGCGACGCATCCTATCTGGGTCTGGGGTGTGTCCTGATGCAGGGCGGAAAAGTGATCGCTTATGCATCCCGCCAGTTGAAGGACCACGAAAAGAACTATCCCATTCACGATTTGGAGTTGGCGGCGGTGATCTTCGCGCTGAAGTTGTGGAGGCACTACTTGTATGGTGCACATTGCGAGATCTACACCGACCACAAAAGCCTCAAGTACTTATTCACCCAGAAGGAGCTCAATTTGCGGCAACGGCGGTGGTTGGAGCTGCTGAAGGATTATGATGTCGATATCCTTTACCACCCCGGCAAAGCAAACGTGGTCGCCGATGCACTAAGTAGAAAGACGGCGAGGAACCTCGCTATGGACGTCACGAATCAAATGCCGTTATGTTTGGACATGGGGCGGATGAACCTTGAGGTAGTCGCTCCCGGGGTGCCGGCCCTGATGATGACGCTTATTATTCAGCCGACCTTGTTGGAGAGGATCAAGAATGTGCAGCCTTCCGACTCAAGTCTCCAAAAGGTGCGGCGTGACATCGAGGAGGGCAAAGGCGGCGATTTCCATGTACACGCCGATGGCACACTTCGGTTTCGGAACCGTTGGTGTGTGCCGGAAAATGAGGAGCTCCGCGAACTGATATTGCGAGAGGCGCATCGGTCACCTTATGCCGAGCACCCTGGTGGCACCAAGATGTACCACGAGTTGAAGATGCTCTATTGGTGGCCGGGGATGAAGGCGGACATTGGGCGCTTCGTGGCAAAGTGCCTTACATGTCAACAGATAAAAGCGGAGCGTCGACTCCCGGCGGGGAAACTCCAAAGCTTGCCTATTCCCGTGTGGAAGTGGGAGGACATCTCTATGGACTTCATCGTCGGGTTGCCTCGCTCAACAGGAGGCCACGACTCGATCTGGGTGATTGTGGATCGTCTCACCAAGTCGGCACATTTCTTGCCGGTCCACACCACCTGGGCGGGAGAGAAGTTGGCACAGGTATATCTTGACGAGGTGGTGAGGCTGCACGGGGTGCCGAAGTCGATTGTATCGGACCGAGACCCCAAGTTCACCTCGCATTTCTGGAGGAATCTGCAGGAGGCCCTTGGCACACGGCTCGATTTTAGCACCGCTTTTCACCCTCAGACTGATGGTCAGACAGAGAGAACCATTCAGACCTTGGAGGACATGTTGCGGGCGTGCGTCATCGATTACAAGGGCGGTTGGTGCAAGTACTTGCCGATGGCCGAGTTCGCCTACAACAACAGTTATCACGCTAGTTTGGAGATGGCACCGTTCGAGGCTCTTTATGGACGGAAGTGTCGATCCCCTATCTATTGGAGTGATGTGGGCGAGCGCACGGAGTTCGGGCCGGACATTTTGCGGGAGGCGGAGGAGAAGGTCCGCCTTGCTCGCAAAAGATTGCTTACGGCGCAATCTCGGCAACAAAGCTACGCGGACAAGCGTCGGCGGGATTTGGAATTCGCGGTGGGCGACCGCGTCTTCTTGAAGGTTTCGCCCATGAGGGGCGTGAAGCGATTTGGAGTGCGGGGAAAACTAAGTCCCCGCTATATTGGCCCCTATGAGATATTGGAGCGTGTGGGAACGGTGGCGTACCGGCTTGCATTGCCGCCGAAGTTGGCGGATGTACATAACGTCTTCCACGTCTCCAATCTCCGCAAATATGTACCCGATCCGGAGCATGCGATGCTATATGAGCCGCCGGAGCTTCAGGATGACTTGAGCTATGAGGAGTTCCCGGTGGCGATTATTGCTCGGGAGGTGCGCAAATTGAGGAACCGCGAGATTCCTTATGTCAGGGTCCGGTGGAGCAATCACGACGATCGCGAAGCCACGTGGGAACTTGAGGAAACGATGAGGGCGCACCATCCTCATCTCTTCGAGGAGATGAATTAGAGGTATGAATTTCGATTCGGTTGAATTGCATTAAATTTCAATTTCGCGGACGAAATTGCTTAAGGGGGGAAGAATGTAGGATACCGAACTTCTAAAAGTAGAAGTTAGACATTAAGTAGAATATGCCCAATTAATTCAAAGAAATCCTAATTAACCATAGGTAAAATGTGCAAGTTCAACTTTTAAAAGAATACAATATAGAAGTTACGGTGGGATATAGTAAGTCGGAAAAATTATTATATAAATAAAAATAAAAATAGTGTAAGATACTATTTTTATTGGACTCATAGAAGCATAATATAGGTTGAAAATGACCTGCGCCGAAATCGGAGCGAAAACAGAAGATTTAATATTTTCTGTGAGAGACGGGGCAGATAAATTAGCAGAAAATTCACAGTGTCGGAAAATTCCAAAAAAATTCGGGGAGCTCCGTAATATTATTTTAAGGCCACAGAAAAAGTTTCGTGTTGATCGGATGCCAGATAGTGAGAACGGGCTCCGCCAACAGTGTCGAAAAATTCTGAGAAAATTACGGGAGCTTCGTAATTATGTTTTAAGGTTACAATAAAAGTTTCGCATCAATCGGATACCCGAGCAGTGAGAAAGGTACCTGACAGCGATTTTAAGTACAGCGAGACTTTTGGTGACCCAAAAATAGCCCAAACTGAAAATTTAAAATATCTCGTGATAAATTAAGTTGAGATGAGCCTGCCTGTCAAATTTGAGCACAAACGGACATCCAGAAGGGTTCCGCAGGCAAGTATCAGATAAAATTGGACTAAATAGTAAATTAGTACTATTGTGGGGGGTTCCTTTATGCATAAAACAACTTTACCCTTTTCTTCTTCTTCTCCACTCACGCACCCCACGCACGCACACATACAGAGCACACCTCCATGGAAGGCTCTCTCGTTCCTTCTCACCTCACCTTCTCTCTCTAAAATTACTCACTCTAACGCGCACAAAATCGCGGAGCGATTTGCGAGGAGACTAAGGCGAGCGAGGGCGAGCTTTTGAACCAAGAAAAGCTTGGAATCCTAGCTCTTTGAGGTGAGTTTTGTAAAAAATAAATTTGGTTTTGCCGTAATTTTTTAGATCTAAAATCTATATGATCTTAGAAGAATTCTTGTCGAAGAAATCGGCGAAAATCGTGGAAAAATCATAATGAATGTGTATATGAAACCTAGGGTTAAAAGAGGAGTTTTTGGATTTTCATGGGATTGATCTCATTTGAACCTATGGAAACCCAATTACTATGTAAAGAAACGTGTTGGCGAAGACGGATCGACATTCCGTCAAACGGTCGAAAAGTTAGAGCCGAAATACGCGCTCTAGGACTTTTGAGGCAAAAAGAGAAATAATTACATTAGTAATTTTGGTGGGGGATTTAAATGGAATCCTTCCATCATGGAGGGGTTTTGGGTAAACCCTTGACGATCCAGGCCACAAATCGTGGAAGTTCGTCGTCTTTCGTCGGCGCTTTTGCGCGCACGTGAAAACACTAAGCATAGTGCTTGGAGGTTATTAATAGGCCGTTTTGGACTTGTTTAGGACATCCGACTTGAGGCGACCCTTGTGATCGAGACCGGTGCTCTCGTAGATTTTTTTTGGAGAGCCGAGCCGAGCCAAGGACCCGAGGTGGGTGGTGCTTTTACCGAAGCCGTTGGGCTTCTCTCTATGTCTTAGCCACTTACACTATTGCATATCGCACCATTGCATTGTAGGATAGTATGTATTGCCATCTTTATACTTTCCGGTTGATATAGATATTTAGCAAATGTTATGCTAATATGTGGATTGGGAAAGATTGGGTCGATACCGAGGAATCCTATAGTGCGGATTGGGTGTTGGACTTGTGAGTCGACAATAAATGAACGAGTGGCATATATGTAGAAATTGTGAACACCACACAATAAATGAACGAGTGGCATATGAAAAGTAGTGTAGGTAAACCTATCATGACACATGTGAGACATAGGTTGTGTATTATCTATAGGGATCTCAGTTGCCATTAGCCTTATAGATAGGGTATCCTCGTGTGGAGAGGATTGGATCATGCTCATAGTCTGTTTTAGGCTGGTGGAGGTCGCTCCTCTACGGCCGCCTACTCCGGAGTTGGTCACGGGGCACGCCACCCCGAGGGACAGTCAGGTCCCGCAGACGCGTTCGATTGGTAGGTTGAGACATAGTCTCCCTCGTCGTGATAGTGAGCCGTGGGCAACCTTCGGGTGTGCCGTGAGATTTGAGATGAAGTGTTAAAAACCACACTTCTTGAAAATGAGTTAGAGAACAAGTATGAAATAGTACTTCTTGGACATAGTGATATATTTGGATATCTCTCCCCTGAGCATGCATACATGTTTTTCCGTGTTGGGCATAGTAGTGTAGTTATTTACTGCATTTACAGTTTTCAGATATATCTATCTATCTATCTATCTATCTATCTGCTTTGCCCTCTTGGACCTAGTGGGAAGACCGGTGGAGTCGGTGGCCGAACCCACTGGGAACTATGGACCATAGTTCTCATCCCACTATTATTACAGGGCCGAGTACAGGTACTCCCGGCGAGGATCGCGGTAAGGGCTTGGCGCCCTAGAGACGTTGGTAGCAGCCTCCCTACATCTATAGCTCTTGTCACCTTGTCTTTACATTTTGAGAGTAGATGTTGTATAGGGCGAGGATGTTTTGGATGTGATCTATGTATTATTCATATGCTCGAATGCAATGGTTGTAATAGATAGAGTTTCTCTCTTTGTTGCTTGTATGTTTACTGTTATATACTCGTACCTTGCTCTTATGTTCTTGTTAGCACTGGTTGTGCTCTCGTTGTGATTGTGTATATCTAGAATTAATTCCTGGGTGATTCTTGTACATGATCTTGTTGCTTAGCCTTGGGCGGACAGGGGAGGTTCTGTCCGTTCGGCGTCTGTTCAGCGCGCCCGAACTATGCCAAATTGGTAGCAGTTTCGGGGCGTGACACTGGGAGTCCATTTTGGGTGTATGAGGTGTTTGCGCGCTTATTGGAGCCAAGAATGGGACCCGGAACAGAAATTGGATCAAGTTTACTTTTTCGAGAAATTTTGGAAAATTTTAGAAGCAGAATTTGGCCGAACGGACCTCGGATTTGGATTCAGCGCACGAAAACGAGCGAAATGGACTATTTACCTGAATTTTTCGGAGCCCGGACGCGAAAACACGGAAATCGAGGCATGGGTTATTGTTCCGGCGGCCGGAGGAGAGCCGGCGGCGGCGGGGCGCGGCGGAGCGCGGCGGCGGGCGGCGGCGCAGGCGCGCGGTCCACCGCGGGGCGCGTGCACCGGGCGCGGGCCACGTGGCGCGCTGCGATTGGCCGGCGCAGCGGGCGCGGTCCACGGGACTTGGCGGGGTGTACGGTGGACCGAGGGTAGGCCACGTGGCATTCTCTGGTTGGTGCGGTGTTGTGCACGCGGTCCACGAACTTTTGGCTCTGGTGCACGGTAGACCGGGGACACGTGGCGTTGTGTGGTTGGCTGGTTCTGGTGCACCCGGTCCACACGGCGGCGGCGGCTGAGGCGGTGCCTCGGGGCGCGTGCCCGACCCGGGTCCGGCGCCGGCGCGGCCGCGCACGTTGCGCGACGTGCGCGTTGACCAGGGTCGGCGTGGGGGCGCCACGTGGCGCCCCGTGGTTGGTCCGGCGCAGGGGTGCACGACGCCTGGTCGGGACACGTGGCACCCCGTGATTCGTCGGGGTCGTGCGCCGGGTGCAGGAGGCGGTACGGTGGGACACGTGTCGGCCTCTGGGAGTTTCGGGCGCGCACAGTAACGGGCCGGCCCGTTACTGTAGCAGCCCGAAAACTTTCGGGCGCCCGAAAGTTGGGCCCGAAAGTGACTTAAGGGGCTTTTTGGGCTGCATTTCGGGGAGAGGCTATAAATAGGCCCTTTGGGCCTTGATTTTGAGGCTTTTTCCGAGGGAATTGGCTCTTGCTCCCTTCACAAGATTTCTTCCTCTTCCTCTTGGGAATCTCCTGGTGAAATTTCAGAATATCTGGAAGCCGCGACGACTGTGTTTTCTGCCTCGTAGTGCGGAGCGACGGTTTTCTGTTGGAGGCCCGTTATCGTCGCATTTCGGTCTAAAATTTCCACAGAGCTACCCCGACATCCGATTTCAGCGATTTTTGCGGCGTTGGATTAACGAGAGGTAAATCTTCGACTTTCGTGTTGAGTGTTTTGCCTAGATTTGGGTTTTTGGCACGGATTTCGAGGCATTTCTGAGCCGCTGTTTTGTTGTGAGTTTTCTGGACAGCACTCACTTCGCGGATTTTTATCTCCTCATCCGGACATCGGAATTCGACGATTCAAGAGCTTATCGACATCTACACTTCGCGAGGATCGTCGAGATATTTTTATTGGAATTTTAAAAAATTTATTTTCAGGTGAAATTCGTGTGTGAACAGTAACCTTGTTTGCAGATTTTGAAATAGTAATTGTGTGTATGAATTGTGTATAATGGTGAGTTGTTGTTGTACCCAGGACTTTAAGAGCACTTTTTCTGTGCTCCTTGCTCTGTGGATCTGGGAGATTGTCGATTTTTGGACTGTTTATCTGTACTGTCCCGGACAGTTAGCGCGATCAGGTGGGTGATCCTGCTTTCAATACCTATGGACTGCACTCTAATTCTATGATTATTAAGTGCATGCATGATAGTATATGAGCTGTTAATCTGTGCAAATTGAATGTTAGTACCCACAGTTGACAGTTGTTAAATCTGATGACCTCTTTAAGCCACTTGCACTATTTGAACTCTTACAACATGGAAACTCAACTTAGCTTAGTATACCTGTAAGTATTACACATCATGCTCCACCAGACTATAGTAAATCTAAACCTGAATTGGATTTATTCATTGCTTAGTTTTCCCACATTGGTTATTACTCCTGTCATTTTGGACATAGTGACTTTTTCCCGAGTCGTGGGCTGGGAGGTTTATTAGCTGGGGATTGCATTTGCACTCGCGTCTGGGGACCGAGTGGCGTCTGTAGCAGTCTGTAGATCGGCTTGCATGGTGATAGTGATAGTGACAGTGGATCTGGGATTTTTGGGACATGGCCATAGTGACAGTGTGGATGTTTAGCCAGTAACTGAGATAGTGATTGGATCATAGCCTGCATGTGCCACCTTTGTGCTGGACAGTGTTGCGCAGTTGTTTGACTCGAGCGGGTCGCTCCCCTCGAGTGCCACTCCGGAGTAGGCGAGACCGGGTTGTAGTACCGGCTTGAGATTGAGCTATATACCGGGTTGGAGTACCGGACATACCTACAGTAGTAGGTAGGCGCAGGTTTGACTGAGCCCGTTGTGGCAGTCAGTTTGGATTGGGTATTCTGAGTTGAGTGTCAGTTGTGGCATATCGTCATCCTGTTCCTCCCCTTGAGCATTGTAGATAGGGGCATAGTAGCAGTAGATGTTTACTTTCCAGCTTTTCATACTGCATTTCTTTTGTTACTTTTATCTCTAGTAGACTTAGTGGGCAGGCCGTCGGGCTTGTTGGCGGCACCCACTGAGAACTACTGTGGGAGGTAGTTCTCACACCCGTCGTGGTGTCTTTTCCCCAGGGAATTCAGCTCCAGTTCCTGCGGTGCCAGTTGCTGATCCTGCTCTTCCAGACCGAGGTAAGGGAGTCGCGAGATAGATCCCTTCCCCTTCAGCTTCAGTGCGTCATAGAGGTACCCTATATTTTGGTTGTGTCAGGTTTGAGAGTTATGTAGTGAGGTATCGAGTTGTACTCTTTTGTTTCTTTGGAGAGACTGCTGTACTCAGGTGAGGATGTGTTGTATATATTGTGAGAGATTGTACTATTTTCTGTTCGTAGTTAGTTTTTCCTTACTGCTCTGATATCTGTTTAGTGTAGTATCTTCCTTTTTGCAGGTTAGGCGCTACGCCGCTACAGGGCTTCCTGTAGGGACGGCGGATCTGTTGGCGAGCCCGGGGTACAGTCTTGACCCCGGGGCGTGACATGTAACTCTTTCCACATCTTTTGAGCATATTACATTTCTTTGACTCCCCCTCAATTGGCTATCAATTATTTAATATATAAGGTATTCAACCAAAAATTGATCTCGCATTCATACTCGACTAAACAGTCAAATAAGATAATGACTATACCAAGAGATCATTGAGAGAGAAATTGACTTTGATCACTTAAAAGATGACTTAATTAACATAAATGATCATTGCAACATTGAAATATTATGATGTCAAAAGCATAATAAATTTTTAAATGTGCGAAAAGATGCAATTAAAGTCAATTATGATTTATGCTCAATTAATGTCCTATGTACAAACATAGATAATGAACAAAACACAAAACAAAACCTAACCTAAGCAAAGGTTTCAAAAGAGGTTATTTCAAGGAAAGCATTCCAATTGCTTTACGCAAGTGAATAAAACGTTTTTGATCCAAAGGTTTTGTTAAGATGTCAGCTAATTGATCCTCAGTTGAAATATATGACAGTTGAAGAATATTTGATTCAACTAGCTCTCTAAGAAAATGATATCTAAGTTCAATATGTTTTGTTCTAGAGTGCAACACAGGGTTTTTAGAAATGTTAATAGCACTAGTGTTGTCACAAAGAATGGTTACCGAAGATGCTGAAATCCGGAAGTCGCTCAACACGCTTTTCATCCAAATCAATTGGGTTGAACAACTTCCTGCTGAAATGTACTCCGCTTCGGCAGTCGAGAGTGCTATGCAGTTCTGCTTTTTACTGTGCCATGCAACAAGGCAATGGCCAAGATAGAAGCATGCACCACTCGTGCTTTTCCGATCATCCACTGATCCAGCCCAATCGGCATCTGAGTATCCAACAATATCCAAACTTGTTCCCATAGGATACCAAATTCCGAAATTTATTGTACCTTTGATATACCGGATGATCCGTTTCACCGCTTTCAGGTGAACCTCCTTCGGTGCTGATTGATATCTCGCGCAAATCCCAACACTGAAGGATATATCCGGGCGACTAGCCGTGAGATATAGTAGACTTCCAATCATACTGCGATACAGTTTCTCGTCTACATTCTCACTATGTGATTCACTTCCAAGTCCCTTATGGCTAGTTCCCATTGGAGTCGGAAAATCCTTAGAATTTTCTAGATCAAACTTTTTGACCAACTCCATTGCATACTTGGATTGACACAAGTGAATTCCTTCATCGTTTTGTTTAACTTGTAATCCAAGAAAATAAGTCAATTCGCCCATCATGGACATCTCAAATTCGCTTTCCATGGTCTCCGCGAATTTAGAAGCATCATTATCTCTTGTTGCTCCAAATACAATGTCATCGACATAGATTTGTGCAACAATGAAATTGTTTTGATAATGCTTCACAAAGAGAGTCCTGTCAGCTCCCCCTCGAGTATAGCCCTTTTCCAAAAGGTGCTTTGTCAACCTTTCGTACCATGCTCGCGGTGCTTGTTTCAGACCGTAAAGAGCCTTTTTCAAACGAAAAACATGGTTAGGTAGTTTATGATCCACAAAACCTTTCGGTTGAGCCACATAAACTTTCTCATTTAAAAACCCATTTAAAAATGCGCTCTTAACGTCCATTTGAAATAATTTGATTTTAAAATGACAAGCTATCGCAAATAGGATACGAATGGACTCGAGTCTAGCTACAGGGGCGAAAGTTTCGTCAAAGTCTATACCTTCTACTTGAGAGTAGCCTTGAGCAACTAACCTTGCTTTGTTCCTGATGATAGTACCATCTTCATTTTTCTTGTTCTTGAAAATCCATTTAGTACCTATCACATTGTGTTGCTTCGGAGGCTTCGTTAATTCCCAGACTTTGTTTCGCTCAAATTGATGGAGCTCTTCCTGCATTGCTTCAATCCAGTAGTCATCCTGAAGAGCTTCATCGACATTCTTTGGTTCGATTAATGACACATAGCAAGCGAATCCGCAAACCAATTGTCTCCGAGTTCTAACTCCTTCTTGTGGGTCTCCAATAATATTCGATTCAGGATGATCCTTGGAGATGCGTAACGTTTGAGGTAACGGAGTAGTCGGAGGTACATGAGATGATTCCTCCCAAAGATGGTTGACGAGTTGGCCCCATTAAGTCCATGTGCAAAAGTTCCAAAGGCCGTTTTGTACCAATGTGGTTCAAGTTCTTGTGTGCAGTCCTTGATTGTTTTCCCTTTTGACAACCGCCACACACAATGTTTTGTTCAAATGAAAGTTTCGGAACCCCCTTGACCACATCTTTGTTTGAAATTCTAGCAAGTTCCTTAAAGTTTATGTGACCTAGCCTTTCATGCCAAAGAGTTTCATTTTTCAAAGATGCTAGGTTACATTTTTCAGAAATTTTATGTGGAACTACATAACAATTGTTTTCTGATCTAACCCCTTTTAAAAAGAAAGCATGGTTCTTATCAGTTACAGTACATTCATCAGATGAAAAATTAACTGAATAACCATTATCACAAAGTTGACTTATGCTTATGAGGTTAGTCTTAAGGCCATGAACAAATAACACATTATTTAGAACCGGGCCATCTGGAATAGCTACCGTTCCCTTTCCAACAATTTTGGAAGACCGACCATCTCCGAAAACAACAAGTCCTCCGGAGATTTTCTCAAAGGTTTGAAAACAGTTTTTGTCACCGGTCATGTGACGGGAACACCCGCTATCCAGATACCAAGACGAACTATCATATGCATGCAAGGAAACATTAGTAACAAGACAAGGGAAAATTTCACCTTTGCGCACCCAAACCTTTTTGGAATGCGTCGGTAATGGTCGTGAAGTTATTCGCCTAGGTGAAAGCGTCTTGTTGAAGATTGCTGCTCCTTGATGATGTCGTCTTGAGCGGTGAACTACCAAGGCTCTTTTCCTTTGAATGATTTGCATTGATTTTTGAGGAATCACCTTTTTGGTAGTCATTGCAAGAGGTGCTTGAGGTGTGCGTTTGGCTCCCGTCTTGCAATTTCTCCTTATGTGCCCTGAAATGCCACAACGAAAACATACCTTAGATCTTGACGATCCCGAAGAGGATGAAGTAGGCTTGTTGTCGTTGCTTGTCGTGAATTCCGGTGTCGGAGGAGGAGATACCGACTGAGGCACAAAAACTGTCCCACTCGAACTTGGAATGTCTCCAGTTTGAGTGTATCCGAGGCCGAACTTATTTGTTTGACCAAGACCAAGAAGCCTGTCCAACTTACTCCTTCCAGAAGAGAATCTCTTTAAGTCATCCTTTAGTTGGCGAATGGTCTTTGTCATTTCCATTTTTCCTGTCGAGCCTCGCCGTAGAGCTTCAAGAAGTAATTCGCTTTGTTCACCATTTCTCATGTTCTTTCTCGAAAAGCTCATTGGACTCTTGAAGGGAAACATTTGCTTTGGCTAAGATTATCCCTTTCCACTTCAAGATCGTTTGAGAGAGAAGTTGCCCTTTTTACTTCTTCTTCGAGATCCTGCAATCTCCCTCTCAACCCCTTGTTTTGCTTTGCCAGTTTCTTTGAATCCCTCAAAAGTTATGGTAGGCAAGAGCAAAATCTTCACCTTCAGAATTATCGATTCATCGTCCGTTGCAATCTTTTCAACAGGGAGGAGTTGGACAGGAATCGGATGTACTTGCCATTAAGCACATGAAGGGTGAAGATGTGGACGCGTGGAATGCTGTCGCGTTGTCTTCTTCATCACTTGAGGATGACTCATTTGACGTTGAGTTGTCATCCCAAGTGACGACTTGCATCGCTTTCTTCTTTGCCGGATTCTTGTTGGGACACTCCGTTGCAATGTGGCCGTAGCCTCGACATTTGAAGCACTGTACTTGTCCCTCTGAACTTTTCTTATCCTTTGAGAAGTTCTCTTGCTTTCTTGACTTGTAGCTTGAAGAACCCTTGCCTTTCTTCGACTTTCCGAAGGATGGAGTTTTGCTTGGATTACCCCTTCGAAAGTTGCGGCGAAACTTCCTTGTCAAGAGAGCGAGCTGCTTCTCAAAGTCCTCCATAGATAGGTTCTCGTCATCGTCCGAGGAGGATGAATCCGCGTCTTCTTCTTTGTTGTTTTCAATGCATAACCTGAAGACTTAGAAGAGGATGCCTTTCCAGAAGAATAGTTAGTAGGAAATGTCATTTCATAAGTTTGTAATGCACCAACTAATTCTTCTACACGCATTTCGTCCGGGTGTTTAATTGTTTCAATGGCTGCGACCTTCGGGCGAAATCGTTCAGGAAGAGTTCTTAAATCTTTCTTACAACTTTAAATTCTGGAATCTTCTCTCCCAAGTTAGCACATGAGTTTACGATGTCTTGCAATCGTGTGTAATAGTCAGTGAAAGATTCATTTTCTGCCATAGAAATAGAGTCAAACTTGCTCGTAAGCATTTGCAGTTTCTGAATCTTCACAAGGTTAGTTCCCTCATGCGTAACTTGAAGAACATCCCAGATTTCTTTCGCAGTCTCACATGCCGAGACGCGAGAGAACTCTGTTTGTGACAAAGCATTAAATAGAGCATTAATTCCCTTGCCATTGTAAGAAGATGAATCTATCTCTTCCTTGGTCCATTTCGACCTAGGTTTTAAGGTGCGAACATCAGAAATAATTTCAGTTGGATTAGACCATCCTAATTCAATTGATTGCCACACCCTTTCGTCGATGGAAATTAAAAAGGCTTTCATCCGTACTTTCCAGTACGCATAATTTGTTCCATCAAAGAAAGGGGGTCGATTGATGTTTCCACCTTCAACCATTGTTTACAACCCTATTCCCGCTCTGATACCACTTGTTGGGTTATATGTAATATGGATCTAAATAGGGAAAAAACACCTAGAGGGGGGTGAATAGGTGTAAACAATAAACACTCAAAAAATCATTGCGCAATAAAACCCAATGCGGAAAAATAAATGAACACGCAAGATTTTTACGTGGAAAAACTCCAAACCGGAGTAAAAAACCACGGGACCGATAACACGGCGAAATCCACTAGAATTAACACACGTACAAGGTGATATAACGTACTCACAGACGACTCAACCTTTTACCATACGCTCCTAGTAGATCTTCTCCGCTCGCTCCACGACGCTTCTCGAATCCACGATCTGCGCCCAACGCTGAATCCACAGCGTCCAACGTCGAGTCCACGACGTCCGACCGAATCCACGGTCTTCACCCAGTAGCACGCTTCGAATCCACGAACGTACCTCGCTCCGAATCCACGAGAGCGGTTGCACCTTGAATCCACAAGGCCACGCGAGTCCACGCGCCGATTTAGGGTAAATCGTTGTTTTTGGGTGGTGATGATCCGCCGAATACTTAGATTAGAAATAGATCGGAAATACCATCTAAGTATTCATTAATTTGATTCTACTCAAAATCTGAGTTTGGAAAACCTAGAATCAAATCAATCAATATAGATGAAGAAACATAGAATTAAATCTATTGATTTCCTTTCTTCTCTATATGTGGATTTTTCTCTTTCGGTCGTATTTTTCTATTTTTTCCGATTCTTTTTCCTCGTTATTCTTCTTACCCTAAAAATGAATCATAGGGTCTATATATAGGTTAGAAACCATTGGAAGAAGATAAGGATCAAAAACTGCCGTTTCTGGAAATTTTCAGGACGGCGATCCGGATCGGATTTACTGCGATCCGGATCGTCGTAGCGTGATAGACAATTCCAGAAAACAGGGTTCGGGATCCGGATCGCAAAGCCCGATCCGGATCGTTCATACAATTCAGCAAAATCCCATGTTCGGGATCCGGATCGAAAATGGCTTTTGATCCGGATTGGATTTGCCAATGAACAAGTACCCTTCGGGATCCGGATTGGACTGTCTGATCCGGATCCTGAACATGTCCCATGTCCAGTTTTTGATTTTTATGCAATAAAAAATTCTTCCAAGTGTTTCTACACTACAAGAAGTATTCGGATCACCAAAAATCTTTAGTTAAACATACCTGATCCTTTTGAATTCTTCTTTCTTGAGATTGAGGTATATGATCCAAACTTCTTTCATCTTCAATCTTCAAGACTTAATACTTTCACGAAATACGCCAACTCAAATTCCGTAACAGGGTCCAGTCAAACCTATGCCTACCTACTGCCGTTACATCCCGGAGGACCGGACTGACGTAGGGCGTCCGTAGCTGCCAAAACTGGCCCAGCTAGAGGGACTATGTCAGTAACTGCCAAAACTGGCCCAGTCAGAGTGACGGCGTCGACAAGTCGCGATACCAAAGTAACAGATCCACCCCGGACGTGGCTCTCGTGGGGCGCGACCCCATCGAGGACAAAGGTATCCACGCACTCTGTCGAGCTGGCACTGCAGGCTACAGTCAAAATCCACGCTCACGCTCTGAACGAAACAAACTCAGTGTAACGACCCGGCCCACTAGCAATAATAACTCGTTGGGCCCAAACCACAGCCCAAAATGCTTAAGCCCAATTATTATTACTAGTGTCCATGTCTTATATATACCCAAACACATCCACACTCCTATCCGATGTGAGACTATTGGGGTGTCACAGACTCCTCCCGTTTAGGCCTGACGTCCTCGTCAGCCTAAACACACACACAACAGCCCAAGATCACCAGGCGATGTGAGACTTATCTCGCTAGCCCTGTCATCTAGACCCAGGCTCAGCCGAGACTCGTCTCACACTTACGGCTGGTTATTGGCTCTGATACCAAATGTAACGACCCGGCCCACTAGCAATAATAACTCGTTGGGCCCAAACCACAGCCCAAAATGCTTAAGCCCAATTATTATTACTAGTGTCCATGTCTTATATATACCCAAACACATCCACACTCCTATCCGATGTGAGACTATTGGGGTGTCACACTCAGGATCCTCAAACATCTCGCACAATGGTCGGAGCACTCTCGACGACTCAGCTGATCAGCTCCCTCGAATCTCAAGACACAAGCAACTCCACCAACTCATAGCACAAAGTCGCATCCACAGCGAACAAATGCCTCATTAGGCCAAACATCGCATCTACTACGAGAAACTGCCTCAACAGGCCAAACAGGCCGAACATCGCATCCACTGCGAACAACAGCCTTAACAGGCCAACATCGCAACCACTGCGAGAAACTGTCTCAACAGGCCAAACAAGCCGAACATCGCATCCACTGCGAACAACTGCCTCAAGAGGCCAACATCGCATCCACTGCGAGAAACTGTCTCAACAGGTTAAACAGGCCGAACATCGCATCCACTGCGAGAAACTGTCTCAACAGGCCAAACAGGCCGGACATCGCATCCACTACGAGAAACTGCCTCAACAGGCCAAACATCGCATGTACTGGGAACAACTACCTCAACAGGCCACAATATCCCAACATGCAGACTCATTGACAGGATAAACTCTACCACTGACACAATGAAGGGTCCGGAAACCCCGAAAGACTAGAACCTACAACCCAAATCAAACACGAACAAGCTCTAGGCATAGCCCCTCGTTGCTCTCGACCCAAAAAAAAAGGCAGCCCTTACAACCCAGACCACTCGAATCATCTCGAGTGGTTAATTTATAGGAAAAAGGTAACGTTTCTTACTGAAAGCCATTTGATCTGGAAGAAATCCATATTTAATGATTTTTAGTTCTTTTTAGGAAAACAATTGAAAACAAGTTTTGTATCCAAGCCTCGAAGAGCTAATGCCTACGTCCAATCAAATAAGAACAGACTCAGGCGACCCTACGATGCTTGGAAGAAAACATTGGTTGACTAAAATCATATGTGTGTCCAAAAATGGTTCTGGATTCAAGGTCCTGCTGACATTGGTATACAGGTGCCACTAATACAGTGGCGATAATAAAGCAACACATCCCGGGGCCGCCGTCTAACCAAACGGCTCCCGCCACAGATGAACGACCAACTACATCTACCAGACTCCACTCTGCTCCCAAGCACGAGTGTGACATGCATCCCACACTAAAAGAAACCCGACCACTCGGCCCACTACCCTGGCGAGTAAAACACTATGTCCAGGAAGAAAAGAAGTGTGGATGTCTAAGGCAGAATCAACCTAGCCCAAGTTGGAGTTTTCTACAGTCTGGCTGAACATGCTGCATATGGCGGGGGTGCTAGGTCAAGTTCCAAGATAACAATAATTTTACAGATGATAGAAAGCAAGGAGATGACAAGATCATCAGATAAAACAAGGAATAGCAATTCCTACATTTCTAGCATGCTGTACAAGAATTCACTATCATGTATAGTCCTACAGTAGCAGGCTTAATGTACAGTCCATCAATCTTGGAGACAGGGCCACCCACCTGAGAACGCTAACTGTCGAAGGTTCCATAGCTGAAAATACCAGGAAATTGATATGTCCAAATCCAACGGGTCCAGCAATACCCGCAAACCCTCCTGGGTACAATACAAAGCTAGCAGTTACACTTAATTCCACAATTTCCCCAAATAAGTTACAATCTGAATTCAGGCACAAAGATGTCACTTTTTCACCTGCAAATAATGCTCCAAAAATTCCAATAAAAATACTACGGCGATCGTCGCGTCGAGACCATCGAAATGGGTACCTGCACATCCAATTTCGAGCCCCGTAGGCCGAGTTACAAATTCCACAGTACAGGCGCGCAAAAACTCACAACCACACAACAGTAAAACTCTGCACAGTAAAAGGGGAAACAGTATACCTTCGGGCAAGCCTCAGAAAAATACAATGATAATCCGACGCTCGATTGCGGAGATAAAATTCTGGCAAGGGCAGCTGTCCAAAAACTCCACCAACAAAATAGTGGCTTAGAAATGTCTCGAAAACCATGCCACGAACTCAGAATCAAGCATAGTGGTCAACATGGAAATCGAAGTGTACTTCTCATGAATCCAACTGTGGTGACCCGGATCTTTGCAGGGCTTCTACAGTGTGACCAGCAGCTTCTGGAAGCCTACGTGGCATGTCGGCGGTGTTCGCGCGCCAATTTGGACACAAGAGATGGACTCGGGGCTTAAAGTGGATCACGTGGGTAATCGGGGGACCCCGTCGGATGTTTAGAAGAGTTTACGCGCAGAATGGATATCAAATTTAGGCTCGGCGCGAAATTCGGATTAAAAATACCTTTTCGGGAGCCTCCGGCAATTTATAGGGTTGGAATTTGGCAAAACGGACGCCGGATTTGGAATCAGCGCGCGAAAATGGTCAAGATGGGCTATTTACTTGTATTTTTTGGAGCTTGCTATAGTAATTTCACTGTTCACGGCCGGAACAGTGTTTCCGGCGATCGCCGGCGGCGGCGGGCAGCGGCGGATGGCGGCGGCGCAGGCTCGGGCAGGCAGCGGGCGGCCGCGGGCAGGCGCACAGGGGCGCGGGCAGGCGCGCGGGGGCGCGGTCAGGTGCGCGGTCCACGCGGCCGTCGTGCACCGGAGGAAGGGACACGTGGCAGGTTATTACTGGTCGGTGTTGTGGTTTGGGTTCTCGGAGTAGGCTTGTGGTGCACGGTGGACCGGCTTGGGACACGTGGCATCTGCGTACTGGTTCGGTGCATTGAAATTATGTACACCGGGCACAGCAGGCGAAGGGTCTGACACGTGGCGCCTCCCCATTGGACGGGGTACTGTGCGTGGCAGGTGGGGCGACGTGCGCTGGCAGGCGGGCAGGTGGCCGTACCGGCGGGCAGGTGGCCGTACGCGCGGGTCAGCCGGGGCGACGTGCGCGGGGCAGGCGCGGTCAACGCCACGTGGCGGAGCGCGGGACGCCGGTGTTGCTGTTGCCTGTTCGGGCGACACGTGGCGGGCGCCGGGGCGGGTCGGACGAAGCCGGGATCCCGTCCGACCGCATGTTTTGGGCTGGGCCGCACTGTGCGCGCCCGAAAGTTGTGGGCCGGGCCGCACTATGCGCGCCCGAAAAGTTTCGGGCGCCCGGAAAAAAAGGACAGAATGGGAATTTTCCCAATTGTTTTTGCTGCCTATATATAGCCAACCCGAGCCCTCTTCTTTGGCTTTTTTCTCTCAAACCGCGCATCCTCTGCCCGAGCCACCTTAAGGAGATTTGTTCATCTCTTAATCCTTGATCTTCCTGCCAAGTTCTAGGATTTTAGGAGCACGCATCCCGAGGTTCTCCATTTTTTCGGCGCGGCGCGACGTTGAATTCCTGTGTTCTTCTTCGGCGCAGCGGCAGTGTTTTAGCTCCCCTGGGCTACCCCGAGGTCCTTTTTCAGTGATTCTTGCGCCGACAGACTCCTAAGAGGTAGAGCTTCATCTTTTGTTTTGGTCGCACTTTCCCATTTCGAGGTTTTGGCACGGATCCTGAGGCAAAACAGTGACCCATTTTCTGTGTGGATTTCTGAGACAGCGGCAGGGTATTTCGGCCATATCTTCGCGCACGAGCGTCAGACGGAGACGTGCTTATACAACTTTTTCATCTACAGATCGCAAGGAACGCGCTCGTATTTTTGTTGGAATTTTCTGAGATTTATTTCGAGGTGAAAATCCCTGTCTTCTCTGTGAACAGTGTACAGTTTTTAGCACAGATTTTCGTATGAGTGTACCCCCTTGCCGAATTTATATCTTGACTTACCGAACTCAGTTTTGGGCGTGCAAGCTACCGTTGCGAAGCTATCGACGCGAGGATCGCTGTGATATTTTTCTGGGAATTTTCTGGGATCTTGCTGCAGGTGAAAATTAAGCATTTCTGAAACTGTTATTGTATGTGTGTGTCAGAGCAGATTTTGGAATGTATGCGTAATAGTGGACTTTGTATTGTGTCAGGAGAGTTACGGGTGTGCTGAACTTATTGGAGCAAGGGATTAGAGTTATCTGGTGTTTTCAACTGTTGGGCTTTGGACAGTCAGCTTTCAGGTGGGTGCCTTATTCTCGGAACCGGTGGACGGTTCTCTAAATTGTTATATATTAGCATTGCATGCAGGTGTATGGTACAATAGCTGGGATTGATCGGTAAGTTTAACAATGAGGATTTTATGGAAATTGCGAGGAATTACTCATAGTATGAAAATGGTATTAATCAAACATTCGTGTTGATGATTAGTGGAAGCTTACCTAAGGCAAGGTTACCCTATATGATTGATTATCATGCCATATTAGCACATAACCTTTTATGAGGCTGGTTTATGCAATGGGATAGGATTATGTAGTTATGTGCAGGTTCTACTCTGAGGAGCCATTATGTATTGAGGATTATGGACAGGTATGGTCATTGATGATTTTGGCATGAGATTTATTTTCTTTATTCTTCTTTGAGGACAAATGCATGCTTGTATGGACATTTAGCTAGGCCACCTTTTACTGCTACACTTTCATGTTGGAATCTGACTTAGGAGAAACCATGTTTGTTCTTTCTCCTTTCTTTCTAGATACTTGATTCGCGTTGCTCGGGTTCGAGCAGGGATTTGGGATAGTGTAGCTGGGGTCCTGGTGTCGGGGACAGGTTGTGCCGGATTGTGATAGGTTGTGGTTCGTGGGGTATTGCGCCAGCCGCGGACATTGGGCTGTTGACCGGAGATTGTTGTGCATCAGATTGGGTATCAGGCTTTTCTAGTGGTTGGAGTTTTCCACTTTTTGTTTACAGTTGTTTCAGTTTGGGGATCGGGTTTCCCTTTAGTGGATGAGATTTCCCACTTTGATCAGAGTCGTGATCCAGTCCTGCTATATCATGAGACTTGTTACATATGGTACTTGTTACAGTTGTTACTTTACTCGTGTGGGTTGCTCCCCTCGAGTGCCACTCCGGAGTGTGCGACCGGACGGATCGAGGCCGGTCTGTTACTTACTTCAGTATGCTGATCGGACGGGTCGAGGCCGATCTATTACTTACTTTAGGGTGCTGATCGGACGGGTCGAGGCCGATCTGTTACTTATTTTGGGATGCGACCAGTGCTAGTGTTTAGACCAGTGGGGGGGGGGGGGGGGGGCTGAGTGGAGTCTAGTAGCTGTGTTTAGACCAGTGCTAGTTGTAGTGACCCGACCCTTAGGGGTATTTTTGAACTCACATGTAATCGCTTAGGCGTAAGCGAAATAGAATTATTTAATTTTCTTAAGTCGGCCGGGACGAGGTGTGTGTATTTTTCTGCGATAGAGCGCGAAAAACGATGACCGACGGTACGATCGGATTCGAAATCCGATATCGGGATCTCCCGGAACGGGATCCTTAGCGACGCGGTAGTTAGTCACGCATCGGAAACCGTGCAAAATATCTTGCACCCGTTAGAGATAAGGAGGGTTATCTCGGAGGGATAATTAATTAATTAGTTAATTAATTATCCGGTGGCGGAAATTTAAATCCTCCTACGTACGAATTAATTAAGGGATTTAAGTTGGTGGGATTTTATCTCGTGGATTGGATAAGAGATAAAATCCGGATATTTAATTAAGGGATTTAAATTGGTGGGATTTTATCTCGTGGATTGGATAAGGGATAGAATCCGGATATTTAATTAAGGGATTTAAATATCCGGTGATTTGATTCCGATTGGGAATTGATTATTTAATAAAGGTGGTTAAATAATCGGTGGTCAGGATTTGAAGGTAATTAAATAACCGGTGGTCAGATTTAAAGGTGATTAAATATCCCGTCAGTCGGATATTTATGTGAGAGATAGGAACGGGGAATTATGGGTTTCCTACGTACGTAAATAAAGAAATCAAACGATCAAATATGAGGGAATGACGGTAAGGATATTAATTAAGTATCGGGTTATCGGTAGGGATTAATTAATTAATGAATTAATTAATCGGAGTCAAAATACCCGAAAGGGATTTTGACGGTGCGTACTTACAAATTGGATAAATAGATAATAAGGATTACTTATTCCCCCGTTACCAACGAAACCCTAATTGAGAAATACCGCCTCTCAAATCGCCTCTTTCGTGCGTACCGAAAACCCCAACCGGTGAGGAGAGAAAAAGAAAAGAGGCGGAACCCCTAACCGGAGGAGAAAAGAGGAAAAGAAGGAGGAAGCGGAGGAACCCGATCGCCCCGATTCACGTGCCGGAGATCGGAGAACGAGACGCCATCGTCTACGGGGAGCGAATCCGGATTTCCGACACCGCGAGAAAACAAGATCGGATCTTTTATTCCGATAAATTTAAGGTGAGCTATCATCGTTTCGTTTGATAAACACACCGGGGGTTTTCCGTGTTCTTATTAGATTATTTTAACCGGAATTATCGTTCGAGGATTTGTATCGGATCTTAGTTGATGATTTATAACGAGTTTCTTGCTATCGAACTTCCGATCGACATTTTGGGTGTTCGTCGATCGACGGTTTAGCCGTTAGAATTGCCGGGAATTTTCCGGGAATTTTCCGGAATTTCTCGGGAATTTTTCGGGCGACTCCGGCGGGACATAGTGGGTTAACGGGAGGCCGCCGCCGCCGTTGTTAGACGGGAGGCCGCCGCCGTCGTTACCATGTTCGCGGGGTCGTCACCGGAGTCGCACGGGAGCGAAAACGGAGAAGAAATCGCAAAGCGGGCGCGAAAACGGCGGAAAACTAGGGTTACTGTAGCTGTCCGTACGGCGCGGTCCACGGACTCCGGGCGTGCACCCGGTGCACGCCCCGCAACCCCGGAAGCGCAGACCCGGCGCACGAAACCGTGCGCCGGGCTGCATCCTGTGCGCGGTGCACGCCCCAGGCGTGCACCCGGCGCACGCGCTTGCGGCCGAGGGACATGGACCCGGTGCGCGCAAGGGCTGTGCGCGGCCCGGCCCATTCCGCTGGGTGCACGACTCCTGGGTGAGCCGGGTCTGCACCGCCGCCTTCACTGTGTGGTGGGCCCGGTCCATGGTTGCCCCCGTGCACCATCTGACAGCCCGGAGTTCATTTGCTCCGTTTGGGTCCGTTTTTCCACCGTTTTGAGCGCGGTTTTCGCCGTTGGGATCGTTATTCCAGTGGCTTTCATGCCATGGCCACTTGGGACCCACTTGGTCATTATTTTATTATGTTGGGTGTCGCGCGGTGTTCCGGTTTGGCGACCGGACGGTGCCGGGCTTATTCCGTCCAATCGTAAGGTGGGGGTTTTTCTGTTTTAAGGTGTTAGTGTGTGTTTTGACCATAGTTTACCTGTGCGGACTTTTCTTAGGTCCGGGTACGCAGCGGGAGAGCGCGAAGGATATTGGTGTTCCGATTTCTCTCCAATAAGGTGGGTACGGTTGCGATGAGTGCAACCGGTGCTGTAAGTGCATCTATCGTCATTAAAAGTACTCCTTAATTTACCTAACAAAGTAGATGGATAGTTTAACCTTTCGATTGTTGTTAATTATCTAATAATTGTGCGGCTGCGGTCGCGGTGCCCAGTACACGCCAATCTTGGCGATCCGGTTTCGGATGCTGCACGTACACAGGCGGATTGGCCTCCGCATGGGTGTACTTTTCCGGAAAAGTGGTCCTTTATGACCCGTGTGCCCCGTAAAGGTAATGGTGCAAGCGGGGACCTCTTCGCGCCAGCTGAGGTGTCACACCAGCACCGCGAGTGAGAGGTAAAAGCATCAAGTAGGTGTTTGTGCACGAGGGGGGACTTTAGTCTCCCCGACAAGTGGTCTGGGAATGGTGCCCAGGTAAATTAATGTGCAAGTGTTTAACGAAAGGTTATGGTGTAATCGGCGCGTTCGTATGTTTTATCCCTTTTGATATTGTTACACATCTACTTTGTTTGTCACTGACTTTACCCACTCCGTGACAGGTATTCCTAGGTGCGTTAGCCGGGATGGCGGTGGGACTGCGTCGTGAGGATCGTAGTCGGACTCTTGGTTATCGTATTTATGACTCATTTCCCTTTATGCTATTTCTAGTTGCTTGTGGATTACCTTATATGTGGACATGTTTTAGTTAGCTCTGTGGATGAGGTGTAGTTTTCTGTGATGATCCTTTCAGTAGTGTTTACATGGCGGCATGTTTTATGATAAGATAAAGGTTGCGAAAATGTTTTCTCAAAAAGGAAGTGCCGTGTGGGCACGGGTTTTACAACTCTGGTTTTATCTTTTCCAAACTTTGACGCCGCTTAAATGACATGCATTAATTAAACGATTAAACTCTGAATATGATGTATGTCTACTGCATGGTTGTTGGTTGGTGATTGATGTATGATATTTGTGATTGAATGGTATGTTGTAAATGAGACGCCGTGCATATACAAAGGAGACTCTGTCCGTGGACAGAGTGAATTTGTGTATGTGGCGGTCTGGCACGCACCGGGGTTGAAGTTTATGTTACCCTATTAAAAGAAAAAAAAAAATAGACACGTTTTCCGCTTCAAATGACTCAAAAACCCCCGGGGGCGTGACAGATTAAATGGTATCAGAGAAAATACAACCACAACCATAGTAGACATAGTTTACATCCACAGTGCAAGGTGCCACAAGCAAATGGGACGTGAGATAACCAAGGTGTAGGTGCGTAGTACGTGAGAGTACGGGGAAAAAGGGGAATTTAGTTCCGGTGTGTCTGTAGGTCATGGCGCTAGACCAGTTAGGTCTAGGGGTGAATTGGTTTCTTTGTATACAGCGACTAAAGGCCCGAAACGGGTTATCAGCGGAGAACGCAGGGGCAAAGAGTATGGTGCGAACAGCGGCGGAGTATCAGCTGCTCCGACAACGACTACAAGAGATGGCCGGGCAGTCAGTAACCCTTATGGAACAGATGCCATAGTGGGTGCAATAGTCGACTGCACCAATGGAGGTCGCCCGGGCTTCTCTGCCCGGGCCAGCCGCGCCAGCAACTTTGGGACCTACGCCGGGAGCCGTCAATGGAGACCCCTTGAGGGAGATACGACCGACCCTTGGGTCGTAGGAAAATGGGTAGATAGCATGGAAAGGCTCTTCGAAGCTTTGCTAATGAGGAAAGGTGAACGGGTCCCTTTGGCAGTCCGTTTTCTTGAGGGAGACGCCCGCAAGTGGTGGAAGACGGTGCGCCCGGATCCTTCGGAGGGCACCGCCCTTCCATCTTGGACCACGTTCCAAGGAGAACTGTTGAGGGCATTTCTCTCCGACAGCATCAAACGGCGGATGGAAGGTGACGTGAAGTTCATCAAGCAAGGAAGTCGGACCGTTATGGGATATCAACGGGCATTTGTGAGGTTGATCAGATGTGTTCCCCTTTGATACAAGAGATGAATCTCACAAGGCCCGTCCTTTTGTGAATGGCTTATGGAGCGACATCTTAAAGGTGGTGCAAATGGCGGGTTTGCGCACCTTCCAGGAGGTGGACGATAGAGCCACCGCGGTGGAGCGCGGATTTACGATGTCTCAAGCCCGACGGGAGAGCTCAGGACACAGCAGGGATAAGAAACGAACCCGGCCAAACTTCGGAAGAGGGCATACCAAGAGGAGCACCTCGAGGGAAATGATTCATTCCGGAAGCACGACCTTTGCTTCTATCGTGACAAACTGGGACAGTTCCGTTTTTACTGCCCCGAACCCGGGAATGATTCTTTGGAGTCGCGACACGGATGAGGGGTCCTATGCGATGACACGACAAAGGACGCACTACCCGAGGGAAGTAGTAGCAGGAAAGACCCCTTACGAAGAGTAATGTGGGTCTTGACCCCAGGAGAACCCTTAGGAGCAAATAGTCTGTACTTTCCTGCCCAATAAGGATGCGAAGACTTAGTCGTCTTTGGTGTTGGCCCTTTATTATGGGTCAAATAGGTCGAACTTTCTGCCTTGAGACAATAGGCCCAAGGGACTAGTGAGTTGGGTTAGGTGAGCCTGAAAGGTTGAGTAGGCTGCGGTCCATAATAGACCTAACGGCAAGAGGCCCAACAATAGACCCAACATCCAGGTGGGTTGGGTCTGGTCGAGATCCGTGGTGCGGAGTATACCACTATAAGTGAATCGGATGCGCACCTCTGAAAGCTCAGGCTTTTGGGGTTAATGGTTAGTGCCGACGATTCGACATTTGAGGCTTAGTGGTAAGGGAATTGCCGGATGCGGCGGAGCTTTCCGGAATGCCGCCGGAACGAGAGGTTGACTTCCCAATTGAACTGCTCCCCGGCACCAAGCCCATCACCAAGGCACCGTACAGGATGGCCTTCGCGGAGCTGAAGGAACTCAAGGCACAGTTGGAGGACCTTCTGGACAAAGGTTTCATCAGACCAAGCGCGTCACCTTGGGGCGCGCCCGTCCTGTTTGTGAGGAAGAAGGACGGAAGTCTCCGGTTGTGCATCGACTACCGGGAGATAAACAAGGTGACGATCAAGAATAAGTACCCCCTACCAAGGATCGATGACCTCTTCGACCAGTTACGGGGGGCGACGGTGTTCTCAAAGATCGACCTGCAGTCGGGCTATCATCAGGTCCGAGTCAAGGGGGAGGACATCCCCAAAACGGCTTTCCGTACTCGCTATGGCCATTACGAGTTTACGGTAATGCCATTCGGGCTCACTAATGCCCCGGCGGTGTTTATGGATATGATGAACAGGGTATTCAAACCCTTCTTGGACTTATTCGTGGTGGTCTTCATCGACGATATCCTCATCTACTCCCGTACAGACGAGGAACACGAAGAACACCTGCGCACAGTCCTCCAGACCCTACGGGAACAGAAACTCTACGCCAAACTCAAAAAGTGTGAGTTTTGGCTCCGTGAGGTCGGTTTCTTGGGGCACGTGATCTCGGCGGCTGGAGTCGCGGTGGACCCAAAGAAGATAGATTCGGTGACAGACTGGCCCCAACCGACGACGGTGACGGAGATTCGAAGCTTCCTAGGATTAGCCGGGTATTACCGGCGCTTGTGGAGGGTTTCTCCAAGATAGCCACCCCCTTGACCCGTTTGACGAAAAAGGGGGAAAAGTTTGTCTGGACGGACAAGTGTCAAAGAAGCTTCGAGGAGCTCAAGGACAGGTTGACGCGAGCCCCGATCCTCGCCCTGCCAGAGCCTGGGGAGGATTATGAAGTATATTGCGACGCGTCGCGAAATGGATTGGGTGGAGTACTCATGCAACGGGGAAAGGTAATAGCCTATGCGTCAAGGCAGCTCAAGGAGTACGAGCGGAATTACCCCGTGCATGATTTGGAACTCGCAGCGGTGGTGTTTGTGCTCAAGCTTTGGAGGCACTACCTGTATGGGGCACACTGTAATGTGTACTCAGATCATAAGAGCCTCAAGTACCTTTTCACCCAAAGGGAGCTAAATCTGCGACAAAGGCGGTGGCTTGAGCTATTAAAGGATTACGATCTAACGATCCACTACCACCCGGGAAAGGCCAACGTGGTGGCCGACGCCCTGAGTCGCAAAGGACAGGCCGCGGAAGCGGATGTAAGCGCCATTACACAGCAGGATAGTCTAATTGCGGAGTTCTCGCGATTGAGACTAGAAGTGGTACCTGCAGGGACAGTCGCCCAACTTCTGACGCTGGTGGTCAGACCTACCTTGCTGGACAGGATTCTCGAGGGCCAATCGACTGATGTCAGCTCCAGCTGGTGCGGAGTAGAATAACCGCCGACAAGGAGGGCGACTTCGTGGTGAGCTCCGACGGTGCGATACGATTTCGCGGACGAATCTGCGTGCCGGATCTACCGGAACTCAAGGAGGAAATCCTACGGGAGGCGCATACTGCCCCGTATGCGGCGCATCCCGGAGGAACCAAGATGTACAAGGACGTCAAGCAAACCTTCTGGTGGCCCAAAATGAAGGAGACGTGACCCGATTCGTGGCTCACTGCTTAGTGTGCCAACGGGTGAAGGCCGAACATCAACGGCCGGCGGGAAAATTGCAACCTTTACCGGTGCCCGAGTGGAAATGGGACATGATTACCATGGATTTTGTGACCGGTTTCCCGAGATCGCCACAGGGACACGATGCGATATGGGTGATCGTGGACCGTTTGACGAAATCGGCCCACTTTTTGCCCATACACACGACGTGGACCCGGGAACGACTGGCGCAAACGTACCTCGATGAGATAGTAAGGTTGCACGGTGTACCGACATCCATCACGTCGGACAGAGACACACGTTTTGTGTCGAACTTTTGGCGAAGCCTGCAACAAGCGATGGGGACCAAGTTGCACTTCAGCACAGCTTTTCATCCGCAAACCGATGGGCAATCGGAGCGGGTGATACAGATCGTGGAGGACATGCTTCGAGCATGCGTTCTGGACTTGGGCGAAGGGTGGGCACGGTGTTTGCCCCTGGTGGAATTTGCCTACAATAACAGTTACCAGGCCAGCATTCAGATGGCGCCGTACGAGGCCCTGTACGGGCGCCGCTGTCGGTCTCCAATATGCTGGGACGACTTAGGTGAGCGAAAGTTTCTGGGCCCAGATTTGGTGGAGGAGACCGAAGCAAAGGTGCGTTTGATTAAACAAAGGCTACTGACCGCCCAAAGCAGACAGAAAAGCTACGCAGATAACAGACGCCGAGACTTAGAGTTCATGGTGGGCGAGCATGTTCTGCTCCGGGTTTCACCCTCCAAAGGGAACCGACGTTTCGGCATAAAGGGGAAGTTGAGCCCCAGATACGTGGGACCGTTCGAGATTCTGGAGCGCGTGGGACCGGTGGCGTACCGGTTGGCCCTGCCCCCGAACCTCGAACGAGTCCACAACGTGTTCCACGTTTCGATGCTCCGGAAGTACCTGGCAGACCCCTCTCATGCCTTGGATGCCTCCACCATTGAGTTACGAGAGGACTTGAGCGTCGAGGAGACGCCGGTGCGGATTTTGGCAAGAGAGGACAAGAAGTTGCGCAACCGAACGATTCCCTATGTGAAGGTCCAGTGGAGCAACCACGAAGAGCGCGAGGCGACGTGGGAACTGGAATCAAAATGAGGGAATGTTTTCCCGAGTTGTTTTAGTGAGGTTTGAGTTTAAGTTTCGGGACGAAACTTTTTATAAAGTGTGAGTGGTGTAGTGACCCGACCCTTAGGGGTATTTTTGAACTCACATGTAATCGCTTAGGCCTTAAGCGAAATAAAATTATTTAATTTTCTTAAGTCGGCCGGGACGAGGTGTGTGTATTTTTCTGCGATAGAGCGCGAAAAACGATGACCGACGGTGCGATCGGATTCGAAATCCGATATCGGGATCTCCCGGAACGGGATCCTTAGCGATGCGGTAGTTAGTCACGCATCGGAAACCGTGCAAAATATCTTGCACCCGTTAGAGATAAGGTGGGTTATCTCGTAGGGATAATTAATTAATTAATTAATTATCCGGTGACGGAAATTTAAATCCTCCTACGTACGAATTAATTAAGGGATTTAAATTGGTGGGATTTTATCTCGTGGATTGGATAAGAGATAAAATCAGGATATTTAATTAAGGGATTTAAATTGGTGGGATTTTATCTCGTGGATTGGATAAGAGATAAAATCCGGATATTTAATTAAGGGATTTAAATATCCGGTGATTTGATTCCGATTGGGAATTGATTATTTAATAAAGGTGGTTAAATAATCGGTGGTCAGGATTTGAAGGTAATTAAATAATCGGTGGTCAGATTTAAAGGTGAGAAATATCCCGTCAGTCGGATATTTATCTGAGAAATAGAAACGGGGAATTATGGGTTTCCTACGTACGTAAATAAAGAAATCAAACGATCAAATATGAGGGATGACGGTAAGGATATTAATTAACTATAGGGTTATCGGTAGGGATTAATTAATTAATGAATTAATTAATCGGAGTCAAAATACCCGAAAGGGATTTTGACGGTGCGTACTTACAAATTGGATAAATAGATAATAGGGATTATTTATTCCCCCGTTACCAACGAAACCCTAATTGAGAAATACCGCCTCTCAAATCGCCTCTTTCGTGCGTACCGAAAACCCCAACCGGTGAGGAGAGAAAAAGAAAAGAGGCGGAACCCCTAACCGGAGGAGAAAAGAGGAAAAGAAGGAGGAAGCGGAGGAACCCGATCGCCCCGATTCACGTGCCGGAGATCGGAGAACGAGACGCCATCGTCTACGGGGAGCGAATCCGGATTTCCGACACCGCGAGAAAACAAGATCGGATCTTTTATTCCGATAAATTTAAGGTGAGTTATCATCGTTTCGTTTGATAAACACATCGGGGTTTTCCGTGTTCTTATTAGATTATTTTAACCGGAATTATCGTTCGAGGATTTGTATCGGATCTTAGTTGATGATTTATAACGGGTTTCTTGCTATCGAACTTCCGATCGACATTTTGGGTGTTCGTCGATCGACGGTTTAGCCGTTAGAATTACCGGGAATTTTCCGGGAATTTTCCGGAATTTCTCGGGAATTTTTCGGGCGACTCCGGCGGGACATAGTGGGTTAACGGGAGGCCGCCGCCGCCGTTGTTAGACGGGAGGCCGCCGCCGTCGTTACCATGTTCGCGGGGTCGTCGCCGGAGTCGCACGGGAGCGAAAACGGAGAAGAAATCGCAAAGCGGGCGCGAAAACGGCGGAAAACTAGGGTTACTGTAGCTGTCCGTACGGCGCAGTCCACGGACTCCGGGCGTGCACCCGGTGCACGCCCCGCAACCCCGGAAGCGCAGACCCGGCGCACGAAACCGTGCGCCGGGCTGCACCTGTGCGCGGTGCACGCCCCCAGGCGTGCACCCGGCGCACGCGCTTGCGGCCGAGGGCATGGACCCGGTGCGCGCGGGCTGTGCGCGGCCCGGCCCATTCCGCGGGTGCACGCTCCTGGTGAGCCGGGCGCACGCCGCCTTCACGCGTGGGGGCCCGGTCCATGGTTGCCCCCGTGCACCATCCGACAGCCCGGAGTTCATTTGCTCCGTTTGGGTCCGTTTTTCCACCGTTTTGAGCGCGGTTTTCGCCGTTGGGATCGTTATTCCGTGGCTTTCATGCCATGGCCACTTGGGACCCACTTGGTCATTATTTTATTATGTTGGGTGTCGCGCGGTGTTCCGGTTTGGCGACCGGACGGTGCCGGACTTATTCCGTCAAATCGTAAGGTGGGGGTTTTTCTGTTTTAAGGTGTTAGTGTGTGTTTTGACCATAGTTTACCTGTGCGGACTTTTCTTAGGTCCGGGTACGCAGCGGGAGAGCGCGAAGGATATTGGTGTTCCGATTTCTCTCCAACAAGGTGGGTACGGTTGCGATGAGTGCAACCGGTGCTGTAAGTGCATCTATCGTCATTAAAAGTACTCCTTAATTTACCTAACAAAGTAGATGGATAGTTTAACCTTTCGATTGTTGTTAATTATCTAATAATTGTGCGGCTGCGGTCGCGGTGCCCAGTACACGCCAATCTTGGCGATCCGGTTTCGGATGCTGCACGTACACAGGCGGATTGGCCTCCGCATGGGTGTACTTTTCCGGAAAAGTGGTCCTTTATGACCCGTGTGCCCCGTAAAGGTAATGGTGCAAGCGGGGACCTCTTCGCGCCAGCTGAGGTGTCACACCAGCACCGCGAGTGAGAGGTAAAAGCATCAAGTAGGTGTTTGTGCACGAGGGGGGACTTTAGTCTCCCCGACAGGTGGTCTGGGAATGGTGCCCAGGGTAAATTAATGTGCAAGTGTTTAACGAAAGGTTATGGCGTAATCGGTGCGTTCGTATGTTTTATCCCTTTTGATATTGTTACACATCTACTTTGTTTGTCACTGACTTTACCCACTCCGTGACAGGTATTCCTAGGTGCGTTAGCCGGGATGGCGGTGGGACTGCGTCGTGAGGATCGTAGTCGGACTCTTGGTTATCGTATTTATGACTCATTCCCTTTATGCTATTTCTAGTTGCTTGTGGATTACCTTATATGTGGATATGTTTTAGTTAGCTCTGTGGATGAGGTGTAGTTTTCTGTGATGATCCTTTCAGTAGTGTTTACATGGCGGCATATTTTATGATAAGATAAAGGTTGCGAAAATGTTTTCTCAAAAGGAAGTGCCGTGTGGGCACGGGTTTTACAACTCTGGTTTTATCTTTTCCAAACTTTGACGCCGCTTAAATGACATGCATTAATTAAACGATTAAACTCTGAATATGATGTATGTCTACTGCATGGTTGTTGGTTGGTGATTGATGTATGATATTTGTGATTGAATGGTATGTTGTAAATGAGACGCCGTGCATATACAAAGGAGACTCTGTCCGTGGACAGAGTGAATTTGTGTATGTGGCGGTCTGGCACGCACCGGGGTTGAAGTTTATGTTACCCTATTAAAAGAAAAAAAAAAATAGACACGTTTTCCGCTTCAAATGACTCAAAAACCCCCGGGGGCGTGACACTAGTGTTGTCGGGAACCGTTTGGGGATTGACGGTGGTCCCGAGGTCGTTGTGAGTTAGTCGACCGATGTGCGAGAGGTTGGGTGATCTTGTGGCTATCCGTTCTGGGAGAGAGGGCATGGACTTTGACTATAGCCTGCATGGGCCATTACTCGATAGCGAGCTAGTCCGTTTGGACGCCCTACGTAATTCCTGCCCGTCAGCGGGAGGTGGTTGTAGGTAGGCGTAGGTTTGACTGGACCCGATGTGGCAGTCAGCTCGATTGGGTCGTTTGAGCACATCGCGTGCGAGTGTTGCGTATATTCATCAGAGTGTCCCCATTTGAGCTTTTAGTTAGAGGCGTGGTAGCTGTAGAGTGTCTCCAGCTTCTTCTTTCAGTTTTACTGCATTGGTTATCTTTTGCCTCTTGTAGTCTTGGTGGGTAGATCGTCGGGCCTAGTGGCGATACCCACTGAGAACTCCCTTTTTGCGTAGTTCTCACGCCCGTTGGGGGTTATCCCCCCTTTTGTCCTTCCTCTCCTTGGTTTTGCAGTGTCTTAGCGGGTGTTGCCGTTTCTGTGGTTGCTGTTCGGGATGAGGGAGTCGCGAGCTAGATCCAGACCCATCATTGGAGAGTAGCGGTACCCCCTTGACAGAGGAGATCTTCAGCATAGTCGGTAGATTAGTATTTATTTTCCTCTTTTGAGAGACTGATGTAGTGAGGATATGATGTATTGAGAGCTTGTACACTGATATTTTAATTGAGATATCTCCCTGTTGAGCTGTGAGTTTTGTACTCGAGGTTATTGTATGACTATCATTTTTGGGAGATGGACCTTGTTGTTTTATCTTCAGTTGTACAGTGGTTGATTTTATTTCTATAGCAGTTTTATCTTTTAGCTCTGATATCTGTTTAGCTGTAGCTCTTTTTGCAGGTAGGACGCTTCGCCTATGCGGGTTTGGCATAGGTGGCGGATCTGTTGGCGAGCCCGGGTCGCAGTTTCGACCCCGGGGCGTGACACCAACGCCGCAAAAATCGCCTAAAAATACTGTCGAAGTAGCTCTGTGGAGCTCTCAGACCAAAATGCGGCGATAACGGGCCTCCGATGAAAGATCGTCGCTCCGCGCTATGATTCCGACGTCGTCGACGCCGCGGCTTCCAAAAATTCCGGACCTCTGCTAGAAGATGCGCAACACAAAGATCTCCAACTTTGCTGAAGGGTCAAAGGGCAGAGGAGTTTGGCAAAAGCCTCAAACTCGGGGTGAAAGAAGGGTTTAAATAGGCCCAGCCCGAAAAATCCTGAATTGGACTTTTGGGCCGAAAATCGGGCACTTGAAAAGATTCGGGCTGCTACAGTAACGGGCCTGGCCCATTACTGTGCACGCCCGAAATCACCACAGGCCGCCACAGGGCCCAACCGCGGTCCCCGCGCCCGGCGCACGCGCGCCCGCGAACTGCGCGACGCCGCGTGTCCCAACAGCTCAGCTGCACCCTGCCAACCGCGGGGCACCACGTGGCGACCCCACGTTGCCCCCGACCGCGCCCACGTGCGCGACCGCACTGCCCGCGGCCCCGTGTCGGGCACGCACCCCGAGGCACTCGCCGCCCGTCGGGTAGACCGCGCACACAAGGACCCGCCAACCAGGAGCCGCCACGTGGCCACCACTCGGTCCACCGTACACCCGAGCCAAACCCATGGACCGCGCCTACTGTGCCGGCCACTCACGAGATGCCACGTGCCCCTGCCCCACGGTGCACGCCGTGTAGTAACCACTGGTTTAAAATAATTGCTTGAGTCCGCTTTTGGTTTTATTTATTGTTCAATTAGACTCGGAGGGTGATCCATAATTTCTTGTTCCCGGTCAGACCGTCGGGACTCGCGGGTATTTCTAGTTAATAAAGCTCGCGAAACGGAGAATGGCGGTGCAATCGGATTTGAATTCCGACGTCGGGTGCTTCCAGAATAAATTCCGGAAGTTGGCTAACGATTCAGGCAACCAGCACGGTTTTTGAGGCGGGTCGGACCCCGGTTCGCACCCGTTTTAATCAATTCCGCGTTTTTTTTATTTCCGTCGTACAACTCCCGCCCCAACTTCCCACCACTTCCCCACAACTACCCACTAACCGCCCCAACTTCCCACCACTTCCCCACAACTACCCACTAACCGCCCCAACTTCCCACCACTTCCCCACAACTACCCACTAACCGCCCCAACTTCCCACCACTTCCCCACAACTACCCACTAACCGCCCCAACTTCCCACCACTTCCCCACAACTACCCACTAACCGCCCCAACTTCCCACCACTTCCCCACAACTACCCACTAACCGCCCCACTTCCCACCACCTCCCCCAACTACCGGCCACTTCCCCACAACTCCCCTTAAACCCCCTGCGTACGAAACCCCAAAAAAAAGAAAGCGAAAACCATTTCCCAAACTTTCGATTCCCCAAACCTTCCTTACCGCTGTCAATCGGCGTGGAGTAACCGGTGGAGCAATCAAGGAGGAGGAGGAACACCGTACATCCTTTGCCTTGGGACCGGGCACACCAGACGGGGCGAGTCTTCCCTCGTTCAACCCTAGCCAACGAAATCGAGATTCGTGTAGGCCCGGGCGGGTACCCGAGACGCGAGAGAACCTAACATCGGTCAGGAGCGCGACAACAAGGTGGGTTTTTCTCCCGAGGTTTAGTAATGTTAGTGTTCCGGGGAGGATATTAAATATTATGTTAACCTGTACTAACACTGATGGCTCTATGGTTTACTATATTACCCCGTGTTTTGTTACTATGCTCGAGTGCGACACGCGCATCCGCGGTTTGGCCACCGCAAAGGGTGCTCTTTTCCGGAAAGGCGGTCTTTGACCCGTGTTTACCCACGAGGTGACGTAGTGGGGCCCCCGTAGGTGTGGGGTTTGAGGCACGAAGGTGCGAGCGGTGGGACCTATAGGGATTGGATCCCGATAAGGTCAGGTGTGGGACCGCCGGGATTGGATCCCGACGCGGTCAGGTGTTACAGGTGTTACCGGGGTTGCAGATGTTACAGGTGGTACAGGTGGTTGCGAGTTACCGTTACGAGTAGAGCGGTTATTTCAGCTAGCCTTACCTTATGGTTTGGTACTACTTTACTGCTTTAGTACTATTTTTGTGATAGTGTCGCTGACTACCCACTCTGTGACAGGTACCTCCAGGGGGTAGAGGTAGGCGACGGTGAGGCCGAGGCGGTAGCAGTCGGGCCGAGGCGGCCCTAGTATGCTGTTGTACTTACTTTCTCTGCATTTCATTCGGATTTGTAGGTTATTGTGTGGTTCTCGATACCCTCGTGGGGTCGTGTGGATGTTGAGTACTTTCATTCTGGTTACGCACTACTGTTTCCTTATCATTCCCGGTTGGCCGTTTTCTAAACAAATCAACTAGAAAACAAAAGAAAAAGGACTTCGTAAACTGTTTTCAAAAGTCTAGGGTCGGGTGGGCCCGTTTTCCCAAACCTTGTGGATTTATGCCGTTTTCCAAATCGGTTTTCAAAACCTCAGACCGTGTGGGTCTGTTTTCAAAACAGTGAGTTTATACTTTCAACTTGACTGGCCACGGGTATTGTTTGTCTTCATGCACCATACTACTTCGAACTGTTGTGATTAATTGGAAGTGATTGCTTGTGTTTGACGGTTGTAATAACCGCGACGCCGTGCATATACAGAGGAGACTCTGCCCGACTTTCGAGTGAATCTGTATATGTGGCGGGTCTGGGCACGCGCCGGGGAAGGAGGTTTTAAAGAAAAAATTTTGTACGCACCTTACGCTTACCTCTGTGTACCGTTTCCGCTAAAATATAACCCCCGGGGCGTGACACGCCGGCCCCGTGGACCGCGCGCCTACCCGCCTGCCCGCGCGCCTGCCCGCGGCTGCTCCGCCGCCTGCCCGAGCCCGCGCTGCCGCGCTCTGCCGCTGCCCGCCGCCGCCGGTGCCGTAACAGTACCAGCTGCCTCGAAATTCATGCCGAGTCATCCGGGCTCCGAAAAATCCAAGTAAATAGCCCGTTTCGATCGTTTTTGCGCGCTGATTCCAAATTCGATGTCCGTTTGGCCCAATTCTACTTCTAAAATTTTCCAAAGGCCTCCGATGATGCAAACTTACTCCCAAATTATACCGAAAATTCATTTCTTGGGCCCGACACGCGCACAAACACTTCCAGAAGCCACTAATCCATCAATAAACCTTTATGTGGGGATTCAGGTCCTGACAGCCTGCATGAGCCACTATTCGATAGCGGGTTAGTCCGTTCGAAAACCCTACGTAATTCCTGCCCAGCAGTGGGAGGTGGTTGTAGGTGGGCGCAGGCTTGACTGGACTCGATGTGGCAGTCAGCTCGATTGGGTCGATTGAGCACCTCGTGTGCGAGTGTTGCATATCTTTATCAGAGTTTCCCCATTTGAGCATTTAGATAGAGGCATGGTAGCTATTGAGTGTCTCCAGCTTTCTTGTTCAGTTTTTACTGCATTGGTTATCTTATGCCTCTAGTGGACTTAGTGGGCAGATCGTCGGGCCTGGCAGTGGTACCCAATGAGAACTCCCTTTTTGGTGTAGTTCTCACACCCATTGGGGGTTCTCCCCCTCCTTTTTCTTTTCTCCCGTTTGTTTTGCAGAGTCTTAGCGGGTGTTGCTGATTCTGTGGTTGTTGATCGAGGCGAGGGAGTCGCGAGCTAGATCCCTACCCGTCATTGGAGAGTAGCGGTACCCCTTCAGAGGAGATCTTCAGTAGATTAGTTATTTTATTTCCTCTGTTGAGAGACTGATGTAGTAAGGATATGTTATGTATTGAGAGCCTGTACACTGATGTATTTTTTGGAGATACCTCCCTGTTGAGTTCTGGGTTTTGTATCTGAGGATATTGTATGATTATCAATTTTGGGAGATGAACATTATTGTATTATTTCCAGTTGTGTAGTGGTTGATTTTAGTTTTACAGCAGATTTTTATTTATAGCTCTGATATCTGTTAGCTGTAGTACCTTTTCTTGCAGGTTGGACGCTTCGCCTGTGCGGGGTTTTGCATAGGCGGCGGATCTGTTGGAGAGCCCGGGTCACAGTTTCGACCCCGGGGCGTGACATAGTCAATTTGAACGGTCTCATCATTCTGAGCGTAATGGCGCAGTCAAAATTTATATTTGATGAGTCTAGGTCATCGAAAAGCGTGCCAAATAGCACAATTCACTTTATAAGATGAAAATTAGAATTATCAAAGCTCAAAATCAGCGAACCAAAATTGCTAGTCGATAGGTTTCGTCGAGCTGGACGTCGTGGTGCCATGTATTTTTTCATTTCGACAACCCTAGTGCCTCGAAAAGCATGAAATACAGAGAAATTCTTAGTATTTTGTAAGGAAGCTCAATATTTTATGCACCGTAATGCTTTGTGAGGGACTTCTCTGCATTTCTCACCTGTTGTGAGGGACCCAAGTGAAAGGAGTGGGAATTAGTGGACTAAATAGCATTTTATACCAAGTTTATATATAGCAACCAAAGGTTGCTCTTTACAACCTTAGCCGCAGCCTTCTGGTAACCACAGTCCCAGCCCCAACCCCTTATCTCTTCTGCCTCCTTCCCCGAGCGCCAGCACCGCCGGCCGCCTTCCCCCATCGCCGGAAAAAAATGGTTCTTGATCTCAGGTTTAGTGGTGGAAAGTTGCACCAAAGCCCTTGGGTTTGCTTCTATAGGGCCTTGCGGACTTTTTCTACCTCCAGTGGACGAGCCCGAAGGATCCCATACCGCCGGTAGTGGCCGCGCGACGCCGGAGAAGACATCTTCTTCCTCAACTCCGGCCAAGGTGAGTCCACGTTCTTCGTTAATTCTTTTGCTACCTAGACACTTGGGGCATCTTCCTTACCTTGTGGAGATCATCACTGCCGAGTCCCAATGCCGGGGATGCACTAGGTTGCCGGTGAGGGAGTTGCACCCGCCGGAGTCAATTTTTGCTCTGCCTCGAGCAAATGATGAACCCGGGGTCTTGGGATTGGATCTAAATCCATAGGGACCTTCCTATGGTCTCATTGAAACTCTCCAAGAGGTTTGGTTGAGTTTGGTGGAGAGGCGAAGCCGCAGTTTGATGCCCTATCTTTGGGCTATTTTTGCCTTGGCCGGAGTTGGCCGTACGCCGCCGCCGCTGCACCCCACCGCCGGTCACCCCTCCAGGAAGGTTCCCCGCATCGAGAACAAGAACATGGGCCTTTGCATGGCACTGAAATCTATTGCACGAAATTCCACCATTAATGACCTTGAGGTTGGCCTTGGGTCATCTTCTCCGGCTAACCACCACCCCGGGTTGCCGGAGCTTGGTTGGGTGGTGCTCCTGCCACCTCTGGGAAGCTTCTCCAAGTGCTGCTTGCTTTTGTAGCCCACCTGAACCCAAGCTCTATCAAGTTGCTCCAAATCGAGCTCTAGAAGGGTATGTCTTGGACCACTTTGCTCCAACCATTATTCCGACGACTCTCCAGCTGTCACGCCCCGGGTGTAAACCAGAATCCGGGCCCGTTTACAGATTCGCCGTGCACACGGGATTTCCCGCGTGCACGCAGCGCTGGCAACCTGCTCAGATATAAGATGTACAACAAGAGCATAATACAGAGCTGAACTAGAACACATAGTATCTCAGACTGGAAATACAAATACAAGCTGTAATAAATACAATAATCTCCCAGCTCACCAAAATAATACAACCAGCTGGCCAGCGCCAGACCCAAATAAAAGGAAAATACCACAGTCTGAGTAAAGGGTACAACATCTGTCTAATACTCTCTCAGTCTCACAGGAGATCTATCTATTCAGCGATCCCCTTACCTCGATCAGCTGCCGATGGCCTAGCAGCTCCCGCAGATGACTCTGCAAAAAAAAAAAAAAAGAAGAAAGAGAAACAACAATGGGGGTGAGAACTACCAGATAAACCAGTAGCCTCCCCTAGTGGGTAAAACCTCAACTCTGACGCACCCACTAGGACTACTAGAGGCAACAGGAAAGAACAGTGGTAAGCTATAAAGGCTGCTGAAAAAGGAAACTACCACCACTATGCCTCTAAATGCCATGTAGCACGAAATGACTGTATGCAACAATGCCAAACATGCCTGCCTGAAATAACTCAATCTTGTGTCACTAGTAAAACTGGTACTGCCTGCTGTGCCTTGCCAAATCGGGTATGCTGGCCAATGCATAACACCGATAGGGGATAGTTGCCAAATCGGGTATGCTGGCCAACGCATAACACCGATAGGGGATAGGAGTCTCAAAGACTCTAAGCATGTCTGCAACACACTCCGGAGTGGCACTCGAGGGGAGCGACCCACACGAGTAAAATATCTCAGTAATAAGTATCAGAAGTGCCATAAAACAGCAGGACTGGATCATGACTATGATCAAAGTGGGAAAACTATCCACTAGGAAAACCCGATCCCCAGCTGATGCAAAATAGACCAGACTCAACCCCATTCTGATGCAAGGATAAGCATCCGGTCGACCGCCTACTGTCCGCGGTCACCGCAATACCCCACAAGTCCACAATCTAGCACAATCTTGGCTACACTATCCCAAACCCCTGCTCATACTCGAGCAACAAGCATCTGAATGCAAAGGAGAGCAATAAAACATGTTAAGTCCCAATATGATAGTGTAGCAATAAATAGTGGCCTTACCAGATGTCCAGTCATGCATGCAACTGTCTTATTTTAAAAGTTGTAAAATATTGATTTTCTGTACTGATAAAAAGTTATTTGCATGCGAGATTATAGCCTTTGTCCCAGTTACCGTGTCCCAAGATAAGTTATCATATAATCTGTGGGGTTATATTAAATTTTAGGAGAGTTCGTCCCAGCGATTCTTATCAATTGTCACATTAGTTTGTCCCAATAGTTCTCATCAATTGTCATATAGGTTTGTCCCAATGGTCCTCATCAATTATCATATTAGTTTGTCCCAATGGTTCTCATCAATTGTCATATTAGGGGAGTTCTAATAATCCCAGTGAGCTTGTCAAAATTGAGGTAAGCAACAACCGCCCACCTCGAACAGCTCAAATCACACCCAGATAGTCTCCTGGCTGTCCAAAGTCCCCTAAAACAGCTGTCTGCCGAAAACGGTGCCCTACAACAACATACAGTGCATAGGGTGTAAATATATATTCATAAAAACACAGCTTTTGTTGTTTTCCAAATAGCACGGAAAAAGAGGAGTTTTTCACCTCTGTACAGTGCTCAGAAAAATTCAAAAAAATTACGGTTGCGTTCCTTGCGACGAGTAGATCGAAATCGACTCCTAAAACGCCTCGATCTGATGCTCCTACGCCAAGATAAAAATCGGAGAAGTCGATACTGTCCAGAAATTACCACAGTAAAAAGGGAGGTCAAAGAGGCCTCGGGAAACATGCCAAAAGTGCGAAATGGAGCAAAGTGATCAACACAAAAATCGAAGCCTTACCTCTTAGGAACGCGCTATCGTGAAAATCGTCCAAAAATCCTCCTGGTTAGCACACAGGGATTTTTCGACTGAACTGCGACGGGAAATGGGCCAAAAAAAGAAATCGTCGCAGTGTGCCGCGTCGCAGATATCTCACTATCAGTAACTCCAAAAATTCTAAAATTTTTAATAGAGAGAGAGAAGAGAGAGAGGGACAATTTTTGTAGAGGGCTCAAGCCTTGATTCTCTCTCTATGACTCAGAAACCGAGGTGGGAAAGAGGGGGGGTGAGGGATCCTATTTATAATGGGCCAAGGGAATCTTTGGGCTCCACACGGGATCCAGACAAAACAGGAAACACCGAAATGAGCCAACCGGATTGCGCCACGTGTTCACAAAACAGGAAACAGCCTGTGCAATGCCACTGAGAATCCGCCACGTGTCCACGTGGTGCACATGCCCGGTCCCCGCTCCGGGTTTTCCGGAAAATGTCGGCCAATGGGGGAGTGCCACGTGTCACCAATCACGTTGCCTTCTGGAAGCCGGCCAGCCAATCAGGAGCTGCCACTTGGCAAGAGAAGTCTTCGGTGCTCCCGGTGCACGGCAAGCCCATGGACCCCGCAACCTGCGCGCCTGCCCGCGCCTGCCCGTGCTGCCCGCTGCGCTCCGCTGCACTCTGCCGCGCGCCGCCGCGCTCCGCCGCTGCGCCGCCCGTCGCCGCCGGCCGCCGGAACAGTAATTCCGGCCGGCCGAGTTACTGTTCCGGTGAACAGTACCTATGCGCCGAAAAATAAAGTAAATACACCATTTTGACCGTTTTCGCGTGCTGAGTCCAAATCCGCCGTCCGTTTCACCAAATTCTCATCCGAAATTTTGCCGAAAGCTCCCGAAAAAGCCTATTTGCTCCGATTTTCGCGCCAAGTCTATTTTTAATGTCCAATTTCGATTCTACAAGCTCAGTTTCACCGTATAAGCTCCCTACAGTCACTGTTTAATGTTGCACAGTTCCTGCGGGAGTCCAGATCATCACATCCTCCCCCACTAAAAAGGGTTTCGTCCTCGAAACGAGACTAAACAATAATCCTCAGTCCGATGTCTCGAATAAGTAGGGGTGAGCATCCCTCATCTCCGACTCGAGCTCCCATGTAGCCTCGCGCTCGTCATGATTGCTCCATTGGATTTTCACATAGGGAATGGCCCGACTGCGCAATTCTCTCACCTCTCGATCCAGAATTCGCAGTGGGCGCTCCTCATACCTCAAATCCTCGCTGATCTCAAGCGGTGTGAAGTCGATGACGTGCGATGGGTCGAAGACGTACCTCCTTAGAGTAGAAACATGAAATACATCATGGAGACCAGCAAGCCTCGGAGGAAGTGCAAGTCGGTAGGCAGCTGGTCCGATACGCTCCAATACCTCAAAGGGTCCAATATATCGGGGGCTAAGTTTTCCACGAATGCCGAATCTCCTGATTCCTTTGGACGGCGAGACTTTCAGGAATACATGATCTCCAACTTGAAATTCTAAGTCTCGTCGCCGAACATCGGCATAACTCCTTTGTCGGGTTTGGGCGGTCTGAAGATGCCGTCGAATCACCCAGACCTTTTCTTCTGCCTCTGACAATACCTCTGGTCCCAAGGTCCGCCTCTCGCCCACGTCACTCCAATAAAGTGGTGATCGACACTTGCGTCCATACAACGCTTCAAACGGAGCCATCTGAATGCTCGCTTGAAAGCTATTGTTGTACGCGAATTCAGCCAAAGATAAGTGTCGAATCCACCCTCTGCCGAAATCCAGGACGCAAGCCCTCAACATGTCCTCCAGGATTTGTATAGTCCGCTCTGACTGCCCATCAGTCTGCGGATGAAAAGCCGTACTGAACCTGAGTTGAGTCCCCAAGACTGTCTGCAAGCTTCTCCAGAAACGCGAAACAAATCTCGGGTCTCTATCTGATACTATGGAGGCTGGTACTCCATGTAATCTCACTACCTCGTCTAGATATAACTGGGCTAGTCGCTCGAGTGACCAAGTAGTCTGCATAGGCAGAAAGTGTGCTGACTTGGTAAGTCGATCTACAACTACCCAGATAGCGACTGCTCCTCCCTGTGCTTTTGGCAATCCGACCACGAAATCCATCGTAACATGGTCCCATTTCCACTCGGGAATTGGGAGACTTTGTAATTTGCCAGCTGGCACTCGAAGCTCAGCCTTCACCTGTTGGCAAGTTAAACACTGAGCCACAAATCTCCCAATATCCCTCTTCATGCCTTTCCACCAGAAGTGTGCCTTGAGGTCCTTATACATCTTAGTCCCACCAGGATGTAGGGTATAAGGTGTATAATGGGCCTCTCGCAATACCTGCTCTCTGATCTCCGCATCCGCTGGCACACATGCTTGGTTCCTGTACCTCAGTACTCCCGAGGCATCCACCGCAAAGTCTCCAGACTGATCACTCGGAATTTGATCTCTAATCCTGGTCAAGTAGGGGTCCTCACTCTGCTTCTCCCTGATCCTGTCCAGCAGAGTGGGCTGCACGACTAAAGATGTCAGCCTAGCAGAGACCCCAGGGGACACAACCTCTATCTCGAGCCGTCTCATCTCCTCCAATAGCGGTGCCTGGTCTGTGATCAACATAAACAAACTTTGCACCACCCTCCTACTCAAGGCGTCAGCGACCACATTAGCCTTGCCTGGGTGGTAGAGAATATCTACATCATAATCCTTTAATAGCTCTAACCACCTACGTTGCCTCAAATTCAGCTCCTTCTGTGTGAACAGGTACTTTAGGCTCTTGTGGTCGGTGTAGATTTCACAGTGCTCTCCATACAGATAATGACGCCAAAGCTTTAGTGCAAACACTACAGCAGCAAGCTCCAAGTCATGGGTAGGGTAATTTTTCTCATATTCTTTGAGTTGTCTTGATGCATATGCAATTACCCTCCCTTCCTGCATCAACACACATCCAAGTCCACTGTGTGATGCATCGCTGTAGATCACATATCCTTTTCCCATAATAGGAAGGGAAAGGATAGGAGCGGTCATCAGTCTATTCTTCAGCTCCTCAAAGCTCCTTTGACAGTCCTCACTCCAGATAAACTTCACTCCCTTACGCGTCAAGCGAGTGAGGGGTGTGGAGAGCTTCGCAAAGCCTTCCACAAACCGACGGTAATACCCAGCTAAACCCATAAAGCTACGTACCTCAGAAACCGTCGTCGGTCGGGGCCAATCACGGACTGCCTCAATCTTTGCTGGGTCCACTACCACACCCGCGGCAGAAATCACATGGCCCAAGAAGACTACCTCCCGAAGCCAAAACTCGCACTTCGCCAGCTTGGCATACAACTTCTTTTCTCGCAGAAGTTGCAGCACAATCCTTAAGTGCTCCTCATGCTCAATATCACTTCGGGAGTAGACCAAGATATCATCAATAAAAACTACCACGAATCGATCTAACACTACAAGAAATTTAACATACAGCGGCATTATTTATAGCAATATTTATTTAAGTATTGATAAATATAAAATTTATTGGCATTTATAAAAAATTATTGCTAAATATGAAATTTATTGACATTTATAAATTATTGTTGGTAAATAAAAAAATATAGTAATATTTATTTTTAAATGCCGGTAAATGATAATTAAATCAACGGCATATATTTGTTAATGCCTCTAACAATATTTAATTATCAACATTTATAATTAAATATTGGTAAAAAAAATTAATTCCACATTTATATGAAAACAATGTGGGTTCCAATATTTTTTTTCCTCTCTCGCCTCAAACATCCGTCTCATCTTTTAGGGTTTAGTTTTTCTCCTTCCGCCTCAAACATCCGCCTCATACTTTAGGATTTAATTTTTTCCCTCCCGTCTCAAATATCTGTCTCATAGGTTTAATTTTTCCCCTCCCGTAGGGTTTAGTTTTTCTCCTTCCGCCTCAAACATCCGCCTCATACTTTAGGATTTAATTTTTTCCCTCCCGTCTCAAATATCTGTCTCATAGGTTTAATTTTTTCCCTCCTGTCTCAAACATCTGTCTCATCCTTTAAGAGTTAATTCGATCATATTCTTCCTTAATTAAGGTTCGTAGGTAATAATTTGAAACCCTATTTTTTTAGTCTGTTTGTTTTTCTTTGATATTTGTTTTTCTCTAATCTAAGGTGTGCCTCATAGAATTATTTCTCTTTTTTTTTTTACGGATTTTATTTTATTAAGTTCTAAATTGCAAAGAAATTTTATAGTCGATAGTGTTGGAATCTTATGGGCTAAATCTAAAAAATTAGAAGTTTTTTGGATATTTTTTATTTATTCAATGGGATAGAACCTTTTTATATATATGTTATATTTATGCCATGTCGAGAGATTTTAATTAATTTGTTTATTTTTGTTTTCTTTGGTATATTGAAAGGGCATATTTAATTAATTGCATAATAGTTCTAATCCACCCAGATCGACAGTGTGGTGCGCAATAACTAACTGGGTGGGGGTGAAAAAATAATTTGGTGTGAACGTTCTTCACCACGCTGTTATGTGGTGTGAACGTTCTTCACCACGCTGTTATGTTGAAAGGGCCCAAAATGCATGCAACTTATTCATGTATGCATGCATTGGTGTGGTAAAAGAAATATAATGTTGTATTCTTTCACTGCACCAATGCATGTATGAATAAAATACTCAATTTGTAGCCATTTACAAAGAAAATCTTGCTATATTAATTTAAAAAATAAATAACATACTAATTAAAATTTTATCTTCGTATATGTCACGCCCCGGGGTCGGAACTGTACCCCGGGCTCGCCAACAGATCCGCCGCCCCTACAGGAAGCCCCGTAGAGACGTAGCGTCTAACCTGCAAATAAGTATCTAAACTAACAGATATCAGAGCTGTAAAAGTAAAACTAACACTAACAAGAAGTAAAACTGTCCCACAATAATATACATAAAGTCCTCTCACAAATACAGGAGTCTCTCAAAAGAAAACAGAAGAGTACAACTCGATACCTCACTACAAAAACTCTCACACTAAACGACACAACCAAAAGTGCATCGGGTACCTCTACCTCTCACTGCTGCTGGAAGGGAAAAGATCTACCTCGCGATTCCCTTACCTCGATCTGTAGGAGCTGGATCAGCAACGGGCACCGCAGGAACTGGAGCTGGAGTCCCTGGGGAAAAGACACCACGACGGGTGTGAGAACTACCTCCCACAGTAGTTCTCAGTGGGTGCCGCCAACAAGCCCGACGGCCTGCCCACTAAGTCTACAAGGGGCATAAAGTAACAAAAGAAAAAGCAGTATAGAAAGCAGGAAGGTAAAACATCTACTGCTACTATGCCCCTAACTACATGCTCAAGGGAAAAAGATCGAAGACCAATATGTCCTTACTGATGCTCGACTCAAGTCACCCAATCCAAACTGACTGCCCAAAGGGTCCAGTCAAACCTGCGCCTACCTACTGCTGTAGGTATGTCCGTAGCTGCCAAAACTGGCTCAGCCAGAGGGACGATGTCCATGACTGCCAAAACTGGCTCAGCCAGAGGGACACCAACATCGACAAGCCGCGAAAGAAGTAGCAAGCCCAACTCCGGAGTGGCACTCGTGGGTAGCGACCCCACCGAGCAAAGTAACTGCGCATCTCTGTCGATCTAAATATGGCTCCTGCAGGCTATGATCCAATCACTGTCTCACTCGCTAACTAAGAATCCACACTGTCCCACATGTCACTATCTCAATGATGAACAATCTACAGACTGCTACCGACTCTACTCGGTCCCCAGACACGAGTATAATGCATCCAAAGCTACAAAACCTCCCAACCCACCACTTAGGGGAAGACCCCTATGTCCAGAATGACAAAAGTAACGAATGCTGTGGGGGAAACTAAAGTAGATGCATAATCTTAACAGTAGTCATCTGGGTAAGATATACTATGCATAATAGATGTGCTAAGTCTAGTTTTCCAATTTAAAAAGGTTCATGCGTGGCGAGAATTCTAATGAGATCATCAAATTTAGCAATTACTAACAGTGGGTAATATCATACAGTTTGCACAGTTTATATTGTTCCAATACTATCATGTATGCATTATAATTGCAGAATTAGAGTGCAGTCCATAGTTATTGCAAGCAGAATCACCCACCTGAACACGCTAACTGTCCGAGCCGGTACAGATAAACAGTCCAGGAATCGACAATTTCCCAGATCTACAGAGCCAGGAGCACAGAAAAAGTGCTCTTACAGTCCTGGGTACAACAACTCACAATTACAACCAAATAACACATAATAATCACATTCCAAAAATCTGCACATAAAGTTACTGTTCACACGCGATTTTCACCTGAAAATAAATTTTCTAAAATTCCAATAAAAATGTCATGACGATCCTCGCGAAGAGTAGATGTCGATAGGCTCTTGAATCGTCGAAATCCGATATCCAGAAGTGAAGATAAAATTCCGCGAAGCCGCTGCTGTCAAGATTCCAAACTGTAGCAAAGGGGCGTAAAAATGTACCCCAAACCCTCAAAAAAACTCATTTCTGGGAAGAATGATCAACACGGAAATCGTAGATATACCTCTTGTGCAACCGCTGGCGAAGAAATCGTCCAAAAATGTTGTCGGGGTAGCTCTGCAGGTCTCCCAGAAGAAAATGCGACGGTAGTGGGCCTCACACTGTAGAACGTCGCTCCGCACTACGAGGTAGGAAACACAGTCGTCACGGCTTCCAGATTTTCTGAAATTTGGTCGGAAGATAGGTAAGAGGGAGAGGAAGATTTTTCGTTAAGGGATCACGAGCTGGTTCTCACGGGAAATGGTGCAAAATCCCGGCCCAAGGGGGCCTATTTATAGGCTCCAAAAGAATCAGCCCAAAAAGAACAAGTTATTGGGCTCGGGCCCGACTTTTCGGGCGCCCGAAAGTTTTCGGGCGCGCACAGTGCGGCCCGGCCCAAAACTTTCGGGCGCGCACAGTGCGGTTCGGCCCAATACATGCCGTCGGACGGGATCCAAGATCCGTCCAACCCGCCTCGGAGCCCGCCACGTGTCGCCCGAACAGCGAACACCGAAGCGGGCCACTCACCGCCCGCCACGTGTCCGCTCCCCGGCACAGTAAGGCGGTGGCGCCCGCCAATGAGCGGGCGCCACGTGTCCACCCCCGTTGACCCGACCGCGCAACGTGCGCGCCTGCCGCGCGACGTGGGTCGCACGTGCGCACGCATCCCGAGGCACCAGCCCCCCGCTCCGTGCACCCCGTGCGCTGCACCCGCCAACGAGGGAGTGACACGTGTCCCCTGCACCCGGTCCACGCCTTCGACAGGAATTCCGTGGACCGCGTCGCGTGCACCGACCAACCGGTGACTGCCACGTGTCCCCCGCCTGGTCCATGCACCGCCGCGCTCCACCCGGTAGACCGCGCGCCCTGGGCCCGCCAATCAGGCGGTGCCACGTGTCCATGCGCCGGGTCTGTGCACCCCGCCGCGCTGCTCTGTGGACCGCGCATCGCAGACCGGCCAATCAGAGCCTGCCACGTGGCATCCCGGCGGTCTACGGCCCCTCCCATGCACCATTTTCCACTAAAAACTTCCGGGTGTCCGTTTTTGGGCATCCGGACTCCAAATTAAGCAAATAAATAGTCGTTTTCAAGCGTTTTTCCGCGCTGAATCCATCTACGACCTCTGTTTGGCCTAAAACCTTTCAGAAATTTCGGCAAACCCAGCCGAAGGCCAATACAGTAAATAAAAACACACAGGTCCATCAATAGCACCCAATTGGTGCATTATGGGCCAGGTACACCAATACTAGGTGTTCTAACTGTGGATCCATCGGAAAAACACTGCATGGGAACCAGGGCCACTACATCCTCCCCCACTAAAAGAAAGTTTCGTCCTCGAAACGAAACAGAGCAGAACAAACGTACCTCAGCCAGAAGTCTCGAACAGAAAAGGGTAGGCATCTCGCATCGCCGTCTCAAGCTCCCAGGTAGCCTCTCGCTCCTCATGGTTGCTCCAAAGGATCTTCACATAAGGTATTGCCCGGTTGCGCAATTCCCTCACCTCACGAGCCAGAATCCGCAATGGGCGCTCCTCGTAAACCAAGTCCTCGCCGATATCCAAGGATGCGAAGTCGATGACATGAGACGGATCGAATACATATCTCCTTAAGGCCGAAACATGGAAGACATCATGAACACCAGCCAAGCGGGGAGGTAGAGCAACTCTATAAGCCACAGGGCCTACCCTCTCAAGCACCTCAAAGGGTCCAATGAAGCGGGGACTGAGCTTCCCCCGCACTCCAAACCTCCGGACCCCTTTCGAGGGCGAGACCTTTAAGAAGACGTGATCACCAACCTGGAACTCAAGGTCTCGCCGCCGAACATCTGCATAACTCTTCTGGCGACTCTGGGCCGTCTCCAAGTGCCGACGTATAACTCGGACCTTCTCTTCCGCCTCCAGCAGTAAATCTGGCCCCAGCGTCCTCCTCTCACCCACATCGCTCCAATAAAGGGGCGACCGACACTTGCGTCCGTACAACGCCTCAAACGGAGCCATCTGAATGCTCGCTTGAAAGCTGTTGTTGTACGCGAACTCAACCAGGGGTAAGTGTCGGTGCCAACCTCCTCCAAAATCCATGACGCACGCACGCAACATATCCTCAAGCGTCTGAATGGTGCGCTCTGACTGGCCGTCTGTCTGTGGGTGGAATGCCGTGCTGAAACTAAGCTGAGTACCCATGGCTGACTGTAAGCTCCCCCAAAACCGCGACACGAATCTCGGGTCTCGATCTGAAACAATGGACGCTGGTACTCCGTGCAGCCTCACGATCTCATCCAAATAAAGTTGTGCCAAGCGCTCCAAGGACCAAGTCATCTGCACAGGCAGGAAATGAGCTGACTTGGTAAGTCTATCAACAATCACCCAGACTGCGTCGGCTCCTCTCTGTGATCTCGGTAGCCCAGTCACAAAATCCATGGTGATGTGGTCCCACTTCCATTCGGGAATTGGAAGGCTCTGCAACTTGCCAGCAGGAACACGATGCTCTGCCTTCACTTGCTGGCAAGTTAAGCACTGAGCAACAAACCTTCCAATATCCCGCTTCATCCCCGACCACCAAAAGTGTGCCTTAAGGTCCTTATACATCTTAGTACCTCCAGGATGGATGGTATAAGGTGTATAATGGGCCTCTCTCAAAATCTGATCTCTAATCTCCAAGTCTGATGGCACACAAACTCGGTCCCTGTACCGTAGTACTCCCGAGCTGTCCACTGAAAAATCCCCTCTCTGATCTATCTGAATCTGTGCCCTGAACCTCTCCAAGTGGGGGTCCTCACTCTGCGTCTCCCTGATCCTGTCCAGTAGAGTGGGCTGCAAGACCATAGTCATAAGCCTCGCAGAGACCCCAGGGGATACTACCTCAATCTGAAGTCGCCTCATCTGCTCTATCAGCTGCGCCTGCTGGGTAATCATCAAACTCAAGCTATGCACTGACCTCCTGCTCAAAGCATCTGCCACCACATTGGCCTTGCCGGGGTGGTAAAGGATACTCAGATCGTAATCCTTTAACAGCTCCAACCACCGGCGTTGCCTAAGGTTCAGCTCCTTTTGGGTGAACAGATACTTTAAGCTCTTATGATCTGTATAAATCTCACAATGCTCACCATAGAGGTAATGCCGCCACAGCTTCAGTGCAAAAACAACAGCTGCAAGCTCTAAGTCATGTGTAGGGTAATTCTTCTCATAATCCTTTAATTGCCGTGAAGCATAGGCAATTACCCTACCATGCTGCATAAGAACACAACCCAGTCCACTGTGTGAGGCGTCACTGTAGATCACGAAACCCTCTCCCATAACCGGCAGTGCAAGAACGGGTGCGGAGATCAATCTTCTCTTCAGTTCCTCGAAACTCTGCTGACATCGCTCGGTCCAAATGAACTTCGTCCCCTTCCTTGTCAAGCTGGTCAAGGGAGTAGAGAGCTTCGCAAAGCCTTCCACGAACCGACGATAATAACCGGCTAGGCCCAAGAAACTCCGTACCTCAGATACCGTCGTCGGCCTCGGCCAATCCCGAACTGTGTCAATCTTCGTCGGGTCGACCGCTACTCCAGCAGCTGAAACAATGTGGCCCAAGAAGGCAACCTCCCGAAGCCAAAACTCGCACTTCTTTAGCTTGGCATACAGCTTCTTATCACGTAGAAGCTGCAGCACGATCCTCAAGTGACCCTCGTGCTCCTCATCGCTCCGGGAGTAAATCAGGATGTCATCAATAAATACCACCACAAATCGATCCAAGTACGGCTGAAAAACCCGGTTCATCAGATCCATGAAGGCAGCTGGGGCGTTGGTCAAGCCGAACGGCATAACCGTAAACTCGTAATGTCCATACCGGGATCTGAACGCCGTCTTGGGAATGTCCTCGGCCCTCACCCTGAGCTGGTGGTAACCGGACTGAAGATCAATCTTCGAAAACACGGAGGCTCCCTGTAGCTGATCAAACAAGTCATCAATCCGTGGCAGAGGATACTTATTCCGGATGGTCACTTTGTTCAATTCCCGGTAGTCAACACATAAGCGAAGTGTCCCATCCTTCTTCTTCACGAACAAAACAGGCGCTCCCCACGGCGAAACACTGGGCCGAATGAAGCCTCTGTCCAAAAGATCCTGTAACTGGGCCTTCAACTCTCTCAGCTCGGCTGGCGCCATCCTGTAAGGTGCTTTCGAGATTGGTGCGGTCCCGGGTACCACATCAATCACGAACTCAATCTCCCTCTCTGGCGGCATGGTCGACAGCTCTGGGGGAAACACATCGGGAAACTCGCGGACCACTGGAATATCCTCGAGTCCCCGTGCCGCCGAAGGCGCCTCAACAATCGTTGCCAAAAATGCGGTGCATCCTCTACTCATCAACCGCCTGGCCCTCGCTGAAGAAATAGTCAAGGCGAACAGGGAACTCTGACAGCCCTGGAAGACGAACACCTCCTGCCCCGGCTCACGAAGAGTAACAGTCCTATCGCGGCAATCAATAGTGACATAATATCTCGACAACCAATCCATACCCAGAACAACATCGAAATCCTGGAGCTGTCGTAAGACAAGCAAGTCGGCCGGCAGAATCCAGGATCCCAACTGAATGGGGCAATCTCTACAGCACTCCTCAACATGTAAAACATGACCCGGTATCTCAACCTCTAATGCAGATGATAAAGAAGCTACCGCTATACCATGCAAGGATGCGAAAGATCTACTAATGAATGAATGAGAAGCACCGGTATCGAAAAGGGCCCGAGCACGGACTGATGAGATCAGAATAATACCTGCGACGACCTGCTCTGCTGCGAAGGCATCCTCAATCTGAGCGGCATATACACGACCGCTCGGTGCCGGGGGACGCCGCTCTGGCTGTCGAGAAGAAGAAGAGGCAAAATCTGGCCTGCTGTAAGCTGCAGAAGGTCCGGCTGGCTGGTAAGGGACGGTCGGTGCTGATGCAGAAGAAGGAGCTGGATGGCCGGCCCTGGGACAAGCACTCGCAATATGGCCGGCCTCCCCGCATCGAAAACACCGGCCCTGCCTCTGCGGGCACTGAGTCGGCGGATGAGGGCCCCGACAGATAACACACCGATCTGAGCGCTGCTGCCGAGAAGACTGCTGTGGGGGCTGCTGCTGTCGCGGGGGTCGACGCTGCTGCTGCTGCTGCTGCTGTGACTGTCGAGACGCCCCCGATCTCTGGCGTCCCTGGTGCCCCCGGCCCTGAGGGTGGAAACGCGGAGGTCTCGGGGGTGCCTGCCTGCTAGACTGCCCCTCCTCCGCAGGGGCCGGGCGCTTCGCCCCAGAAGTCGCTACAGGGGCCGGAGATACCTCATCCATCACGGCCTCTCCACACTCCACATACAAGGCCTGCTCCATCGAGGCCTCCACAGTCTGAAGTCTGCGGGAACGGACGAACTGGTAGATGTCTCGACGAAGCCCTCTCTCGAACAAATAAACACGATGGCTCTCGTCCCTAGCCACATGTGGCACACACGCCAAAAGCTGATTGAACTCTGCGATGTACATTTGCACTGGTCTATCTCCCTGGCGGAGATTCTTCAACTGCTCCTCCAGCCGCTGTCTGACGCTCTCCGGGAAGAAGGCTCCCAGCAACATACTCCGGAACTCGGCCCAAGAAAGAAGCTGCGTCCCAGGTGGACCAGCTGGTCGCACACGCCGCCACCACGCCTCGGCGTTGCTCTCCAGAAAATGGGTAGCCAGAATGACCCGATACCTCTCATCCACAAATAAGCTCTCAAAGTGGCGCTCCATGGTGGTAATCCAAGTCTCGGCTGCCCAAGGCTCAGCACCCATGCCCGAAAAGCGGGGCGGATCGAACCGCCGGAATCTCATCAGCAAATCTACAACCTCCCGCTGCTCTGTCTCAGTCAACGCTCCCGTCGCCCCGGCGGGTGGCCTACTCGAAACCGGCACAGCAGGAACCGCCGGTGCAGTCTGCGCCACAGGGGGTGCCTCAGCAGGGGAAGAAGGCACCGGCGAAGCCTCAGGGGGTGCCACTGCCGGCTGTGCTCTCTGCTCCAATAAGAGCGTCAGCCGCGCCACTGCCTCCTCCTGGCGTCTAGCCGCCTCAGCCATCTGTGCCATCTGGGCACGGAGCTCCCGAATCTCAGCCTGAGGTCCTCGCCCCGAGTCCTCCTGCTCGGGCTCTGAGGACGAAGGCTGGGAACGCGTCACCATCGAACGTCGAGGAGGCATCCCCACCTGAGGGACAAAACAAACAATCAGAACCAGAAGCAACACTCGACCCAATCTAGCGAAAGTCAAAAGGCATGTCCCCCTTTCCGGAGCACTATGTTGTCTGCAGCCAACATAGTCGCTACAAAAGGAAAACATGTCTATCACTCGTCCCGATCCACTCGGGAGAGTCAGAAACCCAATCAAGACTTTCGCTAAAAATCTCGGCTCTCACGTGGGTCATCCTAGGGTTTAACCATAAGCCTAGGGTTCCTAAGTCCTCAAGACCTACATCCTAGGCTCTGATACCACTTTAATCTGTCACGCCCCGGGGTCGGAACTGTACCCCGGGCTCGCCAACAGATCCGCCGCCCCTACAGGAAGCCCCGTAGAGACGTAGCGTCTAACCTGCAAATAAGTATCTAAACTAACAGATATCAGAGCTGTAAAAGTAAAACTAACACTAACAAGAAGTAAAACTGTCCCACAATAATATACATAAAGTCCTCTCACAAATACAGGAGTCTCTCAAAAGAAAACAGAAGAGTACAACTCGATACCTCACTACAAAAACTCTCACACTAAACGACACAACCAAAAGTGCATCGGGTACCTCTACCTCTCACTGCTGCTGGAAGGGAAAAGATCTACCTCGCGATTCCCTTACCTCGATCTGTAGGAGCTGGATCAGCAACGGGCACCGCAGGAACTGGAGCTGGAGTCCCTGGGGAAAAGACACCACGACGGGTGTGAGAACTACCTCCCACAGTAGTTCTCAGTGGGTGCCGCCAACAAGCCCGACGGCCTGCCCACTAAGTCTACAAGGGGCATAAAGTAACAAAAGAAAAAGCAGTATAGAAAGCAGGAAGGTAAAACATCTACTGCTACTATGCCCCTAACTACATGCTCAAGGGAAAAAGATCGAAGACCAATATGTCCTTACTGATGCTCGACTCAAGTCACCCAATCCAAACTGACTGCCCAAAGGGTCCAGTCAAACCTGCGCCTACCTACTGCTGTAGGTATGTCCGTAGCTGCCAAAACTGGCTCAGCCAGAGGGACGATGTCCATGACTGCCAAAACTGGCTCAGCCAGAGGGACACCAACATCGACAAGCCGCGAAAGAAGTAGCAAGCCCAACTCCGGAGTGGCACTCGTGGGTAGCGACCCCACCGAGCAAAGTAACTGCGCATCTCTGTCGATCTAAATATGGCTCCTGCAGGCTATGATCCAATCACTGTCTCACTCGCTAACTAAGAATCCACACTGTCCCACATGTCACTATCTCAATGATGAACAATCTACAGACTGCTACCGACTCTACTCGGTCCCCAGACACGAGTACAATGCATCCAAAGCTACTAAACCTCCCAACCCACCACTTAGGGGAAGACCACTATGTCCAGAATGACAAAAGTAACAATGCTGTGGGGGAAACTAAAGTAGATGCATAATCTTAACAGTAGTCATCTGGGTAAGATATACAATGCATAATAGATGTGCTAAGTCTAGTTTTCCAATTTAAAAAGGTTCATGCGTGGCAAGAATTCTAATAAGATCATCAAATTTAGCAATTACTAACAGTGGGTACTATCATACAGTTTGCACAGTTTATATTGCTCCAATACTATCATGTATGCATTATAATTGCAGAATTAGAGTGCAGTCCATAGTTATTGCAAGCAGAATCACCCACCTGAACACGCTAACTGTCCGAGCCGGTACAGATAAACAGTCCTGGAATCGACAATTTCCCAGATCCACAGAGCCAGGAGCACAGAAAAAGTGCTCTTACAGTCCTGGGTACAACAACAACTCACAATTACAACCAAATAACACATAATAATCACATTCCAAAAATCTGCATATACAGTTACTGTTCACACGCGATTTTCACCTGAAAATAAATTTTCTAAAATTCCAATAAAAATGTCACGACGATCCTCGCGAAGAGTAGATGTCGATAGGCTCTTGAATCGTCGAAATCCGATATCCAGAAGTGAAGATAAAATTCCGCGAAGCCGCTGCTGTCAAGATTCCAAACTGTAGCAAAGGGGCGTAAAAATGTACCCCAAACCCTCAAAAAAACTCATTTCTGGGAAGAATGATCAACACGGAAAACGTAGATATACCTCTTGTCCAACCGCTGGCGAAGAAATCGTCCAAAAATGTGGTCGGGGTAGCTCTGCAGGTCTCCCAGAAGAAAATGCGACGGTAGTGGGCCTCACACTGTAGAACGTCGCTCCGCACTACGAGGTAGGAAACACAGTCGTCACGGCTTCCAGATTTTCTGAAATTTGGTCGGAAGATAGGTAAGAGGGAGAGGAAGATTTTTCGTTAAGGGATCACGAGCTGGTTCTCACGGGAAATGGTGCAAAATCCCGGCCCAAGGGGGCCTATTTATAGGCTCCAAAAGAAAAAGCCCAAAAAGAACAAGTTATTGGGCTCGGGCCCAACTTTCGGGCGCCCGAAAGTTTTCGGGCGCGCACAGTGCGGCCCGGCCCAAAACTTTCGGGCGCGCACAGTGCGGCCCGGCCCGACACACGCCGTCGGACGGGATCCAAGATCCGTCCGACCCGCCTCGGAGCCCGCCACGTGTCGCCCGAACAGCGAACACCGAAGCGGGCCACTCACCGCCCGCCACGTGTCCGCTCCCCGGCACAGTAAGGCGGTGGCGCCCGCCAATGAGCGGGCGCCACGTGTCCACCCCCGTTGACCCGACCGCGCGACGTGCGCGCCTGCCGCGCGACGTGGGTCGCACGTGCGCACGCAACCCGAGGCACCAGCCCCTGCGCTCCGTGCACCCCGCGCGCTGCACCCGCCAACGAGGGAGTGACACGTGTCCCCTGCACCCGATCCACGCCTTCGACAGGAATTCTGTGGACCGCGCCGCGTGCACCGACCAACCGGTGACTGCCACGTGTCCCCCGCCTGGTCCATGCACCGCCGCGCTCCACCCGGTAGACCGCGCGCCCTGGGCCCGCCAATCAGGCGGTGCCACGTGTCCATGCGCCGGGTCTGTGCACCCTACCGCGCTGCTCTGTGGACCGCGCATCGCAGACCGGCCAATCAGAGCCTGCCACGTGGCATTCCGGCGGTCTACGGCCCCTCCCATGCACCATTTTCCACTAAAAACTTCCGGGTGTCCGTTTTTGGGCATCCGGACTCCAAATTAAGCAAATAAATAGTCGTTTTCAAGCGTTTTTCCGCGCTGAATCCATCTACGACCTCTGTTTGGCCTAAAACCTTTCAGAAATTTTGGCAAACCCAGCCGAAGGCCAAATACAGTAAATAAAAACACACACGTCCATCAATAGCACCCAATTGGTGCATTATGGGCCAGGTACACCAATACTAGGTGTTCTAACTGTGGATCCATCGGAAAAACACTGCATGGGAACCAGGGCCACTACAGTATATACTTTAAAATAGTAAATTTTGTAAAGAAGAATATTAGTATATTCATATGAACTATTTGTTACTGAAAATATTTTCTCTATTTGGGAAGATGAACTATGCAATCACTAATTAAATAAAATTATATTGATTATTTTTTTTTTTTGTTGGTAGGTGCTCAATAACTAATTAAATAAAATTTTAATTGATTTATTTTTTTGTCTGTTTGTAGGTATTCTAGCATATTTTCTCGAAGGAATTAAGTCGAACAAAGGAACTTAAGTTGGAACTTTTCTTGATAGGTGAATTTGAAGGTGTGTATTTTTATTGTGAGACTCAATAATTTGCTAGTTGCTTCATTTTAAATAGTTTTTTAATATTTTTAGTTTGATTTTGAATCATAACTATTTGTTCATACTTTATTATTTTATATCATATATTGTGAGTTCATCCAAGTAGTTATTATTTATTGAAAACCAATATTTTTAGCTATTTCATTTATCTTCGTTAAGTTTGAACTTAACTAACAAATGCTATATATATTTTGATTTGTTTAATATAGGACACAATGAAGAAAAAGAATGGTAATGAAAAAGTTTCAACAGTACCGCATTTCAATCAAAGAGAGTATGATGAAATGCTCTCAAATCAGGATATCAAATCAAGATCAAAACCCCTTGAGCAACAACTTCATATGTATTTATGCATATTTTGTTATGATGACATGCTATTTTGTATGATCTGATTATTTTTGTATTCAAATGTTGAATGTACTAATTACTACTTTATGTCACGTGATTATTATTTTGTTACTTATTGCTACTTATGTGTTTAGAAAACTTGGTAGTATTTTAACTTGTTACCTTTTTGGATGATGAATGTATTAAACAGTTTGAACTTGTTTATTTGTTGAATTAGTAATGAGCTTACCAAATTATTTGTATTGTTTTATTATGAATAATATATATTATTTATTACATGAAAATACTGAAATCAAATATTATTTAATAAATTACATAGATCATCAATATTACGGTAAAATGTAATTATTATATGATATATATTTGCAAAATATTTTAGAATTACCGGCATTTATAATTGCTGGAATCAACAATAGAATACCATCATTTATATAATGTTGCAAATTAATTAATAATTACCGGTATTTACTAGTGCCGGATATGATTTAAAAATACAAGCATTTAAAAAATATCGGTAAAAATTATTTCTATAGTGGCATTTGATTAATGTTACTAATTACTTAACATTAATGGCGATCTATTTAAATGCCGGTAGAAGATTCACCAACACGAGTATTGTTACGGAATTTGAGTTGGCGTATTTCGTGAAAGTATTAAGTCTTGAAGATTGAAGATGAAAGAAGTTTGGATCATATACCTCAATCTCAAGAAAGAAGAATTCAAAAGGATCAGGTATGTTTAACTAAAGATTTTTGGTGATCCGAATACTTCTTGTAGTGTAGAAACACTTGGAAGAATTTTTTATTGCATAAAAATTAAAAACTGGACATGGGACATGTTCAGAATCCGGATCAGACAGTCCAATCCGGATCCCGAAGGGTACTTGTTCATTGGCAAATCCAATCCGGATCAAAGGCCATTTTCGATCCGGATCCCGAACATGGGATTTTGCTGAATTGTATGAACGATCCGGATCGGGTTTTGCGATCCGGATCCCGAACCCTGTTTTCTGGAATTGTCTATCACGCTACGACGATCCGGATCACAGTAAATCCGATCCGGATCGCCGTCCTGAAAATTTCCAGAAACGGCAGTTTTTGATCCTTATCTTCTTCCAATGGTTTCTAACCTATATATAGACCCTATGATTCATTTTTAGGGTAAGAATAATAACGAGGAAAAAGAATCGGAAAAAATAAAAAAATACGACCGAAAGAGAAAAATCCACATATAGAGAAGAAAGGAAATCAATAGATTTATTCTATGTTTCTTCATCTATATTGATTGATTTGATTCTAGGTTTTCCAAACTCAGATTTTGAGTAGAATCAAATCAATGAATACTTAGATGGTATTTCCGATCTATTTCTAATCTAAGTATTCGGCGGATCATCACCACCCAAAAACAACGATTTACCCTAAATCGGCGCGTGGACTCGCGTGGCCTTGTGGATTCAAGGTGCAACCGCTCTCGTGGATTCGGAGCGAGGTACGTTCGTGGATTCGAAGCGTGCTACTGGGTGAAGACCGTGGATTCGGTCGGACGTCGTGGACTCGACGTTGGACGCTGTGGATTCAGCGTTGGGCGCAGATCGTGGATTCGAGAAGCGTCGTGGAGCGAGCGGAGAAGATCTACTAGGAGCGTATGGTAAAAGGTTGAGTCGTCTGTGAGTACGTTATATCACCTTGTACGTGTGTTAATTCTAGTGGATTTCGCCGTGTTATCGGTCCCGTGGTTTTTTACTCCGGTTTGGAGTTTTTCCACGTAAAAATCTTGCGTGTTCATTTATTTTTCCGCATTGGGTTTTATTGCGCAATGATTTTTGAGTGTTTATTGTTTACACCTATTCACCCCCCTCTAGGTGTTTTTTCCCCTATTTAGATCTATATTACATAAACCCAACAAGTGGTATCAGAGCGGGAATAGGGTTGTAAACAATGGTTGAAGGTGGAAACATCAACGACCCCCTTTCTTCGATGGAACAAATTATGCGTACTGGAAAGTACGGATGAAAGCCTTTTTAATTTCCATCGACGAACGGGTGTGGCAATCAATTGAATTAGGATGGTCTAATCCAACTGAAATTATTTCTGATGTTCGCACCATCAAACCTAGGTCGAAATGGACCAAGGAAGAGATTGATTCATCTTCTTACAATGGCAATGGAATTAATGCTTTATTTAATGCTTTCTCACAAACAGAGTTCTCTCGCGTCTCGGCATGTGAGACTGTGAAAGAAATCTGGGATGTTCTACAAGTTACGCATGAGGGAACTAACCTTGTGAAGATTCAAAAACTGCAAATGCTCACGAGCAAATTTGACTCTATTTTCATGGCAGAAAATGAATCTTTCACAGATTATTACACACGATTGCTGTTAGGTTTTGCGCAAAAATAAATGCAGCGGAAAAAGAAATCAAATAGGCAAATATGAAAAATTGAGATCTGATCTCAAAAACCACGCAAAACATGATCCCTCATGTATCTAAGATTAAAAGGAAGAGGAAGATCTAATCTTCACCTTAGCGCGGGGAGATCTACACCGCAATTTGATGATCGTGGAATTTGGTTCTCTTGAAGCCGCACACGCGTCCGGCCTCTACGGGTATCCACACGAGGTTGTCGACTTGATCGAAATTCTCACCGGGTGCTAGCTCCCTTGCAGAGAACGTCTTTCTTTTAATGTGGATATTTAGGAAAAAAAGGAAGACGAGAGAAGATTACGGCTAGGGTTTTTTATTTTTTTTTTTTCTTAATAAAAACTCATACGTATAAAGAGAATATAATCCTATTTATAATTATTAAGATAAACATTAAAATTAGATTTAAGTTTATCTTATCCCTAATTGGTTCAATCGATTAAATCCTAATTTAATTCGATTTGAACTCAATCCTAATTTGATCAAATCAAATCATTAATGCAACATTAGCACTTAAGTCCTCTCACAACTTACTAACTATTAGTAAGCCCTCTCTTGCAACATTTGCACTTTAATATTCTTAATTTGTAACAATTACAAATTAGTCCAATTATCAATATATTGATAATTAAGTCCTCAGGCGATTCAAAAATCGCGATCCAACTATCCGATCAGTCATAACCTCTTATGTGTGTGACCCCATAGGTTCTATTCTATCTGGTAGTGAGATATATTGTGATTACCATCAATAATATCACTGAAACTCTTTTCAGTGGGTTAGAACTATTCAAACTCAGCCCAATAAGAATTATCGATCATCATCCAGATAATTCTCGTGAGTCCCACAATCCACCAGTGACGCCTAGCAGCATGTAGTGGCATTCCAGTAGAATGGAATACTGAACCTCTAGGTGCAGTTAACGTGTGATACAATCCTTCTATCCGGAGTCCCAACTAGACGAAGGTCATGGAATTGCTCGTCAAACCCTACCGTCTGTCATATGTCAAATTTATTCGACTCGAGTTTTTAATATCGGAAACCCTTTCCATTATTTACTACGCCTTGGCCAAGGTCTTCTAAACTCGGTCTCATAAATCACATAGGACTAACTCCCTTCTCTACTAAGGGCGATAGATTCCATATAGGTGTACACCCTATTCCTACAACGAACCTACTGTAGCCAACATGCACCCACTACAAGGACCCAAATGGCTAGGGACCAAGTGTATGTACAGTCAAACTACAGTAACCCCATTGTGAATAGCCGAGACACCGCAGGTCAAAGGACCAGTCACACTACTGCAACATCGAGTAAGTCACTGACGAGTGAGTAGACATCCAAGTGACTTCTCGTGATGATCACGCTCGGTACCCTTGTTCTCCAACAACCACCTGCACATTCGCTCCAGTGTCCCCACACTGTTGACTCAAGACTCGTCTACCCTAAAAAGGGAAGCGACTATGCACCAATCTCACCGGATCAATCACTGTCCCCGTGATGATCCATCGATCGGGAGCATTTAGGAATTAATCACTAATGATACATGTCTCAAATTCTCAACTCTTGAGAATACGTATCATCATCTTATTAACTCCTTGGACAATTCATGGACACATACACAACACGAATGGAAATAAAAACCCAATAACATTCATAATGTAAAATGTCAAATACAAATTTATATCCTAGAAAGAATATATGTGTCGGCCAAGTTGGCTTCTAGGGCATACATCTAACAATCTCCCACTTGCACTAAAGCCAATTAGCCATATACCTAAGCCCCATCTTCTCAAGGTGGGCTTCAGTCTTCTGCTGGCTCAGCTGCTTAGTCAGTAGGTCTGCCACGTTATCCGTGGAGTCTACTCTCTGCACCTCGATAAATTTCTTTTCGAGATATTCGCGTATAATATGAAATCGTTGCTCTATATGCTTGGACCTTTGATGAGACCTTAGCTCCTTAGCTAGGGCTATGGCGCCATTGTTGTCACAGTAAAGTGGAATGGCATCTGATGGCATCACACCTAGTTCCGTAACAAATTTCTTGAACCAAAAGGCTTCCTTTGCAGCCTCAGATGCGGCGATATACTCTGCTTCCATAGTAGAGTCAGCGATGATTGGTTGTTTGGAACTCTTCCAACACACCGAACCACCATTGCACAAGAACACGTATCCTGACGTAGACTTTCTATCGTCAACATCAGACATGAAGTCTGAATCAGTATATACTTGTACTTTTAGTTCTCCTCCTCCAAAGACCAAAAACATATCTTTAGTCCTTCTTAAGTACTTGAGTATGTTTTTCACAGCAGTCCAGTGCTCCTCACCTGGATTGGACTGATATCTGCTTGTGACACTCACAGCAAGTGCAATATCAGGTCGTGTACATTGTCACGCCCCGGGGTCGAAACTGCGACCCGGGCCTGCTAACAGATCCGCCATCTGCACGGAAACTGCCGTACAGACGAAGCGTCTAACCTGCAGAAAGAAACATCTACAGTAAACAGATATCAGAGAGCTGAAAGTAAACTACTAAAAGCTGAAGATCAAAGTAAATGAGACCACTCGCACCCAAGGTGCTCAATCGTCCCAATCGAACTGACTACCTCAAAGGTCCAGTCAAGCCCACGCCTGTCGACTAGGAACGCTCCTGCCCACTACCACACATCCACATGAGGACGGGATTTACGTGGGGCGTCCTGTCCGACTAACTCATCCCTCGCGCAAAACTGCCTCAACAGGCCAACCATCGCATCCACAGCGGCATCTCAGGGGGCGCGGCTCCAACTGAGGAAAACGGCGCGGCATAGAGTAATCAAACATTGGCATATGCAGGCTAGTCCAAAACCACGCTCACTCACAGAACGGTAGGACTCAAGATCCCCAAATATCTCGCACAACAGTCGGAGCACTCTCGACGACTCAGCTGATCGGCTAACTCGAAACACGAGACGCTAGCCTCTCCAACAGCTCGCAGCACAAGCACACTGGCTGGAGACACTCCACAGCCAGGGACGACTCACAACTCAGGGTAACAAAACAGGTCGGACAACACTCAACGACCTGGGACCACCGTCAACCCCAACGGTTCCCAACAAGACGGACCGGAAGATACTCGACGGCCCGGGACTACCGTCTACTCAACGGCTCCTTCCCACGACAGCATAAAAGGGAAACAAGACCTCTCGGGACTACCGTTTACCCAAACGGCTCCCCGCACAGATAAGCAACCCTCTACAACTACCAGACTCCACTCTGCTCCCAAGCAAGAGTGCAAAAGCATCCCACACTAAAAGCAAGTCCCGACCTCTCGGCCCACTACCCGGGCGAGAAACACTATGTCCAGGGATGAAAGAACAGTGTGGATGTCTAAGCATAAATAACCCTAGCCCAAGTGAGGGTTTTCTACTGGTCTGGTTACACATGCAACATATGACGGGGGTGCTAGGTCAAGTTCCAAGATAACTATATTAACAGATAATAAAAGGAATAACAATTCCTACAATATAGCATGCTACCCAATGAAATAACTATCATGCATAGTCCTACATCAGTAGAAATACTGTACAGTCCATAAAACTTGGAGGTAAGGCCACCCACCTCGATTTGCCACCAATTGCTCGTAGACACTTGCAATTGGCCTCCACGCGATCCGCACGCAAACGGGGCACGCCGCCGGAGTCCGCACGCAAAACGGAGCACGCCGCCGGAGTCCCCACGCAAAACGGAGTACGCCGCCGGAGTCCGCACGCAAAACGGAGCACGCCGCCGGATCCGCACCAAAACGGAGCACGCCGCCGGAGTCCGCACTAGAAACGGAGTCTGCACATAAAACGGTGCACGGTGTCAGGATCCGCACGCAAAACGGAGTCCGCACGCAAAACGGTGCACGGTGCCGGAGTCCGCACGCAAAATGGTGCACGGTGCCAGGATCCGCACGCAAAACGAGGTCCGCACGCAAAATAGTGCACAGTGCCGGAGTCCGCACGCAAAACGGTGCACGGTGCCAGGATCCGCACGCAAAACGGAGTCCGCATGCAAAACGATGCACGGTGCCGGAGTCCGCACGCAAAACGGTGCACGGTGCCAGGATCCGCACGCAAAACGGGGTCCGCACGCAAAACGGTGCACAGTGCCGGAGTCCGCACGCAAAACGGTGCACGGTGCCAGGATCCGCACGCACAACGGGGTCCGCACGCAAAACGGTGCACAGTGGGGGCAATTACAGTCTAAAATAACGCTCCAAAAACTGTACAAAAATACAGAAAAACAAACATACGGGACCTACACGTTTGCGCCGCCGTCGCCGAAACGCTCCGCCGGGCGACCTCGCACGCAAAACGAGGTCCTCGCCGCGCCGCCGCACCTCACGCAAACTCCACCCTCACTCCCTCTCGCTCTCGGCTGCAGAAGAAAGAAAGAAAGGGAGGAAATGGCGGTGCGGGGAGGAAGAAGAAGAAGAAGAAAAGGAGAGGAAAAGGGGCGGTCCACCAGGCCGGTCCACGGAGCCGGTGCACGGCTCGGACCAATGGGAAAGGCCCAACCGGCCGGTCCACAAGGCTGGGCGCGTGCGCCGGGTCCACGCACGCGCCCAGCGCGCCACGTGGCGCGATGCAACGCGCCCGCCACACGGGCGCGTTGCACCGCACCACGCGCAGGCGCGGGACACGCGCCCGTTACACGGGCGCGCGTGTCCCCCGCCCGCGCGGGCGCCAACGGGGGGCCGCCACGTGGCGGCCCCTGCGCTGACCCGCGCAGGCGCGCGTTCCCAACGCGCGCCAGCTGGCGCGCATTGCAGTGCGCCGCTGCCCACCTCGGGATCCGTGCCGCGCGTCGTCTCTGTTTGCGTGCCGCGTCGTCTCGAAAAACGCGCACGCCTACCGGACTCCAAAACCAACAAATAAATAGTCCATTCTTAGCGATTTCGCGCGCTGAATCCAAAAACGATGTCCGTTTTCCTAAATTCTCGCCCGAAAAATTGCCGAATGTCCACTCGATCCGATTTTCGTGCCGGGTCCATTTTTAAAGTCCGATTTGCCAAAATCCAACTCTGAAAATTCCCGAAGGCGGTCGGAGAGGTAAACTTTTATCCAAACTTCGCCCGGAGTCCAATTTTGACATCCGAATCGCGCGAAACCACCTCTAAACACCCGACGGGTCATCCAAATCCCACGGGGTCTCCATTTAAGCCCGAAGTCCACCACGTGTGTCCAAATTGCGCGCAAACACCAACGACACATCCCGCAGGCCTCCAGCGATGCAACTAAATCCCAAATTGCATCACCAATCCATAACTTGGGCCCGACACGCGCACAAACACTCCCAACGGCCACTAAAAGCTGCCCAACAACCAGCAACTCCCACGCCGGGGATTCCGGGACCTCACATACATAGCATGGCATACATGAGGCTCCCTATAGCTGAAGCATAAGGGATCTGGCTCATTCGTTGAATCTCTTCAGATGTATTGGGACACATTTTCTTGGAGAGATAAATTCCATGCCTAAGGGGTAGAAGTCCCCTCTTAGAGTTTTCCATGCTGAACTTCTTCAGCACCTGCTCTATGTACATTTTCTGTGAGAGGCCTAGCATCCTCTTAGGTCTATCTCTATAGACTTTAATCCCCAAAATATAGGATGCTTCCCCTAGGTCTTTCATAGAGAATTTCTTAGATAACCATATCTTAACCGAAGTCAGCATTGGAATATCATTTCCAATTAGGAGAATGTCGTCCACGTACAATACGAGGAATGTAATAGCACTCCCACTAACTTTCTTATAAACACATGGTTCCTCCTCATTCTTAACGAAATCAAACGATTTGATTACATCATTAAAACGAGTATTCCAAGTCCGAGATGCTTGCTTAAGCCCATATATGGACCTTTGCAGCTTACATACTTTGTGACTTTCATCACTGGTAGTGAAACCCAAAGGCTGCTCCATATAAATATCTTCCTCAAGAAATCCATTTAGGAAAGCAGTTTTCACATCCATCTGCCAGATCTCATAATCATGGTATGCTGCAATGGAAGTAGTGTTCGAATGGACTTAAGCATGGCCACAGGCGAAAAGGTTTCTTGATAGTCAATGCCTTCGCGTTGACTATAGCCTTTCGCCACCAGCCTTGCTTTATAGGTCTCTACCTTTCCATCCGAACCTATCTTTCTTTTGTAAATCCACTTACACCCGATAGGTACTATACCTTTTGGTGGATCTACCAAGGTCCAGACTTGGTTGGAATACATTGAGTCAATTTCTGACTTCATGGCTTCCAACCACTTCTCGGAGTCGATGTCAGACATCGCCTCGTTGTAGGTTTTAGGATCATCTCCATGTTCCTTATCTCCTATGAGGAACATTTCCTCTACTTCCTCTGTAAGAATACCTAAGTATCTTTTAGTAGGAAGGGAGATCCTACTCGATCTTCGAGGTGGATTAGGTACTACATGTACTGGCTCAGCATGAATAGGTTCCGTAGGTTTTGGGACTCGTTGCTCTTCAGAGACTCTCTCTTCGAGCTCAATTTTTCTCCCACTTACTACTTCTTGAATAAACTGTTTTTCCAAGAAAGTAGCGTGTCGACTCACAACTATATTGTGATCCTTTGGGATGTAAAAATAGTAACCTAAAGATTCTTTAGGATACCCTATAAAATGAGCCCTTTCTGACCTAGCCTCTAACTTGTCCGCCTGTAGTCGCTTGACATGGGCCGAACATCCCCAAATCTTAATATGACTAAGACTTGGTTTCTTACCATGCCACATCTCATAAGGCGTGGTAAGAACGGATTTAGAGGGAATCCTATTCAGTAGGTAGGCTGCGGTAAGCAAAGTATGTCCCCAAAGAAACAAAGGAAGATCAGTGAAACTCATCATGGATCGAACCATATCTAATAAAGTTCGATTTCTCCGTTCTGACACTCCGTTGAGTTGAGGTGTTCCAGGAGGAGTCCATTGTGAGACTATGCCGTTTTCTTTGAGATAGTTTAGGAACTCCCCACTAAGGTATTCTCCCCCTCGATCTGATCGAAGAGCCTTGATGGGTTTTCCAGTTTGCTTCTCTACTTCACATCTGAATTCTTTGAACTTTTCAAAAGCTTCAGATTTGTGTCTCATAAGATAGACATATCCATACCGTGAATAATCATCGGTAAAAGTTATGAAGTAGAGATAACCACCCCTGGCTTGCACATCAAATGGGCCACACACATCAGTGTGTACCAAGGCAAGTATCTCAGTGGCCCTTTCCCCTTGTCCTACAAAAGGTAATTTGGTCATTTTTCCATGAAGACAGGATTCACAGACTGGATAAGACTCAGAAGTCAATGGGCCCAGAAGCCCATCTTTCTCCAATCTGTTAATCCTTTCCTCTCCAATATGACCAAGCCTTAGGTGCCACATATACTTTAGGTTTATCTCTTCTCTAGGTCTCTTAGACCCAACGGCACTCACTTCCTGCTCGGAAATATTTACAGATACATCCATATGTAAATGGTAAAGACTGTCTATCATAAAACCACGACCAATAATTTTATTTCTAAAATAAATTGTGCAGTAGTCTTTATCAAAATTAAAAATATAATTGTCCTGTGCTAAAGAAGAAACAGAAATCAAATTCCTGCTAGCAGCAGGCACATAATAACAGTCTTTAAGTAATAAAATATGTCCTAACGGTAATCGCAGAGGATAGGTGCCAGTAGCCACAGCAGCAACTCTTGCTCCGTTGCCAACCCGTAGGGTAACTTCACCTTCTCTCAGCCCTCTAATTTCTCTTAGACCCTGCATTGAAGTACACAAATGAGAACTTGAACCAGAGTCTATAACCCAACTGGAAGTAGAGGTAACCGTAAGGTTAGTTTCTATTACGAGCAGGTCTAACATACCTTCCGAAGGTGTGTCTTTCTTTTTGTTCTTTAGGCTCTCCAGATAGACGGGACAATTCCTCTTCCAGTGGCCATCAACATTGCATTGGAAACATTTTCCTTTGTCAGCGGCCTTCTTCTTAGGAGCATCCCTTTTGGGCTTGTTTTCAGTCTTTTGTTTCTTCGCGGGTTTCTTCTTCCAATTAGACTTTCTTTTGGAAGAGGAAGCCCGCTCCACAGCTAAAACCGAGCCCCTTGAACTCTTCAAGGTTCCCTCAGTCGTTACCAACATGTTCAATAACTCAGCATTGGTGCAGTCCATTTTATTCATATGGTAGTTTACAATAAATTGTCCATATGAATCTGGAAGAGATTGCAGAATCATATCAACTTGCAATTCCTTATCCATTTTCATGCCGAGCTTCTCAAGCTCCTCGAGGTCTTTGATCATTGTCAAACAATGATCATGAACAGACTGCCCTTCATGCATCTTGGCTTTGAAGAGTCTTTTGGACACTTCAAAACGTGCTGATCGGCTTTGCTCACCATACAACTCCTTGAGGTGAGTTAGCATTTCATTAGCAGTCTTCATATCCTCATGCTGGCGTTGAAGTTCATTTGACATCGACGCTAGGACGTAGCACCTTACTTTATTATCGTCATCCATCCATTTTTCTTGATGGTTTGGTGACATGGGAGGGTTCTGGTCGAGAACATAACTAAGCTTTTCAGAACTCAAAACTATTTTTAAGTTCCTAAGCCAATCTTTATAATTCGTTCCGGTTAAGCGGTTAGTTTCGAGAATGCGAGAAAGAGGATTGGAAGCGGACATTTTGTTCTGCAGAGAGTAAAGATTCAAATTAGATATTTGTATTTGTTTCAAAATTTTGTTTTTAGGGATATTTTTAAAAACAAACGTTAACCTCCCACTATTTCCTCGAGTCTCTTACACTCCTCGGGTAGAGAAACGGAAACCCAACGCGATAAGAGTTTCAAGTGGGTACTACAGTCTCACCAGTTTACCGCACCACCTCACCTGACAGATATTGGTGACACGAAAACCAATGAGTGGACAACTCTTGTCCAATGCTTCTTAAGCAAATTGCAGCGATATTCGATCTCTAAGTCCTGTAGGCCTCACCTGACAGATATTGGCCTCATTCTTTAGTTAAGTCGGACCCACCGTTCAAACGCGTAAGCAAAGCCGTCATTGGGTCCCTCACCTGACAGATATTGGGCCCAACCCCATCTTTACTTCGCAGCATCTTATGCTAATAGAGTGGTTGCGCCTTTCCAATGCAACTGACCACTGTAACCAGCCGTGCTAATCAACACCAGAAAAGACGCCCGCACTTCTACAACGGTGGAAGACCGCTCGACTTAATATTTATGAGGAGATTTGTATTTAGGTCTCATATTTAATTTTATTTATTTACATCTCATGCAAATAAAGATAAACTGCACATAAAAATATAATACAACCGGTGATGATCATGGATCTAAAAAGAAGATTCGTGCTCGAGCCACTGAGCTGGAATCGGGGTCTAGGGGTCATAAATACAAGCACACGCACGTCATTGGTTTGATCGTCTTCAACTTCTTGATCCAATCCGGAGCTACAACTTGATTCGATCACCATCAACCCCTTGATTCGACCGCTATCAAGTGCTCGTCTCGATCTGGGCTTGTTGTGTGCTAACGGCTTCCCGCCAATCAACCAATGACGTACAATCATACATAATACAACCCAATTAAAGAATAAAAAAACTTTTATCTCTAATCTATTGAGACACGCAGGTCTCTAAATAAAATTGGCTCGTGCTCGCAGGCACCCAAACAGTCCTAACACAGAGTCCTTAATTTAAACAAATTTAAAATTACAGGATTCCGCATACATATCATACATCACATGTCCATACAAAATAAATCGATTGCTATCCATGATCATCACCCATATCCATCTCATACATCACAATCATAATAATTAATTTTGGATATTTTAATTAACCGTTTACCAATTATCCAGAAAAATAGGTGATCAAATCACCATAACGATACGATCTCATCAATCGTTTGATTTAACTAAACAGTTAATTCATACAATTTTGATCAATATTTTAATCCGCAAAAATATCTATTGATCTCATCAATAATTCACATCTTATGTGAAAACAAAAACTATATAAAATTTGATCTCATCAATTTTTACGATAAAATAAATTGATCTAATCAATATAATAAAATTTTAAAATAAATTTTGATCTTATCAAAATTATATAAATATTAAAAACAAAATTTGATCTCATCAAATTTTACTAAAATAAAATTTTATTTTATTTATTTTATTTTATTTTAATTCTGCGGATCAAAATAATTTCGAATTGATCAAAATTTAATAATTCTTTGAATATGGTAAAACGATTTAACAATCATTCAATCAACAAAGAATGATTTAAAATATCCAAAACTATAATTTTAATCTTAAATAACATGAGGATGGCTCTGATACCACTGTTAGGTTTTGCGCAAAAATAAACGCAGCGGAAAAAGAAATCAAATAGACAAATATGAAAAATTGAGATCTGATCTCAAAAACCACGCAAAACATGATCCCTCATGTATCTAAGATTAAAAGGAAGAGGAAGATCTAATCTTCACCTTAGCGCGGGGAGATCTACACCGCAATTTGATGATCGTGGAATTTGGTTCTCTTGAAGCCGCACACGCGTCCGGCCTCTACGGGTATCCACACGAGGTTGTCGACTTGATCGAAATTCTCACCGGGTGCTAGCTCCCTTGCAGAGAACGTCTTTCTTTTAATGTGGATATTTAGGAAAAAAAGGAAGACGAGAGGAGATTACGGCTAGGGTTTTTTTTTTTTTTTTTTTTTTTTTCTTAATAAAAACTCATACGTATAAAGAGGATATAATTGTGACGCCCCACTTCCCAGGGGGTCACCCATCCTAGAACTACTCTAGCTCTAGCACGCTTAACTCTCATGTTCCTCTTGGATCTTGCTACCATCCAAAATGCTATAGCCGGGTTAGAGATTTAGTCCTATTATATCATTTATATAGAGGACTAATCCAAATTCCGGGGGTGTCACATTCTTCCCCCCTTTAAGCCCTGACGTCCACGTCAGGCTCAAGCACACTCACAAGCACCAGGCGATGTGAGACTCGTCTCGCTAGCCTTAGCCGACCTTGTGAGGAGCTGCACTACACTCACAACGGTCATTAGCCGGGGAGCCTCGCTCTACCCGCTATATAACCCTGGCTCAGCCGAGACTCATCTCACATTTTCGGCTGGTGAATGGCTCTGATACCAACTGTGACGCCCCACTTCCCAGGGGGTCACCCATCCTAGAACTACTCTAGCTCTAGCACGCTTAACTCTCATGTTCCTCTTGGATCTTGCTACCATCCAAAATGCTATAGCCGGGTTAGAGATTTAGTCCTATTATATCATTTATATAGAGGACTAATCCAAATTCCGGGGGTGTCACAATAATCCTATTTATAATTATTAAGATAAACATTAAAATTAGATTTAAGTTTATCTTATCCCTAATTGGTTCAATCGATTAAATCCTAATTTAATTCGATTTGAACTCAATCCTAATTTGATCAAATCAAATCATTAATGCAACATTAGCACTTAAGTCCTCTCACAACTTACTAACTATTAGTAAGCCCTCTCTTGCAACATTTGCACTTTAATATCCTTAATTTGTAACAATTACAAATTAGTCCAATTATCAATATATTGATAATTAAGTCCTCAGGCGATTCAAAAATCGCGATCCAACTATCCGATCAGTCATAACCTCTTATGTGTGTGACCCCATAGGTTCTATTCTATCTGGTAGTGAGATATATTGTGATTACCATCAATAATATCACTGAAACTCTTTTCAGTGGGTTAGAACTATTCAAACTCAGCCCAATAAGAATTATCGATCATCATCCAGATAATTCTCGTGAGTCCCACAATCCACCAGTGACGCCTAGCAGCATGTAGTGGCATTCCAGTAGAATGGAATACTGAACCTCTAGGTGCAGTTAACGTGTGATACAATCCTTCTATCCGGAGTCCCAACTAGACGAAGGTCATGGAATTGCTCGTCAAACCCTACCGTCTGTCATATGTCAAATTTATTCGACTCGAGTTTTTAATATCGGAAACCCTTTCCGTTATTTACTACGCCTTGGCCACGGTCTTCTAAACTCGGTCTCATAAATCACATAGGACTAACTCCCTTCTCTACTAAGGGCGATAGATTCCATATAGGTGTACACCCTATTCCTACAACGAACCTACTGTAGCCAACATGCACCCACTACAAGGACCCAAATGGCTAGGGACCAAGTGTATGTACAGTCAAACTACAGTAACCCCATTGTGAATAGCCGAGACACTGCAGGTCAAAGGACCAGTCACACTACTGCAACATCGAGTAAGTCACTGACGAGTGAGTAGACATCCAAGTGACTTCTCGTGATGATCACGCTCGGTACCCTTGTTCTCCAACAACCACCTGCACATTCGCTCCAGTGTCCCCACACTGTTGACTCAAGACTCGTCTACCCTAAAAAGGGAAGCGACTGTGCACCAATCTCACCGGATCAATCACTGTCCCCGTGATGATCCATCGATCGGGAGCATTTAGGAATTAATCACTAATGATACATGTCTCAAATTCTCAACTCTTGAGAATACGTATCATCATCTTATTAACTCCTTGGACAATTCATGGACACATACACAACACGAATGGAAATAAAAACCCAATAACATTCATAATGTAAAATGTCAAATACAAATTTATATCCTAGAAAGACTATATGTCTCGGCAAGAATGAATTCTAGGGCATACATTACACACGATTGCAAGATATCGTAAACTCATGTGCTAACTTGGGAGAGAAGATTCCAGAATTTAAAGTTGTAAGAAAAATATTAAGAACTCTTCCTGAACGATTTCGCCCGAAGGTCGCAGCCATTGAAACAATTAAACACCCGGACGAAATGCGTGTAGAAGAATTAGTTGGTGCATTACAAACTTATGAAATGACATTTCCTACTAACTATTCTTCTGGAAAGGCATCCTCTTCTAAGTCTTCAGGTTATGCATTGAAAACAACAAAGGAAGAAGACGCGGATTCATCCTCCTCAGACGATGACGAGAACCTATCTATGGAGGACTTTGAGAAGCAGCTCGCTCTCTTGACAAGGAAGTTTCGCCGCAACTTTCGAAGGGGTAATCCAAGCAAAACTCCATCCTTCGGAAAGTCGAAGAAAGGCAAGGGTTCTTCAAGCTACAAGTCAAGAAAGCAAGAGAACTTCTCAAAGGATAAGAAAAGTTCAGAGGGACAAGTACAGTGCTTCAAATGTCGAGGCTACGGCCACATTGCAACGGAGTGTCCCAACAAGAATCCGGCAAAGAAGAAAGCGATGCAAGTCGTCACTTGGGATGACAACTCAACGTCAAATGAGTCATCCTCAAGTGATGAAGAAGACAACGCGACAGCATTCCACGCGTCCACATCTTCACCCTTCATGTGCTTGATGGCAAGTACCTCCGATTCCTTGTCCAACTCCTCCCAAGTTGAAAAGAACGCAACGGACGACGAATCGAGTAATTCTGAAGGTGAAGATTTTGCTCTTGCCTACCATCAACTTTTGAGGGATTCAAAGAAACTGGCAAAGCAAAACCGGAGTTGAGAGGGAGATTGCAGGATCTCGAAGAAGAAGCGAAAAAGGGCATCTTCTCTCTCAAACGCTCTTGAAGTGGAAAGGGATAACTTAGCCAAAGCAAATGTTTCCCTTCAAGAGTCCAATGAGCTTTTCGAGAAAGAACATGAGAAATGGTGGATAAAGCGAATTATTTCTCAAAGCTCTACGACGAGGCTCGACAGGAAAAATGGAAATGACAAAGACCATTCTCCAACTAAAGGATGACTTAAAGAGATTCTCTTCTGGAAGGAGTAAGTTGGACAGGCTTCTTGGTCTTGGTCAAACAAATCGGTTCGGCCTCGGATACACTCAAACTGGAGACAGTCCAAGTTCGAGTGGGACAGTTTTTGTGCCTCAGTCGGTATCTCCTCCTCCGACACCGGAATTCACGACAAGCAACGACAACAAGCCTACTTCATCCTCTTCGGGATCGTCAAGATCTAAGGTATGTTTTCGTTGTGGCATTTCAGGGCACATAAGGAGAAATTGCAAGACAGGAGCCAAACGCACACCTCAAGCACCTCTTGCAACAACTACCAAAAAGGTGATTCCTCAGAAATCAATGCAAATCATTCAAAGGAAAAGAGCCTTGGTAGTTCACCGCTCAAGACGACATCATCAAGGAGCAGCAATCTTCTAACAAGACGCTTTCACCTAGGCGATAACTTCACGACCATTACCGACGCATTCCAAAAAGGTTTGGGTGCGCAAAGGTGAAATTTTCCCTTGTCTTGTTACTAATGTTTCCTTGCATGCATATGATAGTTCGTCTTGGTATCTGGATAGCGGGTGTTCCCGTCACATGACCGGTGACAAAAACTGTTTTCAAACCTTTGAGAAAATCTCCGGAGGACTTGTTGTTTTCGGAGATGGTCGGTCTTCCAAAATTGTTGGAAAAGGAACTATAGCTATTCCAGATGGCCCGGTTCTAAATAATGTGTTATTTGTTCATGGCCTTAAGACTAACCTCATAAGCATAAGTCAACTTTGTGATAATGGTTATTCAGTTAATTTTTCATCTGATGAATGTACTGTAACTGATAAGAACCATGTTTTCTTTTTAAAAGGGGTTAGATCAGAAAACAATTGTTATGTAGTTCCACATAAAATTTCTGAAAAATGTAACCTAGCTTCTTTGAAAAATGAAACACTTTGGCATGAAAGGCTAGGTCACATAAACTTTAAGGAACTTGCTAGAATTTCAAACAAAGATGTGGTCAAGGGGGTTCCGAAACTTTTTTTGAACAAAACATTGTGTGTGGCGGTTGCCAAAAGGGAAAACAGTCTAGGACTGCACACAAGAACTTGAACCACATAGGTACAAAACGGCCTTTGGAACTTTTGCACATGGACTTAATGGGGCCAACTCGTCAACCATCTTTGGGAGGTAAATGGTATATTTTCTTATTGGTTGATGATTTCTCTAGATATTCTTGGGTAGCATTTTTAAAAGAGAAAGCTGATACTTTTGATTCTTTTCACGAGATTTGCCATCGTATTATGATTGAAAAGAATGAAAAGATTACTCGAGTTAGAAGTGATAGAGGTGGAGAATTCATAAATTCTAAATTCATTGATTTTTGCACTTCAAACGGCATTAAACATGAATTCTCGGCACCTTATACACCTCAACAGAATGGTGTAGTCGAGCGCAAAAACAGGGTCGTACAGGAGATGGCACGTGTTATGCTTCATAGCCGGAACTTACCGTTATATTTTTGGGCTGAAGCGGTGAACACTGCTGTCTATGTTATTAATCGCGTGTATTTGCGCCCGGGGACTTTAAATACACCATATGAACTATGGTTTTGTAGAAAACCTAACATCAAATATTTTCGTATCTTTGGGAGTCGGTGTTTTATTTTACGTGACCGCGAAAATCTTGGAAAATTTGACTCTCGAAGTGACGAAGGGATTTTCTTAGGTTATTCTACAAACAGTAGAGCATATCGAGTTTTTAACTTAGAATCTAAGACGATCGTAGAATCGATAAATGTTAAGGTAGATGAAGCTTTTCACTTTGAATCTGAAAAATCTACCCTCGATATCTCTCTTGATGATGATACACCTGCTAATGCATCTTCTCTAACAATTCTTTCGATAATAATGATGCATCTAACGGTTCTTCAAGTTTATCTGATGTGCAGGAATCATCTCGTGTACCTCCGACTACTCCTTACCTCAAACGTTACGCATCTCCAAGGATCATCCTGAATCGAACATCATTGGAGATCCACAAGAAGGAGTTAGAACTCGGAGACAATTGGTTTGCGGATTTGCATGCTACGTATCTCAATCGAACCAAAGAATGTTGATGAAGCTCTTCAAGATGACTACTGGATTGAAGCAATGCAGGAAGAGCTCCATCAATTTGAGCGAAACAAAGTCTGGGAATTAACGAAGCCTCCGAAGCAACACAATGTGATAGGGACCAAATGGATTTTCAAGAACAAGAAAAATGAAGATGGTACTATCATCAGGAACAAAGCAAGGTTAGTTGCTCAAGGCTACTCTCAAGTAGAAGGTATAGACTTTGATGAAACTTTCGCCCCTGTAGCTAGACTCGAGTCCATTCGTATCCTATTTGCGATAGCTTGTCATTTTAAAATCAAATTATTTCAAATGGACGTTAAGAGCGCATTTTTAAATGGGTTTTTAAATAAGGAAGTTTATGTGGCTCAACCGAAAGGTTTTGTGGACCATAAACTACCTAACCATGTTTTTCGTTTGAAAAAGGCTCTTTACGGTCTGAAACAAGCACCGCGAGCATGGTACGAAAGGTTGACAAAGCACCTTTTGGAAAAGGGCTATACTCGAGGGGGAGCTGACAGGACTCTCTTTGTGAAGCATTATCAAAACAATTTCATTGTAGCACAAATCTATGTCGATGACATTGTATTTGGTGCAACAAGAGATAATGATGCTTCTAAATTCGCGGAGACCATGGAAAGCGAATTTGAGATGTCCATGATGGGCGAATTGACATATTTTCTTGGATTACAAGTTAAACAAAACGATGAAGGCATTCACTTGTGTCAATCCAAGTATGCAATGGAGTTGGTCAAAAAGTTTGATCTAGAAAATTCTAAGGATTTTCCGACTCCAATGGGAACTAGCCATAAGGGACTTGGAAGTGAATCACACAGTGAGAATGTAGACGAGAAACTTTATCGAAGTATTTACTACTCACGGCTAGTCGCCCGGATATATCCTTCAGTGTTGGGATTTGCGCGAGATATCAATCAGCACCGAAGGAGGTTCACCTGAAAGCGGTGAAACGGATCATCCGGTATATCAAAGGTACAATAAATTTCGGAATTTGGTATCCTATGGGAACAAGTTTGGATATTGTTGGATACTCAGATGCCGATTGGGCTGGATCAGTGGATGATCGGAAAAGCACGAGTGGTGCATGCTTCTATCTTGGCCATTGCCTTGTTGCATGGCACAGTAAAAAGCAAAACTGCATAGCACTCTCGACTGCCGAAGCGGAGTATATTTCAGCAGGAAGTTGTTCAACCCAATTGATTTGGATGAAAAGCGTGTTGAGCGACTTCCGAATTTCAGCATCTTCGGTAACAATTCTTTGTGACAACACTAGTGCTATAAACATTTCTAAAAACCCTGTGTTGCACTCTAGAACAAAACACATTGAACTTAGATATCATTTTCTTAGAGAGCTAGTTGAATCAAATATTCTTCAACTTTCATATATTTCAACTGAGGATCAATTAGCTGACATTTTAACAAAACCTCTGGATCAAAAACGTTTTATTCATTTGCGTAAAACAATTGGAATGCTTTCCTTCAAATAACCTCTTTTTGAAACTTTTGCTTAAGTTAGGTTTTGTTTCGTGTTTTTGTTCATTATCTATGTTTGTACATAGGACATTAATTGAGCATAAATCATAATTGACTTTAATTGCATCTTTTCGCACATTTAGAAATTTATTATGCTTTTGACATCATAATATTTCAATGTTGCAATGATCATTTATGTTAATTAAGTCATCTTTTAAGTGATCAAAGTCAATTTCTGTGATGACCTGGATCTCCGCAGAGCTGTCGCGGTGCTTTGGGGTGGCCACTGGAGGCCTACGCGGGGTGCTGGAGGTGTTCGGGGCACGATTGGACACAAGTGATGGACTCCGGGCTTAAAATGGATCACGCGGGCGATCGGGGGACCCCATCGGATGTTTAGAGGTGTTCCCGCGCAAAACGGATATTGAGATTGGGCTCTGCGCGAAATTTGGACCAAGAATACTCTTCCGGGGGCATCCGGCAATTTTTAGAGTGAGAATTTGGCGAAACGGACCGCAAATTCGGATTCAGCGCGCGAAAACGGTCAAAACGGACTATTTACGGCATTTTTCGGAGCTCGGGTACTGTTCACCGCCGGAACAGTGATTCCGGCGATCGCCGGCGGCCGGCGGCGGCGGCGGGCAGCGCCGGCGGGCGGCGGCGCGGCCTCGGGCAGGCGGAGCAGCGGCGGCAGGCGGCGCGGGCAGGGCGCGGGCAGCGCGCGGGTGAGCGGGCAGGCGGCCGGTCCACGCGGCGGGCGTGCACCAGGCGGAGGACACGTGGCATCACCGCATTGGCTGGCTCACAGGCGTTGGCCCACGGAGTTTCGGGTTGGCTTTGGTTCACGGTGCACCGAGGGTGGACACGTGGCAGGCTTTGGTTGGTTCGGTGTTCAGAGGTTCGTGCACCGGGTGCACCGGTCAGAGGCAGGACACGTGGCGCGATCCTATTGGCTGGTCAACTGTGCGGGCAGGAGGGGCAGCGGGCGCAGACTGTGCGGGCAGGCGCGGCGGTACTGTGGTCGGGGACACTTGTCGACACCGGGGGTGGCCACGTGGCGCAGCGGGTGTGGATGATCCGGCTGTCGCCTGTTCGGGCGACACGTGGCGTGCGATGAAGCGGGTCGGACGGAGTTGGGATCCCGTCCGACGGCGCGCCATGGGCCGGGCCGCACTGTGCGCGCCCGGAAATCTTGGGCCGGGCCGCACTGTGCGCGCCCGGAAATTTCCGGGCGCCCGAAAGTGGGGACCCGGATGTCATTTTGGCAATTGTTCTTTTGGGCTGGCCTATTTAAGCAACCCGAAGCCCATTCATCTTGCTTTTTCCACCATTTCCGAGCCTCTTCTCACCAAGGTGTCTTCAGCAAAGTTGCTCCCCTTCGAGTTCTCCATCTCCTGGTGAAGTTTGAGGATCTGTGGTGGCACGCACTTCGAGATTTGGATTTTTCGGCGCGGCGCGACGTTGCATTCCTGGATTCTTCTTCGGCGCAGCGACAGTGTTTTAGCTCCCCCGAGCTAACCAGGCAGTATTTTTCAGCGATTCTTGCACCATCGTCTTCGTAACAGGTAGGGCTACATTTCTTATTTCTACTGATTTTCCCCCATTCAGAGGTTTTCATGGGTTTTTTGGGTCATCTTGTGACCTCATTTTCTGGGGTGGAGTTTTGGACAGCGCAGTATTGTTTTGAGGATATCTCCGCAACCGGACATCGGATTAAGGCGATTCAAAAGGGGATTTGCATCTACACATCGCAAGGAGTCTCTCTGAATTTTTGTGGACTTTTGTGGAATTTCCCTGAAGGTGAGAACCCCTTTTTACTGAACTTTGTAGCACAGTTTTTGGGTGAAAATATTGTTCGAGGTGGTCCTCTTGTCGATTTTGGTTCTCAGCATAGAAAAATCGTGGGAAAACGTGCAGGTACTCGTTTCGACCGGTTCGTCGCGTAGATCGCAGTGGTATTTTTCTGGGAATTTTGTGGGCACGTTTCGCAGGTGAAAATGGCTGAACTGTTAATCTAATTTTGGGGACAGATTTTGGGATTAACTTGGATAGTAATTATGTGTGTATTCTTTGGGATTTATGGCGCAGTGTTGCGGGGACTGTTGAGGATCGAGCGCGGACTTCGCTGTCAGGACTTGGATTTAGCGCTCGAGGTGGGTACCGTTGTTTAACCTCCTACTTGTGATGTCCCCACTAGGCCTATTTGAGTTGCTACTATATCGCATTGCTAAATGAACCGGTAAAATGAATATGGCATACTAATTTGGGAATTGGACTTATAACTAGAGTTTGTGACTTCAAAAGGACTAAGTGTTGATTAATGGTTAATTCTGGTAATTAATATGTCGCTTAAAACCATGGGAAGAGCTTGGTTAAAATGGATATGTTGTATATGCATGACGGGACCTCTTTTACATATACATAAACTATTTTGGGGCAACTTAGTAAAATGGAAGTTTATTCAAACGGCATATCTCTACTTTGTGAGAACTAGAATACTTGAATCATGTTTAATAATGATAAAGGACTTTGCATGCGTGTATGGACATTTAGTTAGGCCACCTTTTTCTGCTACACTATCATGCTGGAATTGACTTAGGAGAAACCATGCTTTTCTCTTCTTTTGTCTACATTTGGGGGATAGTGCGCTCGGGTTCGAGCAGGGGCTGGGATAGTGTAGTCAGACAGTTGTGGGTTTTGGGACAGGCAGGCTGTGAGGGCAGGGCATTGCGGCAACCGCGGATCTTTGGCGGTTGACCGGACAGTGGTCATTGCATCAGATTGGGATAGAGGGTTTGGATTTCTTTTAGTGGATGGGTTTTCCACCTTGATCAGAGTCATGATCCAGTCCTGCTGATTTGGTACTTGTTACCCAGGCATTATACTCGTGTGGGTCGCTCCCCTCGAGTGCCACTCCGGAGTGTGCGTTTTACAGGCTTCGAGTCCTCGGGACTCTCATCCCCTATCGGTGTTATGCGTTGGCCAGCATACCCGATTTGGCAGGCAGGCAGGCAGAGCAGGCAGTACCAGTGCTTACTGGTGTATCGATTGGGTCTAGGCAGGCAGGCATTTACATTCTGATGCATACATATAGCTGTACTGTCAGTTAGCTCATTAGAGGCATGTAGTGGTAGCTCTATTCATCATCAGCAGTTTTATTTACAGCTTACCACCTTTGTTCATCTTTTTCGCCTCTTGTAGTCCTAGTGGGCACATTTGAGTTGAGGTCTACCCACTAGGGGGAGGCTGCTGTTTACAGTAGTTCTCACCCCCACTGCTTTCTCTTTTTCTCTTCCCCTTTGTTTTGCAGAGTCGTCTGCGGGAGTTGCGGGACCCTCCTCAGCGGACCGAGGTAAGAGGATCGCGGATTAGATAGCGGTCTACCCAGGCACCAGTTCAGTTAGTAGATGTACCCCAGATACTCTCAGATACTCTGCTTTTCATTTCTTTTGGGTCCGGCTGCGACCGGCTGGTTGTATTTGATCAGTGAGCTGGGAGAGATATTTGTATTATTGAGAGTTTACTTTATGCACTTTACTTTTCTGCTTTATCTGAGATGTGTTAGCTCTAGTTTAGCTCTGTTTATGCTCTTTTATTTATCTTCTATATTTGAGCAGGTTACCAGCGCTTCGTGTACACGGGAAATTCCGTGTATACGGCGGATCTGTAGGCGAGCCCGGGTTCTGGTTTACACCCGGGGCGTGACAATTTCTCTCTCAATGATCTTTTGGTATAGTCATTATCTTATTTGACTGTTTAGTCGAGTATGAATGCGAGATCAATTTTTGGTTGAATACCTTATATATTAAATAATTGATAGCCAATTGAGGGGGAGTCAAAGAAATGTAATATGCTCAAAAGATGTGGAAAGAGTTACATCCCAATGAGGAGTGTGAAAACTACCACCACATGGAGAAAAGAAAAAGATACCCCATGTATGCCAAGCAAATTTTTGTTTAATTGATGATGAAATGCATGTTGAAATACTTGACTCTGTCAAATTTCAAGGTTGGTATAAGGTGGGATTTTTGATGAAAGATGCTCAAAGAGCCACTCTCCTCAACAGATTGTCTAAATATATTATCTAACTTATCTGGGATTTCAAACATCTATTGATCTTGGTATTTCATTTTCTTTACCAAATTGATGATTTGATAAAGGCATTACGCATAAGATCATGTTAGATGTGATTGAAGTTGTTCAACTTTAAGAGTTTTAATTTCCATAAATTTTCGTTTCATTTTTGAGTATTTTTGATAGAATTGGTATAATCTATTTCTTGTTGTATGAAACGATGATTTTTGTTTAAAGTTGATACACAAAAGTGCTTACATACTTTTTCTGGATTTTATGGAATTTTTTGAATTTTTCTGATGAAAAAGTTGGAGCCGATCCGGATTGGACTAAGTGATCCGGATCCCGAACGCAGGTATTTCCTGCGGCTAGCCGATCCGGATCGAACTCTCGATCCGATCCGGATCACGGCTAGGGTTTTAATAGAACAAGAGGGGTTTTGATTTCTTTTACTACAATCTTTTGTTCTTAAGCCTCTAGAGTTTCTCTCTCTAGATTTCTTCCATCTTGGAGCCTTCCTAACTCGAGTTCTTCGATTCCAAGTAAGTTTTATTGATCAAAATCTCGGTTTTTCACTGTTTTCCCTTATTTGCTCAAAACGTGAGTAGAAATCATGAAACTTTTTCGTTTGTGAATGGTTTTTGGTCAAATTTCTTTTGAAATAAGGACTCTGGGTAGATTAGTTTTGATTATATGCTGGGTATTCTCCTGATTAACGAATTTTTGGGCTTCGATTTCTAAAAATTCGGTTTTAGGGCATATAATAGGAATTTTTGAAAATCATGCAATTGATCTATTTTTAAAATTCTTTTTGCAAAACTAATTTGATTCTTAGTCTCTCTACATGATTATGATTGTTTGGGTACAATTTTGCAAATTTTTGAAAACTGAAAATTTTCGTGTTCTTGAGTTGTTCTTCACAGGATACATCTCTCACAAGCAGTCAAAATGGTGATCACCTGGATCATTTTTCTACTTGCTGCCATGGTTCATGTCAAGGATACTGCCAAGCCTAAGAAGGCTAAGAGATCGAAGAAAACTCGGAGTGATTCCGAGACAGAAACTGAGACTGATTCAATCGACTGGGATAACCTCGAGGTGGAGGAAACTGTCCCAAGTGTCTCAAAAGGGAAAACACCTGCTGGAACTTCAAAGGCTCCGCCAACCGCAGCAGAAAAAGGCAAACCCCCAATGGAGGATACTCCTCTTAGAACCAAAAGGAAGAGTGATGCAAGAAAAAGAGGAAGTACTCACGGTATTTCAATTCAAGAACCTCTTGCTAGCCAACCTCCTACTCAAGAATTCATTAGCTCAGCACGGATCAAAGATTTTGAGAAGAGGGAATGCATTGGCGAAAGACATGTAAATGTCAAAGCAATGAGAGAAAGATCTACACTCTTTGGGACTCTGTTTGACCAGGCCGGTCTTGCTCCCATATGCAACTTCCCTGAGACTACTGGGTACTGTCCTCACTCAGTACGGATGTTTTATCAGAACGGTTCAAGTCTAGTTGATCAAGATCAGGGACGTTGAGAATTTCACACTTTGGTCAAAAATATCAAGATCAAAGTCACACCCCAATTGATTGGAGAAGTGCTAGGAATGAAAGCCAGATCTGATGGACTCCATTACCTGAAAACTCAAAACTTCAACAACAACTCCTGGAGAGTGGTTGTAAATGGAATTTGTCTCCCAGATACTTTGTCGACAGGAAATTCTGTTTTCTCAAAAGAGCTTCGACCGGAGTATCGGTATGTGAACTTCATTGTTTGTTACAACATCCTCCCAAACATGAATACGAAGGTTCTTCGATGGGATAGGATGTTATTTCTTTATCTTCTTGGAAACCCCGCAGCATCAATGGGAGCGAACTTGAACATTCCTTACCTCATTTGGTCAAGGATGGCGCGTTATGTGGAACATTCTCACCCCACAGAGAGACTCCCCTATCCAATGATAATTATGCGCATCCTTAGAAAGTTTAAAGTTGATACAAGTGCGAGCTCATATATGTACAGTTTGGGCACAATCAATGAGACAACAATTGTGAAGTCTCTCTCGACGAAACAAGATGATCCTCCATCACCTCCTACCCGACAAAGAGCACCACCTCGAGCAACAGCTCCTGTTCCACCTGCACAGCAAGCACCTCCATCAACTTCTGATGATGATGCTTCAGTTAGCTCAATCTTTAAGGAACAACAGCGACTCTCAAACGAGCAAGAACGCATGTCTATTGAGTTCGCTGAAATGAAGGAAGATCTCAAGGAAGTTAAGAAAGAACAAGCTTTGATGATTCAAGATCTTAAAGAAGTTAAGAAGGAGCAAGCTTCTATGAACAAACGGATTAAGAAAATGTTTCAGAAGCTTGGGTGTATCAGCTCTGAAGATTCTGCATAAAGTTTTTGTTTCTAATCTTTCTTTTGCAGGTTTTTAAGTTCTTCGGTTCACAAGTTTCTTAGTTTGTATTTAAACTTTTTAACTCTCTTTGTGTTTTGTAATTATTGGCTTAGTTTGTGACAAAAAGGGGGAGAGAGTTTAGAGATGAGATGTGAGAACTTTGAACAAACTTTGACTTTGGTGAAAGGTAAGTATCACAACTTCTGGTTTTATCTTGTGATTTGTTGCATGTCCCTACTAACTATTCGACTAACTATTTGGACATGTATTATTACTAACAAGTTGTTTGATTACTAACAAAGCAAAGTTATGACATTTGGAATCTTATCGCTTAGAAGATATGTCAATGTTTGATTGTGATCTTATTGCATATCTGAATTACTAAATGTCATGATGAGTATAAACTTTATCTCTGCTAGGTTTTGAATGCTAGATATTCTTGAGGTATCTAACGATCTCTTTTGTCAAGAATGATTTCTTTTTGCAGAGAGTACAGATGTCTAAGTCTAGAGTCTGTTTTAGGAGTTTATCTCATGTATTTAATTTTTGGATCTCCATTGTAAATTTTTGTTGTATGGTGATAGCAACAAAAATATCCTTTTTGAATTTTCTTTTGTGGATTTGTGTTTTGTCACGAAACCGCCAAAGGGGGAGATTGTTACGGAATTTGAGTTGGCGTATTTCGTGAAAGTATTAAGTCTTGAAGATTGAAGATGAAAGAAGTTTGGATCATATACCTCAATCTCAAGAAAGAAGAATTCAAAAGGATCAGGTATGTTTAACTAAAGATTTTTGGTGATCCGAATACTTCTTGTAGTGTAGAAACACTTGGAAGAATTTTTTATTGCATAAAAATCAAAAACTGGACATGGGACATGTTCAGGATCCGGATCAGACAGTCCAATCCGGATCCCGAAGGGTACTTGTTCATTGGCAAATCCAATCCGGATCAAAGGCCATTTTCGATCCGGATCCCGAACATGGGATTTTGCTGAATTGTATGAACGATCCGGATCGGGCTTTGCAATCCGGATCCCGAACCCTGTTTGTCTGGAATTGTCTATCACGCTACGACGATCCGGATCACAGTAAATCCGATCCGGATCGCCGTCCTGAAAATTTCCAGAAACGGACAGTTTTTGATCCTTATCTTCTTCCAATGGTTTCTAACCTATATATAGACCCTATGATTCATTTTTAGGGTAAGAATAATAACGAGGAAAAAGAATCGGAAAAAATAGAAAAATACGACCGAAAGAGAAAAATCCACATATAGAGAAGAAAGGAGATCAATAGATTTAATTCTATGTTTCTTCATCTATATTGATTAATTTGATTCTAGGTTTACCAAACTCAGATTTTGAGTAGAATCAAATTAATGAATACTTAGATGGTATTTCCGATCTATTTCTAATCTAAGTATTCGGCGGATCATCACCACCCAAAAACAACGATTTACCCTAAATCGGCGCGTGGACTCGCGTGGCCTTGTGGATTCAAGGTGCAACCGCTCTCGTGGATTCGGAGCGAGGTACGTTCGTGGATTCGAAGCGTGCTACTGGGTGAAGACCGTGGATTCGGTCGGACGTCGTGGACTCGACGTTGGACGCTGTGGATTCAGCGTTGGACGCAGATCGTGGATTCGAGAAGCGTCGTGGAGCGAGCGGAGAAGATCTACTAGGAGCGTATGGTAAAAGGTTGAGTCGTCTGTGAGTACGTTATATCACCTTGTACGTGTGTTAATTCTAGTGGATTTCACCGTGTTATCGGTCCCGTGGTCTTTTTTTACTCCGGTTTGGAGTTTTTTCACGTAAAAATCTTGCGTGTTCATTTATTTTTCCGCATTGGGTTTTATTGCGCAATGATTTTTGAGTGTTTATTGTTTACACCTATTCACCCCCCTCTAGGTATTTTTTCCCCTATTTAGATCCATATTACATACAACCCAACAAGTATAAGCGGCATTCAAAACATAATGTCACTAATTGTTTTAGAAGCAATTTTTAGACTTTGTGCGGCAATAACAGAATGTCGCTAAATCACAATTTTTTTATAGTGTAAGCATGGTCGGAAGATCCGGTTCATTAAATCCATGAATGCGGCAGGGGCATTAGTTAGCCCAAAAGGCATAACTGTAAACTCATAATGCCCGTACCGTGATCTGAATGCCGTTTTCGGAATATCCTCAGCCTTCACCTTCAACTGGTGGTAACCGGACTGTAGATCTATCTTAGAAAAGACGCAAGACCCTTGCAGCTGATCAAAAAGATCATCGATGCGCGGCAGAGGGTACTTGTTCTTGATGGTCACTTTATTCAATTCCCTATAGTCTACACACAGTCGAAGTGACCCATCCTTCTTTTTCACGAATAGCACCGGCGCTCCCCAAGGCGACACACTTGGCCTAATAAAACCCTTATCCATTAAATCCTGGAGTTGCGCCTTAAGCTCTCGCAGCTCAGCCGATGCCATTCGGTAACGAGCCTTAGAGATTGGCGCAGTCCCGGGAACTACGTCAATCACGAATTCAATCTCCCTATCCGGCAGCATGCTAGTCAGCTCAAGTGGAAAGACTTCCGGGAACTCGCGGGCAATTGGGATATCCCCGAGTCCCGGCGCCGCCGTAGGCCCCTCAACAATACTAGCCAAAAAGGCTACACATCCTTGACGGATCATCTGCCTCGCTCGGGAAGTCGAAACCATAGAGGCAAAGAAAGCACTCTGACATCCCCGGTATACTAATATTTCCTGGTCTGGCTCTCTAAAAGTAACGGTCCTTGCGGCACAATCAATAGTCGCAAATTACCGAGCCAGCCAGTCCATCCCGAGGATCACATCAAAGTCCCTCAGCTGTCTCAAGACCAATAGGTCTGCTGGTATAATCCAGGACTCGATTTGCATCGGGCAGGACCAACAGCACTCCACCACGTGCAAAGTGTGATCGGGAATCTGAACCTCTCGTGCACGTGGCAAAAGTCCTACCTCTAACCCATGTAATAATGCAAAAGATCTACTAATAAAAGAATGCGATGCTCCAGTATCAAATAAAGTACGAGTCCTAATGCCAGAAAATAAGGTGATACCTGCCACCTCATGATCTGCGGCTGAGGAGTCCTCTACCTGCGCAGCATACACTCGCCCACTCTGAGCTGGAGGGCATAATCAGTGGGATGGGAAGAAGATGGCCTGCTTGCTGGAGCATATGGTCGCTGAGCCGTCGACCACTGCTGAGATGAAGAAGGAGCCGATGCTGAAGAAGGAGTCGTTGATGGTGCATAAGGGCAAGTAGCTCGGAGGTGGCCAGACTGTCCACACCGATAACAGCGGCCAAACCTCATATCACAAGCATCAGAGGTATGCTGTCCTTGGCAGAAAATGCACCTAACCGTAGCCTGGGGCTGCCTCGCCTGCTGCCTCTGTCGCGGAGGCCCTTGCTGCCGCGACTGCGATCTCTGCTGATGCGAATGCTGTTGCTGCTGATGCTGTGGTGGCCTCTGGGATCCACCAGACCCTCGCCGCTCAGAACGCCCACGGCCGGAAAAACTGAGGCCGTGGCGGTCGTGGCGGCCTCCAAGAACTGGCCTGTCCCCCGTCCTCCTGCGCTGGTCGCTTCCTGTCAGCGCCCTGAGCGACCAAGCCCCCACGCCTGGCGATGACATGGTCTCCCCTCTCAACCCACTGGGCATGCTCTGCTGCCTCCTCCAAGGCCTGCAGCCTCTGAGCATGTACCAATGTATAGATCTCTGGGCGCAGGCCCGACTCAAAGAGCTCCACTTGGTGCGGTCCGTCCCTGGCGACATAAGGTACGCAGTTGAGTAACCGCGTGAACTCCTGGAAGTAGTCCCATGCTGCCCGGTCGCCTTGCTGAAGATTCTTCAAATCATCTTCTAGCATTTTCTTTATGCTCGTGGAGAAGTACGTATCCAGAATCATCCTCTTGAACTCTGACCAGGGTAGCTGTCGAGTGATCTGAAACTCCAGGGGCTCTACTCGACGCCACCATGCATCAGCATCCCCGTCTAAGCAGTGTACAGCCATATGTACCCTGTACTTCGGGTCAATGAAGAAGTCCCGAATAACTTCTCCATTGACGAAAGCCAAGTCCCGATCTCCCATGGCTGAGTATTCCGCCCTGAAAACCTGGGCGGTCCCCGCTGACAGAACTGAGTAAGTTTGTCATCAATCTCCTGCTCCTCCGCGGGAGTCAATGGCCGGATTGCTCGCTGAGCAACAGGGAATGCCGTGGTCACCGGTCCAACTGGGGAAGCCACAGCAGGGGAGGGTGGTACGGGAGAACTCTCCGGGGGTGCAACAACAGGCTGCGCCCTCTGTTCTAACATCTGCGTCAGCCGACCCATGGCCTCCTCCTGACGCCGCACGGCCTCTGACATCTGGGCCATCTGAGCGTGAAGCTCCTGCACCTCACTCTGCTGGCCCTGCTCGGACTCCTCCGGCTCGGGCTCAGAGGAAGAAGGCTGCGAACGCGTCAACATTCTACGTCGCAGAGGCATCCTACCACAAGAAACCACACTCAGTATCATAACCCCACACGACCCAATCTAGCGAAAGTCAAAGACATTCTCCTATTTCCGTGACTTTATGTTGTCTGCAGCCAACATAAATGTCCACGAGAAGTAGGCTATGTCGATCCCTCTTCCTTCACTGGAAGAGTTAAATAAGTAACCCAACGACTTCCGCACAGTTGTCACGTCTCTCATACCCTATTATCCTAGGGTCTGCCAAAAGCCTAGGGTTTCCTAAGTCCCAACTGACCTATCCCTAAGCTCTGATACCAACTTAATCTGTCACGCCCCGGGTGTAAACCAGAACCCGGACCCGTTTACAGATCCGCCGTGCACACGGGATTTCCCGCGTACACGAAGCGCTGGTAACCTGCTCAGATATAAGATGTACAACAAGAGCATAATACAGAGCTGAGCTGAACATGATAATCTCAGACTGAAAATAGGGTACAAGCTGTAATAAATACAATAATCTCCCAGCTCACCAAAATATTACAGCCAGCTGGCCAACGCCAGACCCAAAATAAAAGAAAAATACCACAGTCTGAGTAAAGGGTACAACATCTGTCTAATAGCTCTCAGTCTCACAGGAGATCTATCTACTCAGCGATCCCCTTACCTTTATCAGCTGCCGATGGCCTAGCAGCTCCCGCAGACGACTCTGCAAAAAAGAAAGAAGAAGAAAGAGGGAAACAACAATGGGGGTGAGAACTACCAGATAAACCAGTAGCCTCCCCTAGTGGATAAAAACCTCAACTCTGACGCACCCACTAGGACTACTAGAGGCAACATGAAAGAACAGTGGTAAGCTATAAAGGCTGCTAAAAAAAAAGGAAACTATCACCACTATGCCTCTAAATGCCATGTAGCACGAAATGACTGTATGCAACAATACCAAACATGCCTGCCTGAAATAACTCAGTCTTGTGTCACTAGTAAAACTGGTACTGCCTGCTGTGCCTTGCCAAATCGGGTATGCTGGCTAATGCATAACACCGATAGGGGATAGTTGCCAAATCGGGTATGCTGGCCAACGCATAACACCGATAGGGGATAGGAGTCTCAAGACTCTAAGCATGTCTACAACACACTCCGGAGTGGCACTCGAGGGGAGCGACCCACACGAGTAAAATATCTCAGTAATAAGTATCAGAAGTGCCATAAAACAGCAGGACTGGATCATGACTATGATCAAAGTGGGAAAACCATCCACTAGGAAAACCCGATCCCCAGCTGATGCAAAATAGACCAGACTCAACCCCATTCTGATGCAAGGATAAACATCCGGTCGACCTCCTACGGTCCGCGGTCACCGCAACACCCCACAAGTCCACAATCTAGCACAATCTTGGCTACAGTATCCCAAACCCCTGCTCATACTCGAGCGACAAGCATCTGAAAGCAAAGGAGAGCAATAAAACATGTTAAGTCCCAATATGATAGTGTAGCAATAAATAGTGGCCTTACCAGATGTCCAGTCATGCATGCAACTGTCTTATTTTAAAAGTTGTAAGATATTGATTTTCTGTACTGATAAAAAGTTATTTGCATGCGAGATTATAGCCTTTGTCCCTGTAGTATACCGGGATTTTGGTTAGCGCACCAACCTCGCAAGATGGCGTGGTGCGTAGAAATTGCCTCGAGCGTGTCCCATATGTGTTTTCAGATGAGTTCGGGTCGACTCGGATCTTCGCGGAAGCCCCAGGTTGATTCGGGGTTTTCCGGGCATTGTCCGCCGTTACAGGACTGGTTTCGGGGAAGCTTCGACTTCACAGTGGAGTGCAGAATATTGGGAACACTTGGATCAGGTGTATTTTATGATTACAGCGGAGTTCGGAGGTTCCGGACTGACGCGGAGGACCCGAAGTCAAAAGTGAGTTGGAACTGGCAATTTTGGGAGCCGGTTTTTGGATTGAGCACACCGACACCACAGTTGAGCTTTTTGAGGAGAAAAAGCTTTGAGCATGTGTATTTTCAGATTACAGCGGGGTTCGGGAGGTTTCGGACCCGTGCGGAGGCCCCGAGGGCAAAAAGTGAGTTGTGATGGATTATTTAATTAATTAAATTAATGAGTTGAATTAATTAGTGGTTTTGGGGCTTTGATCTGGGTGGTTTGATGGAAAGAAAAGAATTATTGATTTGTTTTGGTTAAGAAAATGGATTAGTGTGGGTTGGATATTTTTTTCTCTTGGTGCATTTAATGCTCCCAACAACCACATTAATTAAGTATCCCCTTAATTTAATGCTCCACGTCATTGTCTTCTTATCTAGGCAAAGCAGAGTATTTTGTGAGAAACAGAGGAAGTGGGAAAGTGAAGAAGTTAAAGGAGAAGAAGGTTTAGAGAGCAGATGGAAGGGTTTTGATGGTGGAACCTCCTGCCGGGAGCCGTGGAGCCGAGCGGAGAGCGCGTCGAGCGGAATGCGCGCGCGCCGGGCCCCCATCAGGTAAGTGCTGTTTTTCGGGTTTTTGAAGTTTAATTTGTCGGAGGTTGGTGCTCTTTTTGGGTTTTGGAGAGGAAGCTGGGGTGGTCTGGGTTGTTGGTGGAGCGTGGGTGGCCGTGGCCGGAGCCGCGCGGGTGCGAAATGGCACCGCGCGCGGCTGGTGCTGATGCTGCGCGGGCGCCTATAGGCGCCGCGCGCAGCAAGCAGCAGGCCGCGCGGGCGCTGCGCAGGCGCCGCGCTGCGCGCTGTAGGCGGGCGCGCAGCGGCGGGTGCTGCGCAGGCGCCACGCGGCCGCGCGGCGAGTGCGCTGGGCGCGTTGCGAGCGCGCTAGGCGCGCTGCTATCGTGCAAGGCTGCCGCGCGGGGGGCTTGGCAGGTGCGGGCTGGGCGCCGCACAGGCTTTGTGCTGAGCTGCCAGGCCGCGAGCGGTGCGTGGCTGACGCGAGCAGCGCGCGCACGGCCGGCTGAGGCGCCGCGCGTGGCTGCTGTGCGCGGTTGGAGCGCGGGCCCTGGCAGTGTTTCGGCGCGCTGCGTGCGCGCTTGGCGAGGACCGGTGGCTGCCGGGTGTCGCATTTGGCTTTTGTGGACCGTTTAACTTGGTTTTTCCCTTTTTCTCCTTCAGGATGTCGTCTTGTGGGCGGTTTTCGGCGGGGTGCAGTGCGGAGCCCGGATTGTGTGTGCGGCCCATGGTTTTACCTTAGCTGTTGTGATCGGTGTGATCTTGTAATTAGCAGGTGGATTTATGGGTCTTGGTCGTTGAGTGAGCTTTAATCTGTTATGGTGCTGCTTGTTGCTTGAGTTTTTGTGGGTGTGCAGGGGAGGTGAAGTTTTTGGATTGTTGGTAAATTGTATATTGAGAGAGCTTATTTTTGTGAGGGTTGTGTGTGTGCTGTGGATGCATCTTTTAAGCTGGAGTTTTGGTGTGTGTTTTGGTGGCAGCACGTGAATCACCATCAGATTATTTGGATTCAAATTATGCAATTGACAGTGTGTAAAGGTGGAATTAGAGAATTGTATATGTGGACTTTATTAAATTGGTGTCCAAATTGTGTTTTTTGTGTTGTGGAGGTTTTCTTTGGAAGCTGGTGTACAGGTGAGATGTAAATTGAGTATATAATTGGATTTGGGAATTATGTAAGTGAGATGTTATGTGTGTGCAAAGGAAGTTTCTAAGTATTGTGTTTTTGCCATGGAGTTGGGGTTCTCCTATCTACAGCAAGTGAGAGGGTTGTTAAATTGTGAGTGTGCTTTGGATTATTAGAGTGTGTGGATGGCTGGTGTAATTGTACTTTTATTGTGAGCAGGATGTGAGCTAAGGTGGGCCTTTTGTGTTATGTGTTTTATTGTGAAATTACCTGTTGATGATGGAATTAAGGGATTTTGTTTATGTGATCTTGATTTATTATGTGCAATTGGAGTCTTTAAGTGTGCCGTTGGATTGAGGTAGTTTGTAAGTAAATTAGAGGATGATCTAAATTATGCTTTGGGAGCTGGTGGTGTGTATGGATCGATTTACTTAATTTATTATTTGTGAACTTGTAAGTAATCTGTGCTGGAGCTTTAGTGCATGAGGGCAGAGTTGTTGAATGTGCACGGGATTTTGTAAAAGACTCAGGGATTTTATTCGAGCTACCGGGGATTTTTTCCGGATTCACGACAGTGTACGCACGCAAGACACGAATTTCGAGGTTTCGTCAATTTGAGGATCCAGCACTTCACCGACTTCAGCGTTGCCTACGGAAAGCGTTCCAGGTGGGTTGGAAGTCTTCCAAACTTTATTAAATGTCCCCTAATGCTTCTGCATGAATATCCTGTATGTCTAGCTTATTTCCTTATATTGATAAATCTGATAGTTACCTAGAAAATTATAGAATGACTTTCTTGAGCCCCAGACATTTTTAGTATGATCTAGAAGTTATTTGACACTAGACTGCATGTTCATTTGAGATTCATGCTGCATCTGGACCTTCATATATTCATGCTGCATCTGGATCCGAGAGATGGATACTTGAGTATGATGCCACACCGTGGATACACGGTGGTGATGCCACGCCGATTGGTGCACGGCAGTGATGCCACGTTGTGAATACACAACGGTGAGAGTTCTTTCATGGTTCGAGTACAGACAGACTCGGAAGGTGTTACAGCAGATGCTCATTTGTGAGGCAGGTATCTTTTTGGAACCATGCAGCCGAGGGCTGTGCCCCGTAAGTGATCAGAAACCCGGTAGGGGCATTATGAACTTGCAGTGCGGTCAAATGGATTGACTAAGGCCCTGCCGCTTTTAGGATTTGTAGGATTGTGTGTTCCAGCTGAGGATGATGCCAGCTTTGATGTGGATGATTGCCGGTGGTCAGAGATTACCCGAGATATAGGATTGATCTTCTAGTATTATCCCGGCGAGGACATTTGGTCAGGCACACCTTGTTTAAGCAAGTGGTGCAACCTTGGATTGAGGTAACTGTTCAGTGGATGCCACCGTTGGAATTGTGGAATATGGAGTGTTAGTGAAGACAGGAACAACTCCAATGCCCTCTCTCATTTTCTCTTTATGCCGAGGCTTGATGAACTGATCGACGATTCCGGAAGACTACTCCAGAAATGGAAAAGAGTGCCGGAACCTGTTCTTGTTTGATTGAGGTGAAGGCACTCGCCATTCGGGATTTTCGAACTTTTCGCCGTTGCCGGCTGGTTTTCAAAATTGAGAGTTAGGGGATTGGGGAATGTTCCTAATGTTGGGTTCTTTTATTGATGGATACGAGAGCATATTCCGAGTTTAAGCCGTGGGTGGCTGTTTGGGTAGCGAAAGAGTTATCAGTATTTTGAGGAATGTATGGATTTGATCCCCCGCATATTTTGAGTTCTGCTTCTTTGGAGTTGGACAAGGTTTTGAGTGACCAGAAGCAACCGATGCAAATTCTTACTCGTAAAGTTAAGGGATTGTGCAGTCGAGGTTTACCTTTGGTGAAGGAACAGTGGAGTTATCGTGATGAGTGAGAGCGACCTCCAGAGAGCCTGAGGATGAGTTGTGGATCTCCTACTTTTCCTATTTGATTGAGACCCCCCTCATGAGTTATGGTTTTATTCTGGTTTCGAGGACGAAACCCTTTTAAGGAGGGGAGAGTGTAGTATACCGGGATTTCGGTTAGCGCACCAACCTCGCAAGATGGCGTGGTGCGTAGAAATTGCCTCGAGCGTGTCCCATATGTGTTTTCAGATGAGTTCGGGTCGACTCGGATCTTCGCGAAGCCCCAGGTTGATTCGGGGTTTTCCGGGCATTGTCCGCCGTTACAGGACTGGTTTCGTGGAAGCTTCGACTTCACAGTGGAGTGCAGAATATTGGGAACACTTGGATCAGGTGTATTTTATGATTACAGCGGAGTTCGGGAGGTTCCGGACTGACGCGGAGGACCCGAAGTCAAAAAGTGAGTTGGAACTGGCAGTTTTGGGAGCCGGTTTTTGGATTGAGCACACCGACACCACAGTTGAGCTTTTTGAGGAGAAAAAGCTTTGAGCATGTGTATTTTCAGATTACAGCGGGGTTCGGAAGGTTTCGGACCCGTGCGGAAGCCCCGAGGGCAAAAAGTGAGTTGTGATGGATTATTTAATTAATTAAATTAATGAGTTGAATTAATTAGTGGTTTTGGGGCTTTGATCTGGGTGGTTTGATGGAAAGAAAAGAATTATTGATTTGTTTTGGTTAAGGAAATGGATTAGTGTGGGTTGGATATTTTTTTCTCTTGGGTGCATTTAATGCTCCCAACAACCACATTAATTATCCCCTTAATTTAATGCTCCACGTCATTGTCTTCTTATCTAGGCAAAGCAGAGTATTTTGTGAGAAACAGAGGAAGTGGGAAAGTGAAGAAGAAGTTAAAGGAGAAGAAGGTTTAGAGAGCAGATGGAAGGGTTTTGATGGTGGAACCTCCTGCCGGGAGCCGTGGAGCCGAGCGGAGAGCGCGTCGAGCGGAACGCGCGCGCGCCGGGCCCCCATCAGGTAAGTGCTGTTTTTCGGGTTTTTGAAGTTTAATTTGTCGGAGGTTGGTGCTCTTTTTGGGTTTTGGAGAGGAAGCTGGGGTGGTCTGGGTTGTTGGTGGAGCGTGGGTGGCCGTGGCCGGAGCCGCGCGGGTGCGAAATGGCACCGCGCGCGGCTGGTGCTGATGCTGCGAGGGCGCCTATAGGCGCCGCGCGCAGCAAGCAGCAGGCCGCGCGGGCGCCGCGCTGCGCGCTGTAGGCGGGCGCGCAGCGGCGGGTGCTGCGCAGGCGCCACGCGGCCGCGCGGCGAGTGCGCTGGGCGCGTTGCGAGCACGCTAGGCGCGCTGCTATCGTGCAATGCTGCCGCGCGGGGGGCTTGGCAGGTGCGGGCTGGGCGCCGCACAGGCTTTGTGCTGAGCTGCCAGGCCGCGAGCGGTGCGTGGCTGACGCGAGCAGCGCGCGCACGGCCGGCTGAGGCGCCGCGCGTGGCTGCTGTGCGCGGTTGGAGCGCGGGCCCTGGCTGTGATGATCTGGATCTCTGCAGAGCTGTGGTAGAGTCATTGGGGACTTCGGGGGAGCCTGTACTATGTTTCGGGAAGTGGTTGTGCCTGATTGGTTACGAGTGTTGAACCTCGAGCTTTATTGGATCACTTGGGTAACCGGCTGGCCCCGTCGGATGTTTAGAAGTGTTTTCGCGCAAATCGGATATCAAATTTGGACTCGGCGTGAAATTCGGATTGAAAATACCCTTCCGGGAGCCTCCGGCAAATTTTAGGATTGGAAATTGGCAAAACGGACGCCGGATTTGGAATCAGCGCGCGAAAACGGTCAAGATGGGCTATTTACACGATGTTTTTGGGTTGGCGGTTACTGTTCACGCCGGAACAGTGTTTCCGGCGATCGCCGGCGGCGGCCGGCGGCGGCGGGCAGCGGCGGAAGGCGGCGGAGGGCGGCGGGCAGGCGACTAGCGGCCGCGGGCAGGCGCTGAGGGCGCGGGCAGGGGCGCGGTCCACCGCGGAGGGCGTGCACCGGGAGCGGGCCACGTGGCGCTTTCTGGTTGGCCGGCGCAGCAGGCGCGGTCCACTGACTTGGCGGGGTGTACGGTGGACCGAGGGGTGCCCACGTGGCGGCTCGGGATTGGCGGGTCTTGGTGCACGCGGTCCACGCGAGTGGTGGAGATGGTGACCGGGGCAGGTGGCCGTACGACCCGGGTCAGCCGGCGACGTGCGCGGTGCACGGCGCACCGTGCGCGGTGCACGGCCTGTCGGGGCCACGTGGCGCGCCCCCGTTGGCTGGCGCAGGTGCACCGGGTGCAGCGGGGTCCGCGGGCTAGTTGGGCTGGGCTACGTGGCCGGCCCAGGGGATTTCGGGCGTGAACAGTAACGGGCCGGCCCGTTACTGTAGCAGCCCGAATTCCGGAATGCGCCCGAAAGTGGGGACATGGAGGGAATTATTTGATTTGTTTTCTCAGCCTATATAAACCACCCAGCCCGAACCTCCTTCTTTCTTCTTCTTCTCCCAACCTGTGCAAGATCTCTCCGAGCTTCCTTAATCAAAGTTTTTCATCTCCAAGTCCTTGATCTCCCTGCCAAGTTTCAGGAGTTTTGGTGGCACGAATCCCGAGGTTCCCCATTTTACGGTGCGGCGCGACGTTGCTTCCTTGTGTTCTTCTTCGGCGCAGCGATCGTATTTTTGGTCCCCTGGGCTACCCCGACATCATTTTCCTGTGATTCTTGCACCAGTAGACTCCTAAGAGGTAGGACTTCATCTTTCGTTTTGGTCGCGCTTTCCCGTTTCGAGGTTTTGGCACGGATTTCGAGGCAACAAGTGACCCTTCTTTCTGTATGGAATTCCTTGACAGCAGCGGAGTGTTTCGGCCATATCTTTGCGCACGAGCGTCCGACGGAAACGAGCCTATACAACTTTTTCATCTACGGATCGCAAGGAACGCGCTCGTATTTTTATTGGATTTTTGTGATTTTTACTTCGAGGTGAAAATTAATGATTTCTCTGTGAACAGTAATCAGTCCTTAATACAGATTATTGTATGAGAGTGCCCTCTTGCTGAATTTTTATCTTGACTTACAGAACTCGGATTTGGGCGTGCAAGGTACCGTTGCGAAGCTATCGACGCGAGGATCGCCGTGATATTTTTATTGGAATTTTATGGGCACTTTCTGCAGGTGATAATTTAACAGTTTCGAATCCGAGGTTGTATGTGGTTACAAGAGCATTAATTGGGAGCCTTGGTGTAATTAGTGAGCTTTGTATTGTATCAGGAATATTACGGGTGTGCTAAAATTGTGGGAGCAAGGATTTGGAGTTTTTGGTATTTTCAGCTGTACGGATTGGGACAGTTGCACTTCAGGTGGGTGGTCGTTGTTTACCTCTATTTTGACATGCTCACTAGGAATATTAGAGTGATCCCTTTATTTGGACATGCATGCTTAAAGTAATATGAAATTGTGAGCCCTTCATACGGAAATTACTATTGTGGATATTTGATAGTGGTTGGGACTTATACATGTTGGTATGGATGGAATGTTAGCGTTTAACCTTGCATGTGGATTGGATTATTTATTTTGGACTATATGATTATCCTGTTAGTGGTTGGTACTATTTGAGGATTTTATGACATGCATAGGTGGATAGTGATGCTTTATCATGGAACATGGATTATAGACATGTGTGGTTGGATAATGTTTTAGCATGATGGTTATATCTATGCGGAGTTATTAATTGTTACACATGTGGAACCACTATTGAACACCTTTTCCTTTATTTCCTTGAGAACACTTGCATGCTTGTTTGGACACCTAGATAGGCCACCTTTTTCTGCTACACTTTCATGCTGGAACTTGACTTAGGAGAAACCATGTTTGATTTCTTTTCTCCTTCTTAATTAGACCTTTGAGTCTGGTTGCTCGGGTTCGAGCAGGGGTTTGGGATAGTGTAGCGAGGACCTGAGGGTTAGTGACAGGTTGTGTTTGATTATGGGTTGCGGGATTATAGCGGCTACCGCGGACAGTAGGCGGTTGACCGGATGTCGGATGTGGGACATGATTGTGATTGTGGGTATTGCGGCGATCGCGGATTTTGGGCGATCGACCGGATGTTCATTTGTGCATCAGATTGGGGGATCTGTGTTTCTTTTAGTGGAGGGTGTGTTCCACTGGGGCTTTATAGTTGTGATCCATTCCTGCTTTTGGTACTTATCTTACCGGCGCGGTTATTGCCCGGTAGTGTTTTGATATGGATTTTACCGGCGCGGTTATTGCCCGGTAGTGCTTTCCTCGAGTGGGTCGCTCCCCTCGAGTTCCCCTCCGGAGGCCGGGGTCGGACAGTTATTGACGGTTTTGCTATCACATCGGCGCGGCTTATTTGCCCGATGATGAGGGCGGCAGCAGGAGCTTTGCTATCACATCGGCGCGGCTTACTTGCCCGATGATGAGGGCGGTACAGATGGGTTAATCTGGGACGGGTGGTTATTGTTGGTTATGGTTATTCCAGTTTAGGACTGCATTTCTAGAGGCATAGTAGTGGTAGTTTCATTTCTTCGGCAGTCATTATTTCTTACCACTCTTCTTTCCCCTTTTTTGCCTCTGGTAGACCTAGTGGGTGTGTCTGAGTTTGAGGTTTTACCCACTAGGGGAGGCTACTGGTTTACTAGTAGTTCTCACCCCCATTCTTCTTTCCTCTTTTTCTTCTTCCTTGTTTTGCAGAGTCTTCTGTGGGTGCTACTGGACTGTCAGTGGCGGGTCGAGGAGAGAGGACGGCTGTGTAGATAGATCTCGAGGCAGGATGAGCGTGTTAGCTGGACTGTTGGTGTACCCAGGTTTTCCTCAGACGGTTGTACTTTCACTTTTGGGACTGGCTTTTGCCAGCAGGTTGTATTTATTTATTGTGAGCTGGGAGAGACTGATGTATCATTTATACAGACGTATTGTATTTTATTTCCAGCTTCAGTCTGAGATGTATTAGTTTTAGTTCAGCTCTGTTTTTATTGCTCTTTTATTATATCTTTTATATCTGAGCAGGTTGTTGACGCTTCGTGTACACGGGAAATACTGTGTGCACGGCGGATCTGTAGACGGGCCCGGGTTCTGGTTTACACCCGGGGCGTGACAGATTAAGTTGGTATCAGAGCTTAGGGATAGGTCAGTTGGGACTTAGGAAACCCTAGGCTTTTGGGCGGACCCTAGGATGTTAGTGCGTGAGAGACGCGACATTTTGCGAAAGTCGATGATTTATTTATTTGACTCTTCCTGTGAGTGAAGAGGGATCGACATATCCTATTTTTGTGGGACAGTTATGTTGGCTGCAGACAACATAAAGTTACAAAAATAGAGGGATGTCTTTGACTTTCGCTAGATTGGGTCGAGTGTTTGGGGTGTGCTGATTTGCGATTTTGTCGTGGTGAGCGGTGTCTCCCCGACGTTGGGCCCTGACCCGGGTGCACCTTGGTGCGGCAGTTGGGTCTGAGCTGGTTGTTTCGGGCCGGATACCCAGATTGGAGTCTGAGAGCTTCGGACCCGAAAGGTAGGTGTGTTGGAGGCAGATCAGCGGAGAGGTGACACAGTTGTCGGAGCAGCGCAGTGGCACAGTTGTCGGAGCAGTGCAGTGGCACGGTTGTCGGACTAGTGAGTAGCCCCTCCGTGCCGATGTTTAGTGCTGGGGCACTGAGGAAGGGTGGACCGTTGACAGCAGGGAAAGCTGTGGGATTACATTGAAAGAGTGAGCCAATTTTGGCGGATGAGTCGCCCCGATTTGTGGGATTGAGAATGGAGCCTTTGGAGGCAGGGTCTTGTTCGGTGGGGGATTGAGAGTACTAGGGACGCCTCATTGGAGTAGGCGCCGGGTATGGAGCGTGGCATTGTAGTTCCTTTGGATTGGGGGGAATCTGCCGCCTGAGGTGAGTTCGGATTGAGGCGCTTGGCGCCGGGTGTTGGAGGACAGGTCAGTCGGATGAGGCATTCCCGATCTCCTGTTCCAGGATAGTGGATTTTGAGACCGTCAGATCACATGGGTTCCAGCGGTCAGTGTGGTGGTAGGTTTGAGTTGTTCCGGGCTCTTGGGTTCGTATCTTTTGATACGAGAGGATTTCCCTCCGTGGTGGGTAGTGCTTTTGCTTCATTGCTTGGGTTAGGGGTAGGACGGTTACCGGGTGTTCGGGAGGTCATATTCCCGATCTGCGGCACGTGGGGGAGAGTTGTTGGTCCTGCCCGGTGCAGCTTGAGTCCTAGATTTTGCCGGTAGACCTGAGGGTCTTGACTCAGCTGCGGGATGTTGTTGTGGTACCTGTTGGGCTGGCTGGTTCGGTTTTTCTTTCGCGGCGGCTGATTATGCCGCAAGGACAGTTTTCTTGGGGAGCCAGGCCCGGAGGTGTTGGTGCACTTGGGTTACTTGAGGGTTATCTTCGCCTCTATAGTTTTGACTCCGGGAGCGAGGCGGGTGTTTCACAGTGGATGAGTAGACTCTTGGCTGGTGTGGTTGAGGGACCTACGGCGGCGCTGGGACTCGGGGATACCCCCTTTGGTTGCGAGTTCCCAGCTGTTCTCCTATCGGAGTGGTCTTGCATGTCACTAGTTTGGGAGTTGAGGACACAACTCCAGGATTCGATGTTTTGGAAGTTTGTCAGATCAAGTGTGTCGCCTTTGGGGCGCCGGTGCTATTCGAGTTATGGAAGGTTGGTTCACTTCGGCTTTGCGTGGATCCCCGGGAACTAGATGAAGTGACCATCTGGAGCTACCACCCTTGTCGAGCATGGTGGATTTGCAATCTGGTTGTTCGACTGCATATGGCCGTGTGTTGATGCCGGAGAGTTGGGGAATTGCTTCTACACCCCGATGGTTTAAAGATGGGAGATCAGAGTCTACGTGATCAGTTGGGGGACTTATATTGGATACCTTGGGAGTACAGAGGTATTGGGATCAAGCTTTTGTGTCCATGGACTTGTGGTTGGATTATCGTGGCCCTGGGAGGAGCGGATGCTTGTACCGATGCAGACTATTTGGTAGCCCGAGCGGTTAGCCCAGCTGTACTTGGATGAGGTGGTGCGGTTTTCTGGAATGCCCGCCTCTATTTTGTTCTAATTAGAGACCCGAGGGTTGTATCGCGTCTCTGGAGGAGGTATTAGCCAGCCTTGGGAGCTTGAGTGGTGGATGATTGGATCTTTACCCCCTCTATTTGGTTGAGGTTTCGGGTTGAGGATTGATTTTAGTTTCGAGGACGAAACTTTCTTTTAGTGGGGGAGGATGTGATGATCTGGATCTCTGCAGAGCTGTGGTAGAGTCATTGGGGACTTCGGGGGAGCCTGTACTATGTTTCGGGAAGTGGTTGTGCCTGATTGGTTACAAGTGTTGAACCTCGAGCTTTATTGGATCACTTGGGTAACCGGCTGGCCCCGTCGGATGTTTAGAAGTGTTTTCGCGCAAATCGGATATCAAATTTGGACTCGGCGTGAAATTCGGATTGAAAATACCCTTCCGGGAGCCTCCGGCAAATTTTAGGATTGGAATTTGGCAAAACGGACGCCGGATTTGGAATCAGCGCGCGAAAACGGTCAAGATGGGCTATTTACACGATGTTTTTGGGTTGGCGGTTACTGTTCACGCCGGAACAGTGTTTCCGGCGATCGCCGGCGGCGGCCGGCGGCGGCGGGCAGCGGCGGAGGGCGGCGGGCAGGCGACTAGCGGCCGCGGGCAGGCGCTGAGGGCGCGGGAAGGGGCGCGGTCCACCGCGGAGGGCGTGCACCGGGAGCGGGCCACGTGGCGCTTTCTGGTTGGCCGGCGCAGCAGGCGCGGTCCACTGACTTGGCGGGGTGTACGGTGGACCGAGGGGTGCCCACGTGGCGGCTCGGGATTGGCGGGTCTTGGTGCACGCGGTCCACGCGAGTGGTGGAGATGGTGACCGGGGCAGGTGGCCGTACGACCCGGGTCAGCCGGCGACGTGCGCGGTGCACGGCGCACCGTGCACGGTGCACGGCCTGTCGGGGCCACGTGGCGCGCCCCCGTTGGCTGGCGCAGGTGCACCGGGTGCAGCGGGGTCCGCGGGCTAGTTGGGCTGGGCTACGTGGCCGGCCCAGGGGATTTCGGGCGTGAACAGTAACGGGCCGGCCCGTTACTGTAGCAGCCCGAATTCCGGAAGCGCCCGAAAGTGGGGACATGGAGGGAATTATTTGATTTGTTTTCTCAGCCTATATAAACCACCCAGCCCGAACCTCCTTCTTTCTTCTTCTTCTCCCAACCTGTGCAAGATCTCTCCGAGCTTCCTTAATCAAAGTTTTTCATCTCCAAGTCCTTGATCTCCCTGCCAAGTTTCAGGAGTTTTGGAGGCACGAATCCCGAGGTTCCCCATTTTACGGTGCGGCGCGACGTTGCTTCCTAGTGTTCTTCTTCGGCGCAGCGATCGTATTTTTGCTCCCCTGGGCTACCCCGACATCATTTTCCTGTGATTCTTGCACCAGTAGACTCCTAAGAGGTAGGACTTCATCTTTCGTTTTGGTCGCGCTTTCCCGTTTCGAGGTTTTGGCACGGATCCCGAGGCAAACAAGTGACCCTTCTTTCTGTATGGAATTCCTTGACAGCAGCGGAGTGTTTCGGCCATATCTTTGCGCACGAGCGTCCGACGGAAACGAGCTTATACAACTTTTTCATCTACGGATCGCAAGGAACGCGCTCGTATTTTTATTGGATTTTTGTGAATTTTATTTCGAGGTGAAAATTACTGTTTTCTCTGTGAACAGTAATCAGTCCTTAATACAGATTATTGTATGAGAGTGCCCTCTTGCCGAATTTTTATCTTGATTACAGAACTCGGATTTGGGCGTGCAAGGTACCGTTGCGAAGCTATCGACGCGAGGATCGCCGTGATATTTTTATTGGAATTTTATGGGCACTTTCTGCAGGTGATAATTTAACAGTTTCGAATCCGAGGTTGTATGTGGTTACAAGAGCATTAATTGGGAGCCTTGGTGTAATTAGTGAGCTTTGTATTGTATCAGGAATATTACGGGTGTGCTAAAATTGTGGGAGCAAGGATTTGAAGTTTTTGGTATTTTCAGCTGTACGGATTGGGACAGTTGCACTTCAGGTGGGTGGTTGTTGTTTACCTCTATTTTGACATGCTCACTAGGAATATTAGAGTGATCCCTTTATTTGGACATGCATGCTTAAAGTAATATAAAATTGTGAGCCCTTCATATGGAAATTACTATTGTGGATATTTGATAGTGGTTGGGACTTATACATGTTGGTATGGATGGAATGTTAGCGTTTAACCTTGCATGTGGATTGGATTATTTATTTTGGACTATATGATTATCCTGTTAGTGGTTGGTACTATTTGAGGATTTTATGACATGCATAGGTGGATAGTGATGCTTTATCATGGAACATGGATTATAGACATGTGTGGTTGGATAATGTTTTAGCATGATGGTTATATCTATGCGGAGTTATTAATTGTTACACATGTGGAACCACTATTGAACACCTTTTCCTTTATTTCCTTGAGAACACTTGCATGCTTGTTTGGACACCTAGATAGGCCACCTTTTTCTGCTACACTTTCATGCTGGAACTTGACTTAGGAGAAACCATGTTTGATTTCTTTTCTCCTTCTTAATTAGACCTTTGAGTCTGGTTGCTCGGGTTCGAGCAGGGGTTTGGGATAGTGTAGCGAGGACCTGAGGGTTAGTGACAGGTTGTGTTTGATTATGGGTTGCGGGATTATAGCGGCTACCGCGGACAGTAGGCGGTTGACCGGATGTCGGATGTGGGACATGATTGTGATTGTGGGTATTGCGGCGATCGCGGATTTTGGGCGATCGACCGGATGTTCATTTGTGCATCAGATTGGGGGATCTGTGTTTTCTTTTAGTGGAGGGTTGTGTTCCACTGGGGCTTTATAGTTGTGATCCATTCCTGCTTTTGGTACTTATCTTACCGGCGCGGTTATTGCCGGTAGTGTTTTGATATGGATTTTACCGGCGCGGTTATTGCCCGGTAGTGCTTTCCTCGAGTGGGTCGCTCCCCTCGAGTTCCCCTCCGGAGGCCGGGGTCGGACAGTTATTGACGGTTTTGCTATCACATCGGCGCGGCTTATTTGCCCGATGATGAGGGCGGCAGCAGGAGCTTTGCTATCACATCGGCGCGGCTTACTTGCCCGATGATGAGGGCGGTACAGATGGGTTAATCTGGGACGGGTGGTTATTGTTGGTTATGGTTATTCCAGTTTAGGACTGCATTTCTAGAGGCATAGTAGTGGTAGTTTCATTTCTTCGGCAGTCATTATTTCTTACCACTCTTCTTTCCCCTTTTTTTGCCTCTGGTAGACCTAGTGGGTGTGTCTGAGTTTGAGGTTTTACCCACTAGGGGAGGCTACTGGTTTACTAGTAGTTCTCACCCCCATTCTTCTTTCCTCTTTTTCTTCTTCCTTGTTTTGCAGAGTCTTCTGTGGGTGCTACTGGACTGTCAGTGGCGGGTCGAGGAGAGAGGACGGCTGTGTAGATAGATCACGAGGCAGGATGAGCGTGTTAGCTGGACTGTTGGTGTACCCAGGTTTTCCTCAGACGGTTGTACTTTCACTTTTAGGACTGGCTTTTGCCAGCAGGTTGTATTTATTTATTGTGAGCTGGGAGAGACTGATGTATCATTTATACAGACGTATTGTATTTTATTTCCAGCTTCAGTCTGAGATGTATTAGTTTTAGTTCAGCTCTGTTTTTATTGCTCTTTTATTATATCTTTTATATCTGAGCAGGTTGTTGACGCTTCGTGTACACGGGAAATACTGTGTGCACGGCGGATCTGTAGACGGGCCCGGGTTCTGGTTTACACCCGGGGCGTGACACTGGCAGTGTTTCGGCGCGCACGCAGCGCGCTTGGCGAGGACCGGTGGCTGCCGGGTGTCGCATTTGGCTTTTGTGGACCGTTTAACTTGGTTTTTCCCTTTTTCTCCTTCAGGATGTCGTCTTGTGGGCGGTTTTCGGCGGGGTGCAGTGCGGAGCCCGGATTGTGTGTGCGGCCCATGGTTTTACCTTAGCTGTTGTGATCGGTGTGATCTTGTAAATAGCAGGTGGATTTATGAGTCTTGGTGGTTGAGTGAGCTTTAATCTGTTATGGTGCTGCTTGTTGCTTGAGTTTTTGTGGGTGTGCAGGGGAGGTGAAGTTTTTGGATTGTTGGTAAATTGTATATTGAGAGAGCTTATTTTTGTGAGGGTTGTGTGTGTGCTGTGGATGCATCTTTTAAGCTGGAGTTTTGGTGTGTGTTTTGGTGGCAGCACGTGAATCACCATCAGATTATTTGGATTCAAATTATGCAACTGACAGTGTGTAAAGGTGGAATTAGAGAATTGTATATGTGGACTTTATTAAATTGGTGTCCAAATTGTGTTTTTGTGTTGTGGAGGTTTTCTTTGGAAGCTGGTGTACAGGTGAGATGTAAATTGAGTATATAATTGGATTTGGGAATTATGTAAGTGAGATGTTATGTGTGTGCAAAGGAAGTTTCTAAGTATTGTGTTTTTGCCATGGAGTTGGGGGTTCTCCTATCTACAGCAAGTGAGAGGGTTGTTAAATTGTGAGTGTGCTTTGGATTATTAGAGTGTGTGGATGGCTGGTGTAATTGTACTTTTATTGTGAGCAGGATGTGAGCTAAGGTGGGCCTTTTGTGTTATGTGTTTTTATTGTGAAATTACCTGTTGATGATGGAATTAAGGGATTTTGTTTATGTGATCTTGATTTATTATGTGCAATTGGAGTCTTTAAGTGTGCCGTTGGATTGAGGTAGTTTGTAAGTAAATTAGAGGATGATCTAAATTATGCTTTGGGAGCTGGTGGTGTGTATGGATCGATTTACTTAATTTATTATTTGTGAACTTGTAAGTAATCTGTGCTGGAGCTTTAGTGCATGAGGGCAGAGTTGTTGAATGCGCACGGGATTTTGTAAAAGACTCAGGGATTTTATTCGAGCTACCGGGGATTTTTTCCGAATTCACGGCAGTGTACGCGCGCAAGACACGAATTTCGAGGTTTCGTCAATTTGAGGATCCAGCACTTCACCGACTTCAGCGTTGCCTGCGGAAAGCGTTCCAGGTGGGTTGGAAGTCTTCCAAACTTTATTAAATGTCCCCTAATGCTTCTGCATGAATATCCTGTATGTCTAGCTTATTTCCTTATATTGATAAATCTAATAGTTACCTAGAAAATTATAGAATGACTTTCTTGAGCCCCAGACATTTTTAGTATGATCTAGAAGTTATTTGACACTAGACTGCATGTTCATTTGAGATTCATGCTGCATCTGGACCTTCATATATTTTTAGTACCCCGTTTTAAATAAAACTCCATTTTTAAAAGGGTTTATTTTAATTATTGAGAACATTATGAATGGTCCAGATTGTTTGAGTTGCATGTGTACTTACGCCAGAGGGCCGAGTGTTTTTTTTTAGCGCATTGTCTGTCGAGTCCTAGTGTCATGAGAGTTCTTCTTCCTTGTTGGGATTGATGAGGTTATTCTAGATCATGGGTTGTGTTTCTGATTTAGAGGTGGAGATGGCTCTCCCACTTAGCCTTGAGAGTTTTGGGGGTTCTGGCAGATCGAGTCGTGGAGGTTTCCCGACTCAGCCATGGGTCGTGCATTATCAGATTGAGTCGTTGAGGGTTCTCCGACATAGCTGTGAGAGTGTTTGGGTCTTCCTGTTTGAGTCGTGGAGACTTTTTCCGACAGTGTTGCGCTTCTGGGCATCGTGTTGCCGATCTGTTTGATCGTGGACTATAGCCTGCATGTGCCGCTTATGAGACAGTGATACAGATGAGATACTTGAGTTCGGTGGGGTCGCTCCCCTCGAGCTACCACCCGGGTGTGTGTGATGATACCGAGCCTGATGAGGCTGCGATGATGCGACTAGTTGATACACTAGAGTTCGCTTGATATAGTCCGTGTGGGACGCCCTACGTAAGTCCCGTCCCTGTGAGGATGAGGTGGCAGTAGGTTTGGCGCAGGCTTGACTGGACCCTATGAGGCAGTCATTGAGATTGGGTGATATGAGAGAGTGATGGCATAGCATGTTCATAGATGGGCTTTCCTTTGAGCATGGTACTTGAGGCATATTATTGTAGTGAGAGTGTATGTATAGCAGGATCAGAGTAGTGTTTTCTTGAGCATGATATTGGTTCATATTAGCTATAGTTCCTTTCCTGCTTTCCTATTATCTTTTTACATACCTATTTGTTGTGCCTCCAGTGGACTTAGTGGGCATACCGTGGATGTTGATGACGGTACCCACTGAGATCTACCTTCTGTAGTAGATCTCACACCCGTTGCGGTGACAGGATTTCTGAGGCTGCTGTTCCGGCTTAGCTCGCGCGGAGACAGCTCATCGAGGTGAGGACGTGGCCGAGCAGTTCCTTACCAGCTTTTGAGTCAGAGGTAGACGTACCCTGTTGTTTTATGATTCCACTTTGTACTGAGAGATTTGGATATTGGTACTGAGAGGGTGAGGCTTGTATTTTGTTTTTCATTTGAGAAACCTGTATTGAGGACTTTTTGTATTAGTGGAGCTTTATTTATTTCAGTTTTCCTGTGTAGCTTTCTTCAGCTTTTGATTTATAGTTCAGCTCTGATACATGTTTTTAGTTTTAGTTCTGACTTGCAGGGTAGACGCTTCGTCTGTACGGCAGTTTCCGTACAGATGGCGGATCTGTTGGCGAGCCCGGGTCGCAGTTTCGACCTCGGGGCGTGACAGATTTAGGTGGTATCAGAGCCTAGGAATATAGGTCGTTGAGGACTTAGAGACCCTAGGCTATTGGTTGGACAATAGGATGACTGTCGTGAGAGACGAGACTTTAGCGAGAGTCCTGATTGAGTCTGTACCTCCCCCAGAGGATTGGGGTGAGTGACCTTACATGTTTATTCTCTAAAGTGGTTATGTTGGCTGCAGACAACATAATGCTTTAGAACGGATAACATGTTTTAGACTTTCGCTTGATTGGGTCGAGAGAGTTTTGGTCCTAATGTTTTGTTCTGTTGCAGTGATTTTCGGTGCTTTCGAGACCCCATGCAGCGGCGAGGGTGTATTCGACCTGGAATGAGGAGCCCGAACAGCGGGAGGTTGAATGGACAGAGCAGAGTGAGGACGGAGAGAAGGGGCCCAAGTAGCTCTGAGGTTGAGGCGATGCGGCACCAGGAAGAGAACATGGAGCGCGGGTTGTATGCTCGAGTAGTGAGCATCTCTTATGGTATCACCAGTAGTACCTCCGGCCGCGATATCGTCGACTTCGACCTTGATTGCACTGTGAGTAGTGTAGGAGCAGCGTGAGTTGCTGACCAATTGTTATACTTCATCCAGTTCCATCCCCTGAAGATTTCGGGACTGAGTTTGGAGCCATGGGGGGCCGAGAACTAGATCGCTGCTATGGAAAAATTATTTGAAGATTTGTTCATCCAGGAGAAGCATCTGGTGCACTTGGTTATTCACTTTTGGATGGGGACGCCGAGAGTTAGTGGCGTCGAGTTCGTCCTGCTGGACCACCGGGAGCGAGTGTCTACGATGGCTGAGCAGTGTACCCTTGTCACCCAGGATGAGGATTAGAGGTTGATTATGTTTGAGAGGGGACTACATCGGGATATCTATCACCTTGTGCATGTTCGATGGATTGACGAGAATCAGTGACCACGTCCAAGGGGGACGAAGAGCGAGGGACCAGCTCCAGTGAGAGACGTCCAGCGTCGTCGGATTTTGGGATAGACGAGTGGATCAGAGTAGCCATGATTCCAGTCTCAGGGTCTTGGGTCTCAGAGGAGACAGAGACCAGGAGGTTCTCGATAGACGTGGTACCAGCAGAGTGTCCCAGAGTAGTGCTCATGGTTTTGCCGCATGCGACGGCACCCCCACTACCCCTTCAGGATGAAGAGGTTCATGTGACCTACCGGCAGGCTGATTGAGCTGTGACGCCGAGACAGATTAAGCGATGGCCACCAGCATCCAGAAGATGAGATTGTGCAGCTGGTTAGAGGACGCAAGGATAGTGGATCGCGTCTTACCTGGTGTGATTTTCCTTGTGGTCATCGGAGTTAGAGCATGTTAATGCCAACGCCGCTTGAGTGTGCTTCAGTAGGGCGGGGTAGCATCGGGTGAGCCAGTGATGGACTTTTGGCTTGCGTATGTGAGGATCAGGCTCCAGATCACGTTTAGCACATGAATGAGTGTTGCCAGTCCTGCCAGTGCAGCTAGGACCTTGGAGTTGACCCACCGGTTGTTAGTCCTACATCAGCTCCGAGATGTTGATATGAGTTTGGTTTGGGATTGGATATCCCATGTTATGCTATCTTGGTTTGTCGTGAGAGGACTTTGACCCTCTGTGGACCTGGTCAGGAGGAGTGTGTTGTAGAGGGAGTTAGACCACGGCAGAGTTGAGGTGTGGTCGTATCACGTTGCTAGCGACTGTAGAGGAAGTGCTTACGGCGGCACCGAGACTAAGGAATATCCTTATCGCCCGTGTGATCTCGGGTAAAAGTCTACCTGATCTGTTATTGAAGCCGCCGCTTAGCGAGATTGAGGTATTGATTGTCGTGGATTTGGAAGATGCGCCGATTATGGTAGCACCTATTGGTGTATTACCTGCGAGACAGGGAGTGAGAGCTGATATTCAGCTGCGGGATTTGATGGATCGAGAGGTCTGTGTGACCCAGTACCACGTCGTGGGAACACGACAGTGAGGATCCAAGAGGAACATGAGAGTTAAGCGTGCTAGAGCTAGAGTAGTTCTAGGATGGGTGACCCCCTGGGAAGTGGGGCGTCACAGTCCCAGTCACCGTGTCCCAAGATAAGTTATCATATAATCTGTGGGGTTATATTAAATTTTAGGAGAGTTCGTCCCAGCGGTTCTTATCAATTGTCACATTAGTTTGTCCCAATAGTTCTCATCAATTGTCATATTAGTTTGTCCCAATGGTCCTCATCAATTATCATATTAGTTTGTCCCAATGGTTCTCATCAATTGTCATATTAGGGGAGTTCTAATAATCCCAGTGAGCTTGTCAAAAATGAGGTAAGCAACAACCGCCCACCTCGAACAGCTCAAATCACACCCAGATAGTCTCCTGGCTGTCCAAAGTCCCCTAAAACAGCTGTCTGCCGAAAACGGTGCCCTACAACAACATCTTGCTACCATCCAAAATTGTGGTGACCTGGATCTCCGCAGAGCTGTTGCGGTGCGTTGGGGTGGCCATTGGAGGCCTGCGCGGTGTGCGGGAGGTGTTTGGGGCACGATTGGATACAAGTGATGGACTCGGGGCTTAAATTGGATCACGCGGGTGATCGGAAGACCCCGTCGGATGTTTAGAGGTGCCTTCGCGCAAATTGGATACCAAATTTGGACTCGGCGCGAAAAACGGATTAAAAATACCTTTCCGGGAGCCTCCGGCGATTTATCGGATTGGAATTTGGCGAAACGGACGGCGAATTCGGATTCAGCGCGCGAAAACGGTCAAAACGGACTACCCACTTGTGAATTTTGTGCCAGGGTTACTGTTCACCACCGGAACAGTAACTCCGGCGATCGCCGGCGGCGGCGGGCAGCGGCGGAAGGCGGAGGAGGGCGCTCGGGCAGGCGGCGCGCGGCCGCGGGCAGGCGCTGAGGGCGCGGGCAGGTGCGGCGGGGGCGCGGGCAGGCGGCCGGTCCACGCGGCGGGCGTGCACCGAGCGGGGTGCCACGTGGCACGATCTTGTTGGGTGGCTCACAGCACCCGGTCCACGGAACAATGTTGGTGCACGGTGGACCGACAGTGGACACGTGGCGGCTTGTGATTGGTTCGGTGTTGTGCTCCCGGTCCACGCAATGGGTGGAGCAGGTGTGTACGCGACGTGCGGGGTGCGCGGTTCACGGGCGGTGCACGGTGGTTGGGGCCACGTGGCGCGCCGCCATTGGCGGGCTCACGTGCACCGGGCGCAGCGAAATGTTTTTTCTGGATTTTCCCTTAAGTTGCAACCCGAGGGCTCTTCAAGGGGGATTTTCGACCCCTTCGAGCCCTCAGCTCGAAGGGGAGGTGAGAGGGAGAATTCTTCTCCTTCAAGTGAGGATTACACCCGCCAAGTTTCAGGATTTTAGGAGGCTCGAATCCCGAGGTTTTGGATTTTTCGGCGCGGCACGACGTTGGATTTTCTGTATTCCTCTTCAGCGCAGCGACGGTGTTTTAGCTCTCCTGGTTTACCCCGAGCTCCTTCTTCTGTGATTCTTGCGCCGAAAGACTCCTAACAGGTAGGGCTTCAACTTTGATTTTGATCACTCATTCTGATTTTGCTTCTTTGGCTCGGATCCCGAGGTAACAATGGTCCCCCTTTTTCTGTGAGGAATGTGAGGACAGCATCGGAGTATTTTGGCCATATCTTCGCGCACGAGCGTCTGACGGAGACGAGCTTATACAACTTTTTCATCTACAGATCGCAAGGAACGCGCTCGTATTTTTATTGGAATTTTATGAGATTTATTTCGAGGTGAAATTCACTGTTTTCTCAGTGTACTGTGTGCAGTCTTTTTCCGCAGTTTGTTGTTTGGAATACCACCTTGCCGAATTTTTATCTTGATGTACAGAACTCAGATTTGGGCGTGCAAGGTACCGTTGCGAAGCTATCGACGCGAGGATCGCCGTGGTATTTTTATTGGAATTTCCTGGGCAATTTCTGCAGGTGTTAATTTAGCAGTTTTGAATTCGAGGTTGTATGTGGTTACAAGTGCATTTAATTGGGAGCCTAAATGTAATTAGTGAGCTTTGTATTGTACCAGGAATATTACGGGTGTGCTAAAATTGTGGGAGCAAGGATTTGGAGTTTTGGTATTTTCTTGCTGTACGGATTTGGACAGTTGCACTTCAGGTGGGTGGTTGCTTTACTCCTCTTTTCTGATATACCCACTAGGAATATTAGAAAGGTCTTCTCTATTGGACATTTTGAATGCTCACTTAGTAGACATGCATGTTTAACTAAAATAATTATGAGCCTATCATCTGGAAAACACTGTTGTGGATATTTGATAGTGGTTGGGACTTATACATGTGGATTGGATTATTTATTTTGGACTATATGATTATCCTGTTAGTGGTTGGTACTATTTGAGGATTTTATGACATGCATAGGTGGATAGTGATGCTTTATCATGGAAATGGATTATAGACCTGTGTGGTTGGATAATGTTTTAGCATGATGGTTATATCTATGCGGAGTTATTAATTGTTACACATGTGGAACCACTATTGGACACCTTTTCCTTTATTTCCTTGAGAACACTTGCATGCTTGTTTGGACATCTAGGTAGGCCATCTTTTATCGCTACACTTTCATGCTGGAACTTGACTTAGGAGAAACCTTGTTTGCTTCTTTTCTCCTTTTCGTTAGTCAGGTGGTTCTTGTTGCTCGGGTTTGAGCAGGGGTTGGGATAGTGTAGCCGGGGCCTGGATTGTGGATTATGGGTTTTGGCGGCGACCGTGGATATTGGGCGGTTGACCGGATGTCGGTTATAGGACATCGGTGATAGGGCATGATTATGGGTTGCGGGATTATAGCGGCTACCGCGGACAGTAGGCGGTTGACCGGATGTCGAATGTGGGACATGATTGTGATTGTGGGTATTGCGGCGAACGCGGATTTTGGGCGATCGACCGGATGTTCATTTGTGCATCAGATTGGGGGATCTGTGTTTCTTTTAGTGGAGGGTGTGTTCCACCGGGCTTTACAGTTGTGTTTTACTCCTGCTTTTGGTACTTATCTTACCGGCGCGGTTATTGCCCGGTAGTGCTTTCCTCGAGTGGGTCGCTCCCCTCGAGTTCCCCTCCGGAGGCCGGGGCCAGACAGTTATTGACAGCTTTGCTATCACATCGGCGCGGCTTATTTGCCCGATGGTGAGGGCGGCGGCAGGAGCTTTGCTATCACATCGGCGCGGCTTATTTGCCCGATGGTGAGGGCGGCGGCAGGAGCTTTGCTATCACATCGGCGCGGCTTACTTGCCCGATGATGAGGGCGGTACAGATTGGGTTAATCTGGGACGGTTGGTTATTGTGGATATGGTTACTCCAGTCTAGGACTGTATTTCTAGAGGCATAGTAGTGGTAGTTTCATTTCTTCGGCAATCATTATTTTCTTACCACTCTTATTTCCCCTTTTGCCTCTGGTAGACCTAGTGGGTGTGTCTGAGTTGAGGTTTTACCCACTAGGGGAGGCTACTGGTTTACTAGTAGTTCTCACCCCCATTCTTCTTTCCTCTTTTTCTTCTTTCTTGTTTTGCAGTGCCTTCTGCGGGTGCTGCTGGGCTTTTAGCGGCGGGTCGAGGAGAGAGGACGGCTGAGTAGATAGATCTCGAGGCAGGATGAGCGTGTTAGCTGGACTGTTGGTGTACCCAGGATTTCTCAGACGGTTGTACTTTTACATTTGGGACTGGCTTTTGCCAGCAGGTTGTATTTATTTTGGTGAGCTGGGAGAGACAGATGTATCATTTATACAGATGTATTGTATTTTATTTCCAGCTTCAGTCTGAGATGTATTAGTTTTAGTTCAGCTCTGTTTTTATTGCTCATTATTATTATCTTTTATATATCTGAGCAGGTTTGGCGCTTCGTGTACGCGGGAAATACCGTGTGCACGGCGGATCTGTAGACGGGCCCGGGTTCTGGTTTACACCCGGGGCGTGACAGATTAAGTTGGTATCAGAGCTTAGGGATAGGTCAGTTGGGACTTAGGAAACCCTAGGCTTATGGCGGGCCCTAGGATGTTAGGGTGTGAGAGACGCGACATTTTGCGAAAGTCGGTGATTTGGTTTTTACTCTTCCTGTGAGTGAAGAGGGATCAACATACCCTATTTTTGTGGGACAGTTATGTTGGCTGCAGACAACATAAAGTTACAAAAATAGGGGGATGTCTTTGACTTTCGTTAGATTGGGTCGAGTGTTTGGGATGTGTTGATTTGCGGTTTTGTCGTGGTGAGCGGTGTCTCCCCGACGTTGGGCCCTGACCCGGGTGCACCTTGGTGCGGCAGTTGGGTCTGGGCTGGTTGTTTCGGGCCGGATACCCAGATTGGGGTCTGAGAACTCCGGACCCGAAGGGTAGTAGTGTTGGGGGGCAGATCAGCAGCGCAGTGGCACAGTTGTCGGAGCAGCGCAGTGGCACAGTTGTCGGAGCAGTGGCGCAGTTGTCGGAGCAGTGACACAGTTGTCGGAGCAGCGCGGTGACCCAGTTGTCGGATCAGCACAGTGGCGCAGTTGTCAGATCAGTGCAGTGGCACAGTTGTCGGACTAGTGAGTAGCCCCTCCGTGCCGACGTTTAGTGTTGGGGCACCGAGGAAGGGTGGACAGTTGACAGCGGGGAAAACTGTGGGATTGTATTGAAAGAGTGAGCCAGTTTTGGCGGATGAGTTGCCCCGATTTGTGGGATTGTGTATGGAGCCTTTGAAGGCAGGGTCTTGTTCGGTGGGGGATTGAGAGTTCTAGGGACGCCTCATTGGAGTAGGCGCCGGGTATGGAGCGTGGCATTACAGTTCCTTTGGATTGGGATCTGCCGCCTGAGGCGAGTTCTGATTGAGGCGCTTGGCGCCGGGTGTTGGAGGACAGGTCAGTTGGATGAGGCATTCCTGATTTCTTTTTCTGGATAGTGGATTTTGTGACCGTCGGAGCACGTAGATTCCAGCGGCCAGTGTGGCGGTAGGTTTGAATTGTTCCAGGCTCTTGGGTTCGTATCTTTCGATACGAGAGGTTTTCCCTTCTTGGTGGGTAGTGTTTGGCTTCATTGTTTTGGGTTAGGGGTAGGACGGTTACCTGGTGTACGGGAGGTCGTATTCCCTATCTTTTGCACCTAGGGGGGGGAGTGTCGTAGGTCCTGCCCGGTGCGGTTGAGTCCTTGATTGTACCTGTAGGCCTGATGGTCTTGACCTAGTTGTGGGGCTTGGTTTGGTACTTAGGACGGTTAGGCTGGCTCGGTTATCTTGTCTTTTCGCGGCAGCAGATTATGCTGCGAGGACGGTTCTCGTGGGAGCCAGGCCTGGAGGTGTTGGTGTACTTGGTTTGCTTGAGAGTATCTTCGCCTCTTTGGTTTTGATTTTGTGAGCGAGGCGGATGTCTCGTAGTGGGTGAGTAGCCTTTTGGCTGGTGTGTTTGAGGGATCTGCGGCGGCACCAGGACTTGGAGATACCTTTTTGGTTGTGAGTTCCTAGCTGTTCTCCTATCGGAGTTGTTTGGCATGACACCAGTTTGGGAGTTGAGGACCCAACTCCAGGATTTGATGTTTTGGAATTATGTCAGGCCAAGTGTGGCACCTCTGGGGGCGCCGGTGCTATTCGAGTTGTGGAAGGTTGGTTCACTTCGGCTTTGTGAGGACCCGTAAGAATTTGATGAAGTGATCATCGGGAGCTGGCACCCTTCTGTCAAGCTTGGAGGATTTGTTTTACCAGCTGCAAGGGTATTGGATCTTCGCGAAGATTGATTTGCAATCTGGTTCTCTTGACTGCTTATGACTGTGTGCTGATGCCGAAGAGTTGGGGGAATTGCTTTTACATCCCGACGGTTTTAGATTAGAGATCAGAGGTTACGGGACCAGTTGGGGGACTTATATCGGGTGCCTCGGGAGTACCGAGGTACTTGGATCGAGCTGGGTGTTGTTGGACTTGTGGTTGGATTTTCTGAGGCCTTAGCGGGGACAGATGCTTGTACCGATGCAGACTACCTGATGGCCGAGCAGTTAGCCCAGCTGTACCTAGTTGAGGTGGCGTGGTCCTCTGGAGTGTTCTCCTTTATTTCGTTCTGGTTAGAGACCCAAGGATTGCATCGCGTCTCTGGATGAGGTATTTGGTAGTTTTGGGAGCTTGAGTGGTGGATGACTGGTTATTTACCCCCCTGTCGGTTGAGTTTCCGTGTTGAGAAATGACTTTAGTTTCGAGGACGAAACTTTCTTTTAGTGGGGGAGGATGTGGTGACCTGGATCTCCGCAGAGCTGTTGCGGTGCGTTGGGGTGGCCATTGGAGGCCTGCGCGGTGTGCGGGAGGTGTTTGGGGCACGATTGGACACAAGTGATGGACTCGGGGCTTAAATTGGATCACGCGGGTGATCGGAAGACCCCGTCGGATGTTTAGAGGTGCCTTCGCGCAAATTGGATACCAAATTTGGACTCGGCGCGAAAAACGGATTAAAAATACCTTTCCGGGAGCCTCCGGCGATTTATCGGATTGGAATTTGGCGAAACGGACGGCGAATTCGGATTCAGCGCGCGAAAACGGTCAAAACGGACTACCCACTTGTGAATTTTGTGCCAGGGTTACTGTTCACCGCCGGAACAGTAACTCCGGCGATCGCCGGCGGCGGCGGCAGCGGCGGAAGGCGGCGGAGGCGGCTCGGGCAGGCGGCGCGCGGCCGCGGGCAGGCGCTGAGGGCGCGGGCAGGTGCGGCGGGGGCGCGGGCAGGCGGCCGGTCCACGCGGCGGGCGTGCACCGAGCGGGGTGCCACGTGGCACGATCTTGTTGGGTGGCTCACAGCACCCGGTCCACAGAACAATGTTGGTGCACGGTGGACCGACAGTGGACACGTGGCGGCTTGTGATTGGTTCGGTGTTGTGCTCCCGGTCCACGCAATGGGTGGAGCAGGTGTGTACGCGACGTGCGGGGTGCGCGGTTCACGGGCGGTGCACGGTGGTTGGGGCCACGTGGCGCGCCGCCATTGGCGGGCTCACGTGCACCGGGCGCAGCGAAATGTTTTTTCTGGATTTTCCCTTTAGTTGCAACCCGAGGGCTCTTCAAGGGGGATTTTCGACCCTTCGAGCCCTCAGCTCGAAGGGGAGGTGAGAGGGAGAATTCTTCTCCTTCAAGTGAGGATTACACCCGCCAAGTTTCAGGATTTTAGGAGGCTCGAATCCCGAGGTTTTGGATTTTTCGGCGCGGCGCGACGTTGGATTTTCTGTATTCCTCTTCAGCGCAGCGACGGTGTTTTAGCTCTCCTGGTTTACCCCGAGCTCCTTCTTCTGTGATTCTTGCGCCGAAAGACTCCTAACAGGTAGGGCTTCAACTTTGATTTTGATCACTCATTCTGATTTTGCTTCTTTGGCTCGGATCCCGAGGTAACAATGGTCCCCCTTTTTCTGTGAGGAATGTGAGGACAGCATCGGAGTATTTTGGCCATATCTTCGCGCACGAGCGTCTGACGGAGACGAGCTTATACAACTTTTTCATCTACAGATCGCAAGGAACGCGCTCGTATTTTTATTGGAATTTTATGAGATTTATTTCGAGGTGAAATTCACTGTTTTCTCAGTGTACTGTGTGCAGTCTTTTCCGCAGTTTGTTGTTTGGAATACCACCTTCCGAATTTTTATCTTGATGTACAGTACTCAGATTTGGGCGTGCAAGGTACCGTTGCGAAGCTATCGACGCGAGGATCGCCGTGGTATTTTTATTGGAATTTCCTGGGCAATTTCTGCAGGTGTTAATTTAGCAGTTTTGAATTCGAGGTTGTATGTGGTTACAAGTGCATTTAATTGGGAGCCTAAATGTAATTAGTGAGCTTTGTATTGTACCAGGAATATTACGGGTGTGCTAAAATTGTGGGAGCAAGGATTTGGAGTTTTGGTATTTTCTTGCTGTACGGATTTGGACAGTTGCACTTCAGGTGGGTGGTTGCTTTACTCCTCTTTTCTGATATACCCACTAGGAATATTAGAAAGGTCTTCTCTATTGGACATTTTGAATGCTCACTTAGTAGACATGCATGTTTAACTAAAATAATTATGAGCCTATCATCTGGAAAACACTGTTGTGGATATTTGATAGTGGTTGGGACTTATACATGTGGATTGGATTATTTATTTTGGACTATATGATTATCCTGTTAGTGGTTGGTACTATTTGAGGATTTTATGACATGCATAGGTGGATAGTGATGCTTTATCATGGAAATGGATTATAGACCTGTGTGGTTGGATAATGTTTTAGCATGATGGTTATATCTATGCGGAGTTATTAATTGTTACACATGTGGAACCACTATTGGACACCTTTTCCTTTATTCCTTGAGAACACTTGCATGCTTGTTTGGACATCTAGGTAGGCCATCTTTATCGCTACACTTTCATGCTGGAACTTGACTTAGGAGAAACCTTGTTTGCTTCTTTTCTCCTTTTCGTTAGTCAGGTGGTTCTTGTTGCTCGGTTTGAGCAGGGGTTGGGA
>JAQOTM010000026.1:460776-519937 GCA_029168755.2 Tillandsia fasciculata | reverse complement strand
CACACCGTTGATAACGGTGGTGATGCCACACCGTTGATACACGGTGGTGATGCCAAGCGTTGATACCGGTGGTGTGATCTGCAAGCCGTTGGTCCACGGTGGTGATGCCACTCCGTTGGTGCGCGACAGTGATGCCACACCGTTGATACACGGTGGTGATGCCAACACCGTTGATACACGGTGGTGATGCCACGCCGTTGGTGTGCACGGCAGTGATGCCACGCGTTGGTGCACGGCGTGATGCCACACGTTGATACACGGTGGTGATGCCACGCCGTGGTGCACGGCGGTGATGCCACGCCGTTGGTGCGCGACAGTGATGCCACACCGTTGATACACGGTGGTGATGCCACACCGTTGATACACGGTGGTGATGCCACGCCGTTGATACACGGTGGTGATGCCACGCCGTTGGTGCACGGCGGTGATGCCACGCCGTTGGTGCGCGACAGTGATGCCACACCGTTGATACACGGTGGTGATGCCACACCGTTGATACACGGTGGTGATGCCACGCCGTTGGTGCACGGCAGTGATGCCACGCCGTGGGTGCCCGACAGTGATGCCACGTTGTAGGTACACAACGGTGAAAGTCTTTTGGATGTTTCGGACTTTTGACCGCGAGTTTGGGCATCAGCTTTATGATCGCCTTGTGAGCCAGTTTTCAGTCCCGTTCACCGACGGTTTGGTCCCCGTCAGGGTGTTCCCTTTTTAGTTGAGGGATCGACTTCGACCCATGGGTCCGTTGGGGTTTTGATAGCATGTTGAGTGACCAACTGTGGCATGGGATTGTGTCTCTTGAGGATCCCTTTGAGGTTAGCCTGCAGTTGAGTAGTCCACTCGGGTGATTTCGGATCGGAAGTAACCGAGTGAAGACCCCAACTTATTGGTTTCCCTTCCTTATTGGATGGATGTGCGGGTATGCTTCGGGTCGCCTGGTTGAGGTTGGCACCATGATGTGGTTTGGTGCGTGTTGAATTAGTGGGTTTTTCCCTTTTCCCCCAGCCTTTAGTGGAGCCCTTTGGTTTTTCACGTCTCAGCTCAGTAGTGATGTGTTTTTCCTCGCCCGTGATTTTCTTGCCCCTTTGAGATCCGTGATTATTGGAGTACGAGGGATGCCCGTTGCAATTTCTGGCTCGAGAGATGAGAGAATTGCACATCGGGTCATACCGTACTTGTCATTGTTGTTGCGGAGTAATCACGAGGAGCGAGTGGGGTTTAGGGAGCTGAGGCGTATCGTTAGATACCTAGCTGTGGTATTCTTGACTCCTGATGGGCTTGATCTAGTTTCGAGGACGAAACTTTCTTTTAGTGGGGGAGGATGTGAGGTCCCGGAATCCCCGGCGTAGGAGTTGCTGGTTGTTGGGCAGCTTTTAGTGGCCGTTGGGAGTGTTTGTGCGCGTGTCGGGCCCAAGAAATGAATTTGTGATGCAATCTGGGATTTAGTTGCATCACTGGAGGCCTGCGGGATGTGTCGGCGGTGTTTGCGCGCAATTTGGACACACGTGGTGGACTTCGGGCTTAAAAGGAGCCCCCGTGGGAAATTGGAAGGACCCGTTGGGTGTTTGGAAATGGTTCCGCGCGGTTCGGATGTCAAAATTGGACTCCGGGCGAAGTTTGGATAAAAGATTACCTCTCCGGTCGCATTCGGGAATTTTTAGAGTTGGAATTTGGCAAATCGGACTTTAAAAATGGACCCGGCGCGAAAATCGGATCGAGTGGGCATTCGACAATTTTTCGGGCGAGAATTTGGGAAAACGGACATCGTTTTTGGATTCAGCGCGCGAAATCGCTAAGAATGGACTATTTATTTGTTGGTTTTGGAGTCCGGTAGGCCTGCGCGTTTTTCGAGACATTGCGGCACGAATCTCGAGGCGTGGCGCGTGGCGCGGATCCCGAGGCGATCGCAGCGCGCGGGTCAAGGCACGCGGTTCGAGGCGGCGTGCGGACAGGACGGGGGCGCAGGCGCCTTCGGCGCGGGACGCGCGGGGGCCGCCACGTGGCGGGCCCCCGTTGGCGCCCGCGCGGGCGCGGGGGCACGCGCGCCCGTGTAACGGGCGCGTGTCCCGCGCCTGGGCTGCGCGGTGCGTGCAACGCGCCCGTGTGGCGGGCGCGTTGCTGCGCGCCGCGTGGCCCTGTGGGCGCGCGCGTGGACCGGGCGCGCGCGCCCGTGTGCTGTGGACCGGGAAGGGTGGCTCCCCATTGGCCGGTCCACGGTGCACCTTGGTGCACCGTGGACCATCTTCTCTCTCTCTCCCTCTTTTCTTCTTCTTCTTCCTCCCCGCACACGCCTTTTCCCTCCTCTTCTTTCCTTTCTTCTTCGACCGAGCGAGAGGGAGAGAGAGGGAGATGGTGGGAGGTGCGGCGTGGCGTCGTGGGCCTCGTGGAGCGCGCGAGTTTTTTCCGTTGGGAGCGTTTCGGCGACGGCGGCGCAGTAGGGGTAGGTCCCGTGTGTTGGTTTTACTGTATTTTTGTACAGTTTTTGGAGCGTTCTTTTAGACTATTATTGACCCTCTTGCTCTTTTCTGTGTTGGGCACCGTGCACCGTTTTGCGTGCGGACTCCGTTTTGCGTGCGGACTCCGGCACCGTGCACCGTTTTGCGTGCGGACTCCGGCACCGTGCACCGTTTTGCGTGTAGACTCCGTTTTGTGTGCGGACTCCGGCACCGTGCACCGTTTTGCGTGCGGACTCCGGCACCGTGCACCGTTTTGCGTGCGGACTTCGTTTTGCGTGCGGATCCTAGCACCGTGCACCGTTTTGCGTGCGGACTCCGGCACCGTGCACCGTTTTGCATGCGGACTTCGTTTTGCGTGCGGATCCTAGCACCGTGCACCGTTTTGCGTGCGGACTCCGGCACCGTGCACCGTTTTGCGTGCGGACCCCGTTTGGCATGCAGATTCCAGTACCGTGCACCGTTTTGCGTGCGGACTCCGTTTGGCGTGCGGATTCCGGCACCGTGCACCGTTTTGCATGCGGACTCCGGCACCGTGCCCCGTTTTGCGTGTGGACTCCGTGGAGGCCAATTGCAAGTGTTTACAAGCAATTGGTGGCAAATCGAGGTGGGTGGCCTTATCTCCAAGTTTTATGGACTGTACAGTATTTCCACTGATGTAGGACTATGCATGCTAGTTTATTTCATTGTGTAGCATGCTAGATTGTAGGAATTGTTATTCCTTTTATTCTCTGTTAATATAGTTATCTTGGAACTTGACCTAGCACCCCCGTCATATGTTGCATGTGTAACCAGACCAGTAGAAAACCCTCACTTGGGCTAGGGTTATTTATGCTTAGACATCCGCACTGTTCTTTCATCCCTGGACATAGTGTTTTCTCGCCCGGGTAGTGGGCCGAGAGGTCGGGACTTGCTTTTAGTGTGGGATGCTTTTGCACTCTTGCTTGGGAGCAGAGTGGAGTTTGATAGTTGTAGCGGGATTGCTTATCTATGCAGGGAGCCGTTGAGTAAACGGTAGTCCCGAGAGGTCTTGTTTCCCTTTTACGCTGTCGTGGGAGGGAGCCGTTGAGTAGACGGTAGTCTCGGGCCGTCGAGTATCTTCCGGTCCGTATTGTTGGGAACCGTTGGGGTTGACGGTGGTCCCAGGTCGTTGAGTGTTGTCCGACCTGTTTTGTTACCCTGAGTTGTGGGTCGTTCCTGGCTGTGGAGTATCTCCAGCCAGTGAGCTTTGTGCTGCGGGCTGTTGGAGAGGCTAGTGTCTCGTGTTTCGAGTTAGCCGATCAGCTGAGTCATCGAGAGTGCTCCGACTGTTGTGCGAGATATTTGGGGATCTTGAGTCCTACCGTTCTGAGAGTGAGCGTGGATTTTGACTAGCCTGCATATGCCAATGTTGATTACTCTATGCCGCGCCGTTTTCCTCAGTTGGAGCCGCGCCCCCTGAGATGCCGCTATGGATACGATGGTTGGCCTGTTGAGGCAGTTTTGCGCGAGGGATGAGTTAGTCGGACAGGACGCCCCACGTAAATCCCGTCCTCATGTGGATGTGTGGTAGTGGGCAGGTGCGTTCCTAGTCGACAGGCGCAGGCTTGACTGGACCCTTGAGGCAGTCAGTTCGTTTGGGTCGAGTGAGCACCTTGGGTGCGAGTGGTCTCTTTTACTTTCATCTGTTCCACTTTTGAGTGTCTAGATAGAGGCATGGTAGCTGTAGAGTAGCTCCAGCTTTTCTTGTTCAGTTTTCATTGCACTGTTATCTTTTACCTCTAGTAGACTTGGTGGGCAGACCGTTGGACTTGTTGACGGCACCCACTGAGAACTACTGTGGGAAGTAGTTCTCACACCCGTCGTGGTGTCTTTTCCCCAGGGACTTCTTCTTCTGTTCCTGTGCTCCTGTTGCTGATCCTTCGGACCGAGGCGAGGGAGTCGCGAGCTAGTTCCCTACCCGTCGTTGGAGTGTAGCGGTACCCCCTTCAGAGGAGAGCTTCGGTTGATAGGTTACTTCTTCTTCCTCTGTTGAGAGACCTTTGTAGAGAGGTATAGAGTTGTACTTTATTTTACAGTTTGAGAGACTGATGTAGTGAGGATATTTTCTTGTATCGAGAGATTGTACACTGATGTATTTATTGGAGATATCTCCCTTTTGAGTTTTGTATCAGAGGACTTTGTATACGATCGTATTTAGAGATGGATATGGTATTATTTTCAGTTTTTAGTAGTTTACTTTCCGCTCTGATATCTGTGTACTGTAGTTGATTCTTTCTGCAGGTTAGACGCTTCGTCTGTACGGCAGTTTCCGTACAGATGGCGGATCTGTTGGCGAGCCCGGATCGCAGTTTCGACCCCGGGGCGTGACACACGTGTCGCCAATCACGTTGCCTTCTGGAAGCCGGCCAGCCAATCAGGAGCTGCCACGTGGCAAGAGAAGTCTTCGGTGCTCCCGGTGCACGGCAAGCCCATGGACCCCGCAACATGCGCGCCTGCCCGCGCCTGCCCGCGCCTGCCCGTGCTGCCCGCGCCGCGCTCCGCTGCGCTCTGCCGCGCGCCGCCGCGCTCCGCCGCTGCGCCGCCGCTGCGCCGACCCCCGCCGATCGCCGCCGGCCGCCGGAACAGTAATTCCGGCCGGCCGGGTTACTGTTCTGGTGAACAGTACCTATGCGCCGAAAAATAAAGTAAATACACCATTTTGACCGTTTTCGCATGCTGAGTCCAAATCCACCGTCCGTTTCGCCAAATTCTCATCCGAAATTTTGCCGAAGGCTCCCGAAAAAGCCCATTTGCTTCGATTTTCGCGCCAAGTCTATTTTTAATGTCCAATTTCGATTCTACAAGCTCAGTTTCACCGTATAAGCTCCCTACAGTCACTGTTTAATGTTGCACAGTTCCTGCGGGAGTCCGGATCATCACACCAGCCTTGGTAGGGTGAGCCTTTAACTCCAGGTAGCCTTCTAAGCATGATGCTCATCCCTGATCCCAAGTTGAGTGCTTGGTTAATTGGATCTTGCAACCCGAGCCGTTAGAGACCTAGCATGCTTCCTCTTTTGTTCTAGCATCCTAACAGCACCTTTTTGGTGAGCCCTTGGACCCCCCCCCCCCCTCCCTCGACCTCCTGAGCATGGTGCTCATCTTACTTTTACAAATAGTTGAGTGGTTTGGTCAATATGGCTATGTAAGCCTTATGTCAATAAGTTTATTGACCCGAAGTTTTTCTCGGGCTCCGTGCTGCTCCCAAACAGTGAGCACGATGTTCAGTGTTTCGAGACCTATTTGTTGGAACCTTCGGATTTATCCGAAAGCCTTTGTAGAAGTGCATCGAGCCAAAACAGTGATTTTTGAGGGTTATTATGCAAAATTAGTAAGCCCTAGGGGCCAAGTTGCATTTGTGACCACACAAGCTGCTTTGGGCAGCGTGCACATGATCTCTGAACTTTTTGTTTGAGAGCCGATGCCTTTTGTTGAGCAAAATTTGATTATCGAACCGTAAATCGGCAAAATCATCGATTTATCAACGATTTGGCATTAATCACGCGATTCGAGGAATTGTGGTGATTAATTATAGTTGCCAGATGTCCTTGGTTGTTCCCAACATTGTTCTGGCTGGTCCAGTGATTTCAGTTTAGCGTTGGCGACTTTCGGAGCCGAAATGTGCTACTTGGAGGTGTTTTCGGTATTTATAGCACAGTTTGAGTAGAGAGTCACACCCATGGAGTTTTTGTGCCCGAACGTCTTCATGAAGCATTCCAGGGCGGCACATCAAGTTTTGTTAAATTCGGAGACCTGTAGGCACAGATCGGATCATAGATGATCGATCGGAAGATTTCCGAAAATTTCGACAAATCCCGGGACTTCAGTGAAGTTCCCTGTTTAAGCTTTCTACACACAGTGAGTCAGTGGGTTGGGTATGAGTGAGTCTGTTTCTAACCTGTGTATATGATTCGGGTCCTAGCAGTCAGCCACCAGCCCGTGAGCCATCCAGCGGATATCGTGATCGTTTACCCTAAAGTCGGTATATCTTCGGTCCGAGCTTTATCATTTTGACCCTATGGATACCGTGGTAAGTCGGACCCCTGTGTTTGATGTTAGCCTTGATCCTATGGTTGAGCCTTTCTACTTGCTTTCATTCCAGCATTCAGTCTTTATAGCTATATAGCCTTGGTCATACAGTTGAGCTTTTCCATATGCTTTCATTCTCAGTACTTAGCATATATAGTGATATTGTAACGCCCTGGGGTCGAAACTGCGACCCGGGCTCGCCAACAGTTCCGCCGCCCATACGGGAAGCCCCGTATAGACGTAGCCACTAACCTGCAAAAGAATTATCTACACTAACAGATATCAGAGCTGAAAAGTAAAATGCTGAAATAAAAGATACATAAACAACTACAACTCCAAATAATACAAACCATCCTCACCAAGATACATAAGTCTCTCTCAGCAGTAAAGAAAAGATACAACTCAATATCTCACTACAAGGGTCGCTCAACATATCACTCACAAAAACTGGTAAGGGGTACATCTACTCTCTCTCAGAGGATGACTGGAAGGGATCTATCTCGCGACTTCCTTACCTCGGTCTGAAGGAGTAGGATCAGCAACTGGAGCAGCAAGAACCGGAGCAGAAGTCCCTAAGGAAAAGACACCACGACGGGTGTGAGAACTACATCTCACAGTAGTTCTTAGTGGGTGCTGCCAACAAGCCCGACGGTCTGCCTATTAAGTCTACTAGAGGCATAAAGTAACATATGCAGTGCTGTAAGAGAAAGCTGGAAAAATAACTCTACAGCTACTATGCCTCTATCTAGATGCTCAAAGAGTGGAACAGAAAGAACATGATGCCACAACTAGCCCTCAACTTAGATCACCCAATCTAAACTGACTACCTCATCGGGTCCAGTCAAACCTGCGCCTACCTACTGCCGTTACATCCCGGAGGACCGGACTTACGTAGGGCGTCCGTGACTGCCAAAACTGGCCCAGCCAGAGGGACGGTGTCTGTTATGGAATTTGAGTTGGCGTATTTCGTGAATGTGTCTAAGTCTTGAAGATTGAAGATGAAGAAGTTTGAATCATATACCTCAATCTCAAGAAAGAAGAATTCAAAAGGATCAGGTACGTTTAATTAATTAATTTTGGTGATCCGAATACTTCTCATAGTGTAGAAACACTTGGATGAATTTTTTATTGCATAAAAATCAAAAACTGGACATGGGGCATGTTCAGGATCCGGATCAGAGAATCCAATCCGGATCCCGAAGGGTATTGGTTCATATGCAAATCCAATCCGGATCCAAGCCTATTCTGATCCGGATCCCGAACATTGGATTTTGCTGAAATTTATGAACGATCCGGATCGGGCAGTTCAATCCGGATCCCGAACCCCTATTTTTCTGGAATTGTCTGTTTCGTTACGGCAATCCGGATCGCCCAATTCCGATCCGGATCGTCGTCCTGTAAAAATCCAGAAATGGTTAGTTTTTGATTCTTTTCCTCTTCCAATGGTTTCTAACCTATAAATAGACCCTATGATTCATTTTTTAGGGTAAACCGAAAAAGAGAAAAATCCACATATAGAGAAGAAAGGAAATCAATAGAGTTAATTCTATGTTTCTTCATCTATATTGATTAATTTGATTCTAGGTTTTCCAAACTCAGATTTTGAGTAGAATCAAATTAATGAATACTTAGATGGTATTTCCGATCTATTTCTAATCTAAGTATTCGGCGGATCATCACCACCCAAAAACAACGATTTACCCAAAATCGGCGCGTGGACTCGCGTGGCCTTGTGGATTCAAGGTGCAACCGCTCTCGTGGATTCGGAGCGAGGTACGTTCGTGGATACGAAGCGTGCTACTGGGTGAAGACCGTGGATTCGGTTGGACGTCGTGGACTCGACGTTGGACGCTGTGGATTCGGCGTTGGACGCAGATCGTGGATTCGAGAAGCGTCGTGGAACGAGCGGAGAAGATCTACTAGGAGCGTATGGTAAAAGGTTGAGTCGTCTGTGAGTACGTTATATCACCTTGTACGTGTTTTAATTCTAGTGGATTTCGCCGTGTGATCGGTCCCGTGGTTTTTTACTCCGGTTTGGAGTTTTTCCACGTAAAAATCTTGCGTGTTCATTTATATTTCCGCATTGGGTTTTATTGCGCAATAATTTTTTGAGTGTTTATTGTTTACACCTATTCACCCCCCTCTAGGTGTTTTTTCCCCTATTTAGATCCATTACATATAAACCCAACAAGTGGTATCAGAGAGGGAATAGGGTTGTAAACAATGGTTGAAGGTGGAAACATCAACAGACCCCCATTCTTCGATGGAACAAATTATGCGTACTGGAAAGTGCGGATGAAAGCCTTTTTAATTTCCATCGACGAACGGGTGTGGCAATCAATTGAATTAGGATGGTCTAATCCAACTAAAATTATTGCTGATGTTCGCACCATCAAACCTAGGTCGAAATGGACCAAGGAAGAGATGGATTCATCTTCTTACAATGGCAAGGGAATTAATGCTTTATTTAATGCTTTGTCACAAACTGAGTTCTCTCGCGTCTCGGCATGTGAGACTGCGAAAGAAATCTGGGATGTTCTACAAGTTACACATGAGGGAACAAACCTGGTGAAGATTCAAAAACTGCAAATGCTTACGAGCAAGTTTGACTCCATTTTTATGGCAGAAAATGAATCTTTCACAGACTATTACACACGATTGCAAGACATCGTAAACTCATGTGCTAACTTGGGAGAGAAGATTCCAGAATTTAAAGTTGTAAGAAAGATATTAAGAACTCTTCCTGAACGATTTCGTCCAAAGGTCGCAGCCATTGAAACAATTAAACACCTGGACGAAATGCGTGTAGAAGAATTAGTTGGTTCATTACAAACATATGAAATGACATTTCCTACTAACTATTCTTCGGGAAAGGCATCCTCTTCTAAGTCTTCAGGTTATGCATTGAAAACAACAAAGGAAGAAGACGCGGATTCATCCTCCTCAGACGATGACGAGAACCTATCTATGGAGGAATTTGAGAAGCAGCTCGCTCTCTTGACAAGGAAGTTTCGCCGCAACTTTCGAAGGGGTATGTAATGTACCGGTTTTTTGGGTTGAGCTTTCTGACTCCTCCGATGAGCTTTCTGACTGAGGAAAGGCGTGAGCGCGTGTATTTTTGATTTACAGCGGTGTTCGGGTGGTCCCGGGCGGCGGCGGAGGTGCCGGGGTCGAAAAGTGAGTTATTGGGGCCCTTTTGGTATTATTTTATTCATTAAAATTGCTTATTAATCCTTGTTTTGTTGCTTTTTCCTTTAGCTGCTGGAGGAGTAGAATGAAAGAGAGGGTGAGTTTGGAGAGTTTAATTAAGGTGATTGGTGGGTTGAAATTAATTAAGCTTTTTAATTGAGTTTTGCCTTAATTAATTAAGTGTTGTGCTTTTATAAGCAGCCACCACCTCTTGCCACATCACCTTTCTCTTATCCAAAGCAAGGGCAGCAACTCCAACTTTGGGGCTTTTGGTCTGATGCTAAGGGAAGAAGAAGAAGAAGAGAGGAGGAAGAGGAGAGAGTTTCTTGGACCTTGGAACTTCGCTGCGAAGAGGTGGATCGAGCGAAGCGTGCGAGGCAACCAACGTTGAGGTTGGTGTTTTTGAGTTTTTGTGATTGGGTTTTTTTTTTTTGAGTTTTCTCTTCTCTCCTCTCCATTTCTTTTCTTTTCTTTCTTTTACTGCTGTGGCATGGGACTTCATGTCCGAGGCGTGGGCAGCGCGAGCCGCGCGCGCTTTTGCGGCGGCGCGGGACTGTGGGGCTGCGCGGCGCGTGCGCGCTTGATCGCCGCGCGCAGCGCGCGCCCTGCTGCCACATTGAGCAGCAGGGCGCCGGAATGCCCGGGCTGCGGCGCTGGGGCCGCGCGGCCCTGCAGGCTGCGCGCTGGGCGCGCGGCACTGCAGAGGTGCCGCGGGCTGGCCCCTGTGCCGCGCGGCACTGCAGAGAGGCCGCGCGGCATGCTGCTTGGCGTGCCGCGCGGGCGGCACCCAGTGCCGCGCGGCCTGCAGGCTGCCGCGCGCGCTGCGCCCCAGGCGCGCGGCACTGCAGAGGGCCGCGCGGCGGTCCCTTGGGCCCCGCGGCCCTGCAGGCCGCGCGCAAGGCGCGCGGCACTGCAGGGCACCGCGCGGGTGCCCTTTGGGCCCCGCGGCCCTGCAGGCCGCGCGCCAGGCGCGCGGCGCTGCTAGGGGCCGCGCGGCGGCCCTTTGGGCCCCGCGGCCCTGCAGGCCGCGCGCAAGGCGCGCGGCGCTGCAGGGCACCGCGCGGGTGCCCTTGGGGCCCCGCGGCCCTGCAGGCCGCGCGCCAGGCGCGCGGCACTGCAGAGGGCCGCGCGGCGGCCCCCTTGGGCCCCGCGGCCCTGCAGGCCGCGCGCCTTGCGCGCGGCACTGCAGGGCACCGCGCGGGTGCCCTTGGGCCCCGCGGCCCTGCAGGCCGCGCGCCAGGCGCGCGGCACTGCAGAGGGCCGCGCGGCGGCCCCCTTGGGCCCCGCGGCCCTGCAGGCCGTGCGCTTGGCGCGCGGCGCTGCAGGGCGCCGCGCGGGCAGCTCTTGGGCCGCGCGGCACTGCCGGCCGCGCGGCTAGCCGCCGCCGCGCTGGGCGTGTTTTTGGGCTGCGCGGCCGTCGGTTACTCTTTGCCGCGTGGTGTGCGGCTCGGCGGTGCGCCGTGGCAGTTGCGTGAGGAGTTTTCCGCGCGACGCCCGGCGTTCTTCGACGCCGGGTGGGTTTTTCCGTCATTGTGTGTGGGCCTTTAGCCACGGGTTTTTTTCTGATCCCCTATTCTTACCGATTTTGCAGCGTGACTTAGTGATTAGCCTGACTACGTGGTCTGTGGTGCGCGTAGTGCGGCGTGGAGCTGTTGGATCACACCGGGACCTCTGTTTGGAGCACGGGTTGCGGATTCTTCGCAGGTGGGTTGGTTTCCTCCGTGAATGTTACGGAATGCCCATTTTACTTGCAAATGCAAAGGTAATGAGTCCTTGGGATATCAGGTAAATGCGGAGCAGCCGTGTAAGTCGTGGGTTATGGTTACCGACTGAGACACGCATTATGCTCCTAGGAGTTCGTTCTGAATACACGGTGGCATCCGATGCCCCTGGCCGAGCTACCAGGGGGGGTGTTTTTCCCCGGCCGCGTTACCGGGAGGGTATTTCCCTGGCCGAGTTACTAGGTGGGTAATTTCCCTGGCCGTGATACCAGGAGGGTATTTCCCTGGCCGAGTTACCAGGTGGGTCTATTTCCCTGGCTGAGTTACCAGGAGGGTATTCCCCTGGCCGAGTTGCCAGGTGGATATTTTTCCCTGGCCGAGATACCAGGCGTGAGTTCGCCCCTGGCCGAGTTACCAGGTGGCTGCGGGGGAATGGCATGAGCGGGTGGTCATATTTTACGATTCCAGATGCCATTTCATATTGCATTGCATTCCGGCATATAGTGATAGACTCATTTCTGTATATATCTATCTATCTATCTTCTATCTATATGTTCTTTTTACCTTCAGGGGACTTAGTGGGCTACCGTGGATCGGACTTTGGTACCCACTGAGATCTGACTTTTCAGTTGATCTCACACCCGCTGTGTGTGTGTCAGGTGCTTCTGAGGCGGCCGCTCCTGGGTCGGTTCGTGCGGAGTCTTCTGACCGTGGCAAGGGCTTGGCTGATTAGTACCTTCTGGGTTGTAGAGTTCGAGGTAGAGTTTCCCGGGTATTTTTGTTTTCCACTTTTGTACTAGATAGTGATGATGTACCCGCTTGGGAGACTTTGGATGTTGTACCTGGACTTATTATTTAGTGACTCTTGTTTACAGTTTACTTCTTCAGCTTAGCTTCTTTTCCGCTCTGATACTTGTATAGCTAGATCCCTTTACAGGTTGGACGCTTCGTCTGTGTGACAGTTTCCGCACAGACGGCGGATCTGTTGGCGAGCCCGGGTCGCAGTTCGACCCCGGGGCGTGACAGATTTAGGTGGTATCAGAGCCTAGGTGTATAGGTCATTTGGGACTTAGAGACCCTAGGCTTTTGGCTGGACAGTAGGAGGACTGTCGTGGGAGTCTGTTGTGTTGTGGCTTCCCCGGGTTTCGGGCGAGTGACTTTACATGTTAGCTCTCTAAAGTTGTTCTGTTGGCTGCAGACAACATAACACTTTAGAGTTGGGAACATGTTTTAGGCGTTCGCTTATTTTGGCTTACGGTTTTTATTTCTCTGACACCCTGTTTCTTGTCTAAGTTGCAGAGATGCCTCCGAGACGCCGCGCGACGACGAGGGCGCACTCCGCGTCTGATGACGTGCCCGAGCAGGAGGAGGCCACTCAGGGGGAGGTCCAGGAGTTGCGGGCCCAGGTGGCCCAGATGTCTGAGGCGTTGCGGCGCCAGGAGGAGGCAGCCAAGCGCCAGGAGGAAAACATAGAGCGGATGATGAGGCTACTTGAGCAGAGGACATCTGTGGCACCACCAGCAGCGACTTCGTCGACCTCATCGCAGATTGTCCCGTTGACGGAGGCAGAGCAGAGGGAGCTCACAGATCGACTATCTTATGTCAGCCAGTTCCATCCTCCGCGTTTTGCCGGGCAGAGTTCCGAGCCACGGGAAGTAGAAAACTGGATTTCTGCAATAGAAAAGATATTCGAGAACCTGTTTATCAAGGAACAGCATCAGGTGTTCATAGCCACACACTTTCTGGAGGGAGACGCCGAGACCTGGTGGCGTCGGGTCCGACCAGTTGGACCGCCGGGAGCCCAGTTGATGTCTTGGCAGGATTTTCGAGCTTTGCTACTCGGGGCTTATTTTCCCGACAGTGCAAAGCAGAAGTTAGAGGGGGATCTCCGTCGACTGCAGCAGGGTAGTCGACCTCTTCCGGATTATATTCGAGAGTTCCAGAGACTTTTGAGCAGTGTGCCGCATGTTGCCCCTGATGAGGCTCAGCGAGTGGATTTATTTGAGAGGGGGCTTCACCCTGATATCTATCACCTTGTTCATGCACACCGATCTCCGACGCTTGACGCAGCCATGGAGCATGCACGGTGGGTCTCTCGAGGGAGGGTGATCATGGCAGAGAGGGGCGGAGCGCCTGGGGCCAGTTCCGGAGAGAAGCGTCCCGCACCGCAGGACCTTGGGCAGACTAGCAGGCCGAGGCCCCCGAGACCGCCGCAGACACAGCCTCGGGGCCGCGGGACTCAGAGGAGGCAGAGATCGGGGGGCTCCCGATCTTCTAGGCAGCAGCAGCAGCAGCTGATCCGCACTGATAGTTGTGTGATTTGTGGCGGACCCCACACCCCTCAGCAGTGTGACCAGCGACAGGGCCGGTGTTACCGGTGTGGTCAGGCAGGACACAGATCATGGTCTTGTCCTGGAGCAGGGGCATCAGCAGCTTCGGCAGCATCGACTCTTCCTCCACCGCCCTATCAGACGGGCGGATCTTCGGCAGGTGTTGGCCAGGGGGACAGGGCCACTTCGTCACGGCAGTCTGACAGACGACCACCCCCGAGCGGCAGGGTGTATACCGCACAGGTTGAGGACTCGGGGGCAGCTGGCCACGTGGTGGCAGGTATTATCCTTATCTCCTCTACTCGCACCAGAGCTTTGTTTGATACTGGAGCATCTCATTCTTTCATCAGTAGGACATTTGCATCCATGCATGGGCTAGAGATAGGACCGTTGTCTTGTGCTCGTGAGGTTCAGATACCCGATCACGTTTTGCACGTTGATGAGTGCTGTTGGTCCTGCCCTGTGCAGTTAGGGCCTTGGATTTTGCCTGTTGATCTTTTTGTCCTTCGCCAGCTCCAGGATTTCGACGTAGTATTGGGTATGGACTGGTTGACTAAGTATTACGCCACTATTGATTGTCGAGAGAGGACAGTGACTCTCCGGGAGCCGGGTCAGGGGGAGTATGTCTTCAGAGGTTGCCAGAGCACGCTTTTTGCAGCGACGATCTCTTCAGCCAGGGCACGGCAGATGATGAGTCGAGGTTGTGTTGCTTTCTTAGCCACTGTTGTAGAGGTGCCTACGGCGATGCCTGGGCTCGAGGACATTCCTATCGTCCGAGAGTATCCAGATGTTTTCCCACCTGAGCTATCTTCTATGCCGCCGGATCGAGAGATTGAGTTTGTGATTGACGTGGTTCCTGGAACTACGCCGATCTCTAAGGCACCCTACAGAATGGCACCGGCAGAATTGAGGGAATTAAAGGCTCAGCTACAGGATCTCTTGGATCGCGGGTTTATTCGTCCTAGTGTTTCTCCTTGGGGAGCCCCGATTCTATTTGTAAAGAAGAAGGACGGGTCGCTTAGGCTTTGTGTGGACTACAGAGAGTTGAATAAAGTGACCGTCAAGAACAAGTATCCACTTCCTCGGATTGACGATCTGTTTGATCAGCTTCAGGGAGCCACGGTTTTCTCGAAGATAGATCTTCAGTCCGGTTACCACCAGCTCAGGGTGAGGGCCGAGGATGTGTCCAAGACGGCGTTTAGGACTCGGTATGGGCATTACGAGTTTACAGTGTTACCTTTTGGTTTGACAAATGCCCCGGCTGCGTTTATGGATTTGATGAACCGAGTCTTTCAGCCGTACTTGGACCGTTTTGTAGTGGTTTTCATCGACGACATCTTGGTTTATTCCCGTAGTGACCTTGAGCATGAGGAGCATCTGAGAATTGTATTACAGCTTCTGAGGGAGAAGAAGCTGTATGCGAAGTTGAAGAAATGCGCCTTTTGGCTACGGGAGGTTTCTTTTCTAGGCCACATAGTTTCAGCCACAGGAGTGGCAGTGGACCCGACGAAGATTGTTTCAGTTCGGGATTGGCCTAGACCCACGACGGTGACAGAGATTCGGAGTTTCTTGGGCCTTGCAGGCTACTACCGTCGTTTTGTGGAGGGCTTTGCGAAGCTCTCTACCCCCCTCACTAGACTGACCAAGAAGGGGGTAAAATTTGTTTGGACAGAGCAGTGCCAACAAAGCTTCGAGGAGTTGAAGCAGAGATTGATTACAGCGCCAGTGCTTGCACTACCAGTCATGGGGGAGGGGTTTGTGATTTACAGTGATGCCTCCCACAGCGGCCTTGGATGCGTATTGATGCAGCACGGTAGGGTAATTGCCTATGCCTCCCGTCAGTTAAAGGATTATGAGAGGAATTACCCTACACACGACTTGGAGTTGGCTGCGGTTGTTTTTGCCTTGAAGCTCTGGCGGCACTATTTGTATGGCGAGCGCTGTGAGATCTTCACTGATCATCAGAGTTTGAAATACCTGTTCACCCAGAAAGAACTCAACCTGAGGCAGCGCAGGTGGCTTGAGCTGTTAAAGGATTATGACTTGAGCATTCTATATCATCCCGGCAAGGCTAACGTGGTCGCGGATGCTTTGAGCAGGCGAGCAGGGCAGACTTTGAGTATGCTTATTACCCAGCAGAGACCACTGAGAGAGCAGCTGAGGAGTTTGGATATAGAGGTGGTGTCCCCGGGGGATTCTGCAAGACTTATGTCTATGGTCTTGCAGCCCACTCTACTGGACAGGATTAGAGAGAAGCAGAGTGGGGACCCCTATCTTCTCAGAATCCGAGACCAGATGCAGCTTGGACAGAGCAGGGACTTTTCGGTCGATGTTGCGGGAGTACTTAGGTACAGGGACCGCATTTGTGTGCCGGCGGATATGGATATTAGAGAGCTGATCCTGAGAGAGGCTCACTATACACCTTACACCCTCCATCCTGGGGGAACTAAGATGTATAGGGATTTGAAAGCACAGTTTTGGTGGCAAGGCATGAAGAGGGATATTGGTAGGTTTGTGGCCCACTGTCTAACTTGCCAACAGGTTAAGGCGGAACACCAGGTTCCCGCTGGCAAGTTACAAAGCCTACCAATCCCTGAGTGGAAATGGGATTGTGTCACCATGGACTTTATTGTGGGTCTGCCGAGGACTCAGAGAGGAGCCGATGCTATTTGGGTGATCGTTGATCGGTTGACTAAATCAGCTCACTTTCTGCCGATTCAGTCAGGCTGGGCCTTGGAGAGTTTAGCACACTTATACCTTGACGAGATCGTGAGGCTTCATGGAGTGCCAGCTTCTATTGTATCAGATAGGGATCCCAGGTTTACCTCTCAGTTTTGGAGGAGCTTGCAGACGGCTATGGGAACCCAGCTTCAGTTCAGCACTGCCTTTCACCCACAGACCGACGGACAGTCTGAGCGGACTATTCAGACGTTGGAGGACATGTTGAGAGCTTGTGTCCTGAGCTTTAGTGGCAGTTGGGATCGACACTTGAGACTAGCAGAGTTTGCCTACAACAACAGCTTCCAGGCGAGTATCCAAATGGCGCCCTTTGAAGCGTTGTACGGTAGGAAATGTCGATCGCCTCTTTGTTGGAGTGACGTGGGTGAAAGAAAAACCTTGGGGCCTGACTTGCTTTTGGAAGCTGAGGAGAAAGTCAAGGTTATTCGGCGCCACTTGGTCACTACGCAGAGCCGACAAAAGAGCTACGCCGATAGGAGGCGGCGAGACTTGGAATTTTTGGTGGGAGACCATGTGTTTTTGAAAGTCTCACCCTCTCGAGGGATTCGGCGCTTTGGGGTGCGCGGGAAGTTGAGCCCGCGTTTTATTGGCCCGTTTGAGATTTTGGAGCGTGTCGGACCTGTAGCCTATCGGATTGCTCTACCACCGCGGCTAGCCGGTACTCATGACGTTTTCCATGTTTCTGTGTTGAGGAGGTATGTCTATGATCCCTCTCACATTGTGGACTTCACTTCTTTGGAGCTGGACGAGGATTTACACTTCCAGGAGCGTCCGATTCGAATTCTTGCTCGAGAGTCGAGAGAATTTCGAAGTCGGGTCATACCTTATGTGAAGGTATTATGGAGCCACCACGATGAGAGAGAGGCTACTTGGGAGCCCGAGGATGAGATGAGGACTACCTACCCACACCTATTTGAGGCCCCCTCCTGACTTTTGAGCTTTTTGGGTTTCGAGGACGAAACCATTTGAAGGGGGGGAGAGTGTAATGTACCGGTTTTTTGGGTTGAGCTTTCTGACTCCTCCGATGAGCTTTCTGACAGAGGAAAGGCGTGAGCGCGTGTATTTTTGATTTACAGCGGTGTTCGGGTGGTTCCGGGCGGCGGCGGAGGTGCCGGGGTCGAAAAGTGAGTTATTGGGGCCCTTTTGGTATTATTTTATTCATTAAAATTGCTTATTAATCCTTGTTTTGTTGCTTTTTCTTTTAGCTGCTGGAGGAGTAGAATGAAAGAGAGGATGAGTTTGGAGAGTTTAATTAAGGTGATTGGTGGGTTGAAATTAATTAAGCTTTTTAATTGAGTTTTGCCTTAATTAATTAAGTGTTGTGCTTTTATAAGCAGCCACCACCTCTTGCCACATCACCTTTCTCTTTTCCAAAGCAAGGGCAGCAACTCCAACTTTGGGGCTTTTGGTCTGATGCTAAGGGAAGAAGAAGAAGAAGAGAGGAGGAAGAGGAGAGAGTTTCTTGGACCTTGGAACTTCGCTGCGAAGAGGTGGATCGAGCGAAGCGTGCGAGGCAACCAACGTTGAGGTTGGTGTTTTTGAGTTTTTGTGATTGGGTTTTTTTTTTTGAGTTTTCTCTTCTCTCCTCTCCATTTCTTTTCTTTTCTTTCTTTTACTGCTGTGGCATGGGACTTCATGTCCGAGGCGTGGGCAGCGCGAGCCGCGCGCGCTTTTGCGGCGGCGCGGGACTGTGGGGCTGCGCGGCGCGTGCGCGCTTGATCGCCGCGCGCAGCGCGCGCCCTGTTGCCACATTGAGCAGCAGGGAGCCGGAATGCCCGGGCTGCGGCGCTGGGGCCGCGCGGCCCTGCAGGCCGCGCGCTGGGCGCGCTGGGCGCGCGGCACTACAGAGCTGCCGCGGGCGGCCCCTGTGCCGCGCGGCACTGCAGGCCGCGCGCTTGGCGCGCGGCACTGCAGAGGGGCCGCGCGGCACTGCTTGGGTGCCGCGCGGGCGGCCCCCAGTGCCGCGCGGCACTGCAGGCCGCGCTCTAGGCGCGCAGAACTGCAAGGTGCCGCGCGGGCGGCCCTGCAGGCCGCGCGGCACTGCAGAGGGCCGCGCGGCGGTCCCTTGGGCCCCGCGGCCCTGCAGGCCACGCGCAAGGCGCGCGGCACTGCTAGGAGCCGCGCGGCGGCCCTTTGGACCCCGCGGCCCTGCAGGCCGCGCGCAAGGCGCGCGGCGCTGTAGGGCACCACGCGGGTGCCCTTGGGGCCCCGCGGCCCTGCAGGCCGCGCGCCAGGTGCGCGGCACTGCAGAGGGCCGCGCGGCGGCTCCCTTCGGCCCCGCGGCCCTGCAGGCCGCGCGCCAGGCGCGCGGCGCTGCTAGAGGCCGCGCGGCGGCCCTTTGGCCCCGCGGCCCTGCAGGCCGCGCACAAGGCGCGCTGCGCTGCAGGGCACCGCGCGGGTGCCCTTGGGGCCTCGCGGCCCTGCAGGCCGCGCGCCAGGCGCGCGGCACTGCAGAGGGCCGCGCGGCGGCCCCCTTGGGCCCCGCGGCCCTGCAGGCCGCGCGCCAGGCGCGCGGCGCTGCTAGGGGCCGCGCGGCGGCCCTTTGGGCCTCGCGGCCCTGTAGGCCGCGCGCAAGGCGCGTGGTGCTGCAGGGCACCGCGCGGGTGCCCTTGGGGCCCCGCGGCCCTGCAGGCCACGCGCCAGGCATGCGGCACTGCAGAGGGCCGCGCGGCGGCCCCCTTGGGCCCCGCGGCCCTGCAGGCCGTCCGCAAGGCGCGCGGCGCTGGAAGGCACCGCGCGGGTGCCCTTGGGTCCCCGCGGCCTTGCAGGCCGCGCGCCAGGCGCGCGGCACTGCAGAGGGCCGCGCGGCTGCCCCCTTGGACCCCCGGCCCTGCAGGCCGCGCGCTTGGCGCGCGGCGCTGCAGGGCGCCGCGCGGGTAGCTCTTGGGCCGCGCGGCACTACCGGCCGCGCGGCTAGCCGCCGCCGCGCTGGGCGTGTTTTTGAGCTGCGTGGCCGTCGGTTACTCTTTGCCGCGTGGTGTGCGGCTCGGCGGTGCGCCGTGGCAGTTGCGTGAGGAGTTTTCCGCACGACGCCCGGCGTTCTTCGACGCCGGGTGGGTTTTTCCGTCGTTGTGTGTGGGCCTTTAGCCACGGGTTTTTTTCTGATCCCCTATTCTTACTAATTTTGCAGCGTGACTTAGTGATTAGCCTGACTACGTGGTCTGTGGTGCGCGTAGTGCGGCGTGGAGCTGTTGGATCACACCGGGACCTCTGTTTGGAGCACGGGTTGCGGATTCTTCGCAGGTGGGTTGGTTTCCTCCGTGAATGTTACGGAATGCCCATTTTACTTGCAAATGCAAAGGTAATGAGTCCTTGGGATATCAGGTAAATGCGGAGCAGCCGTGTAAGTCGTGGGTTATGGTTACCGACTGAGACACGCATTATGCTCCTAGGAGTTCGTTCTGAATACACGGTGGCATCCGATGCCCCTGGCCGAGCTACCAGGGGGGGGGGGTGTTTTTCCCCGGCCGCGTTACCGGGAGGGTATTTCCCTGGCTGAGTTACCAGGTGGGTAATTTCCCTAGCCGTGATACCAGGAGGGTATTTCCCTGGCCGAGTTACCAGGTGGGTCTATGTGACACCCCCGGAATTTGGATTAGTTCTCTATATAAATGATACAATAGGACTAAATCTCTAACCCGGCTATAGCATTTTGGATGGTAGCAAGATCCAAGAGGAACATGAGAGTTAAGCGTGCTAGAGCTAGAGTAGTTCTAGGATGGGTGACCCCCTGGGAAGTGGGGCGTCACAGTTGGTATCAGAGCCATTCACCAGCCGGAAATGTGAGATGAGTCTCGGCTGAGCTAGGGTTATATAGCGGGTAGAGCGAGGCTCCCCGGCTAATGACCGTTGTGAGTGGAGTGCAGCTCCTCACAAGGTCGGCTAAGGCTAGCGAGACGAGTCTCACATCGCCTGGTGCTTGTTAGTGTGCTTGAGCCTGACGTGGACGTCAGGGCTTAAAGGGGGGAAGAATGTGACACCCCCGGAATTTGGATTAGTCCTCTATATAAATGATATAATAGGACTAAATCTCTAACCCGGCTATAGCATTTTGGATGGTAGCAAGATCCAAGAGGAACATGAGAGTTAAGCGTGCTAGAGCTAGAGTAGTTCTAGGATGGGTGACCCCCTGGGAAGTGGGGCGTCACAGTCTATTTCCCTGGCTGAGTTACCAGGAGGGTATTCCCCTGGCCGAGTTAACAGGTGGATATTTTTCCCTGGCCGAGATACCAGGCGTGAGTTCGCCCCTGGCCGAGTTACCAGGTGGCTGCGGGGGAATGGCATGAGCGGGTGGTCATATTTTACGATTCCAGATGCCATTTCATATTGCATTGCATTCCAGCATATAGTGATAGACTTATTTACAGCTTTCATTTCTGTATCTATCTATCTATCTGTTCTTTTTACCTTCAGGGGACTTAGTGGGCTACCGTGGATCGGACTTTGGTACCCACTGAGATCTGACTTTTCAGTTGATCTCACACCCGCTGTGTGTGTGTCAGGTGCTTCTGAGGCGGCCGCTCCTGGGTCGGTTCGTGCGGAGTCTTCTGACCGTGGCAAGGGCTTGGCTGATTAGTACCTTCTGGGTTGTAGAGTTCGAGGTAGAGTTTCCCGGGTATTTTTTGTTTTCCACTTTTGTACTAGATAGTGATGATGTACCCGCTTGGGAGACTTTGGATGTTGTACCTGGACTTATTATTTAGTGACTCTTGTTTACAGTTTACTTCTTCAGCTTAGCTTCTTTTCCGCTCTGATACTTGTATAGCTAGATCCCTTTACAGGTTGGACGCTTCGTCTGTGCGGCAGTTTCCGCACAGACGGCGGATCTGTTGGCGAGCCCGGGTCGCAGTTCGACCCCGGGGCGTGACAGGGTAATTCAGGCAAAACCTCATCCTTCGGAAAGTCGAAGAAAGGCAAGGGTACTTCAAATTACAAGTCAAGAAAGCAAGAGAACTTCTCAAAGGATAAGAAAAGTTCAGAGGGACAAGTACAATGCTTCAAATGTCGAGGCTATGGCCACATTGCAACGGAGTGTCCCAACAAGAATCCGGCAAAGAAGAAAGCGATGCAAGTCGTCACTTGGGATGACAACTCAACGTCAAATGAGTCATCCTCAAGTGATGAAGAAGACAACGCAACGGCATTCCACGCGTCCACATCTTCACCCTTCATGTGCTTGATGGCTAGTACCTCAGATTCCTTGTCCAACTCCTCCCATGTTGAAAAGAACGCTACGGACAACGAATCGAGCAATTCTGAAGGTGAAGATTTTGCTCTTGCCTACCATAAGCTTTTACGGGATTCAAAGAAACTGGCAAAGCAAAACCGGAGTTTGAGAGGGAGATTGCAGGATCTCGAAGAAGAAGCAAAAAGGGCATCTTCTCTCTCAAACGCTCTTGAAGTGGAAAGGGATAACTTAGCCAAAGCAAATGTTTCCCTTCAAGAGAAAAATGAGCTTTTTGAGAAAGAACATGAGAAACTGGTGGATAAAGCGAATTATTTCTCAAAGCGAATTATTTCTCAAAGCTCTACAACGAGGCCCTACAGGACAAAATGGTAATGACGAAGACCATTCTCCAACTAAAGGACGATTTAAAGCGATTCTCTTCAGGAAGGAGTAAGTTGGATAGGCTTCTTGGTCTTGGTCAAACAAATAGGTTCGGCCTCGGATACACTCAAACTGGAGACAGTCCAAGTTCGAGTGGAACAGTTTTTGTGCCTCAGTCGGTATCTCCTCCTCCGACACCGGAATTCACGACAAGCAACGACAACAAGCCTACTTCATCCTCTTCGGGATCGTCAAGAACCAAGGTATGTTTTCGTTGTGGTTTTTCAGGGCACATAAGGAGAAATTGCAAGATGGGAGCCAAATGCTCAACTCAAGCACTTCTTGCAATGACTACCAAAAAGGTGATTCCTCAGAAATCAAATGCAAATCATTCAAAGGAAAAGAGCCTTGGTAGTTCACCGCGCAAGACGACATCATCAAGGAGCAGCAATTCTTCAAACAAGACGCTTTCACCAAGGAGAATAACTTCACGACCATTACCGACGCATTCCAAAAAGGTTTGGGTGCGCAAAGGTGAAATTTTTCCTTGTCTTGTAACTAATGTTTCTTTGCATGCTTATGATAATTCGTCTTGGTATCTGGATAGCGGGTGTTCCCGTCACATGACCGGTGACAAAAACTGTTTTCAAAATTTTGAGAAAATCTCCGGAGGACTTGTCGTTTTCGGAGACGGTCGGTCTTCCAAGATAGTTGGAAAGGGAACAGTAGCTATTCCAGATGGCCCAATTCTAAACAATGTGTTATTTGTTGATGGCCTAAAGACTAACCTCATTAGCATAAGTCAACTTTGCGACAATGGTTTTTCAGTTAATTTTTCATCTGTTGAATGTATTGTAACTGATAAGGACCATGTCTTCTTTTTAAAAGGGGTTAGATCAGAAAACAATTGTTATGTTGTTCCAAATAAAATTTCTGAAAAATGTAACCTAGCTTCTTTGAAAAATGAAACACTTTGGCATGAACGGCTAGGTCACATAAATTTTAAGGAACTGGCAAGAATTTCAAACAAAGAAGTGGTCAAGGGGGTTCCTAAACTTTCTTTTGAACAAAACATTGTGTGTGGCGGTTGTCAAAAGGGAAAACAATCCAGGACTGCACACAAGAACTTGAACCACATTGGTACAAAACGGCCTTTGGAACTTTTACACATGGATTTAATGGGGCCAACTCGTCAACCATCTTTGGGAGGTAAATGGTATATTTTCTTATTGGTTGATGATTTCTCTAGATATTCTTGGGTAGCATTTTTAAAAGAGAAAGCTGATACTTTTGATTCTTTTCACGAGATTTGCCATCGTATTATGATTGAAAAGAATGAAAAGATCATTCGTGTTAGAAGTGATAGAGGTGGGGAATTCATAAATTCCAAATTCATTGATTTTTGCACTTCCAACGGCATTAAACATGAATTCTCAGCACCCTATACACCTCAACAGAATGGTGTAGTCGAGCGCAAAAACAGGGTCGTACAGGAGATGGCACGTGTTATGCTTCATAGCCGGAATCTACCGTTATATTTTTGGGCTGAAGCGGTGAACACTGCTGTCTATGTAATTAATCGAGTGTATTTGCGCCCGGGGACTTTAAATACACCATATGAACTATGGTATTGTAGAAAACCGAATATCAAATATTTTCGTATCTTTGGGAGTCGGTGTTTTATTTTACGTGACCGCGAAAATCTTGGAAAATTTGACTCTCGAAGTGACGAAGGGATTTTCTTGGGTTATTCTACAAACAGTAGAGCATATCGAGTATTTAACTTGGAATCTAAGACGATCGTAGAATCGATAAATGTTAAGGTAGATGAAGCTTTTCACTTTGCATCTGAAAAATCTACCCTCGATATCTCTCTTGATGATGATACACCTGCTAATGCATCTTCTTCTAACAATTCTTTCGATAATAATGATGCATCTAACGGTTCTTCAAGTTTATCTGATGTGCAGGAATCATCTCGTGTACCTCCGAGTACTCCTCTACCTCAAACGTTACGCATCTCCAAGGATCATCCTGAATCGAACATCATTGGAGACCCACAAGAAGGAGTTAGAACTCGGAGACAATTGGTTTGCGGATTCGCATGCTATGTATCCAAATCGAACCAAAGAATGTCGATGAAGCTCTTCAGGATGACTACTGGATTGAAGCAATGCAGGAAGAGCTCCATCAATTTGAGCGAAACAAAGTCTGGAAATTAACGAAGCCTCCAAAGCAACACAATGTGATAGGGACCAAATGGATTTTCAAGAACAAGAAAAATGAGGATGGTACTATCATCAGGAACAAAGCAAGGTTAGTTGCTCAAGGCTACTCTCAAGTAGAAGGTATAGACTTTGATGAAACTTTCGCCCCTGTAGCTAGACTCGAGTCCATTCGTATTCTATTTGGTATTGCTTGTCATTTTAAAATCAAATTATTTCAAATGGACGTTAAGAGCGCATTTTTAAATGGGGTTTTAAATGAGGAAGTTTATGTGGCTCAACCGAAAGGTTTTGTAGACCATAAACAACCTAACCATGTTTTTCGTTTGAAAAAGGCTCTTTACGGTCTGAAACAAGCACCGCGAGCATGGTACGAAAGGTTGACAAAGCACCTTTTGGAAAAGGGCTATACTCGAGGGGGAGCTGACAGGACTCTCTTTGTGAAGCATTATCAAAACAATTTCATTGTAGCACAAATCTATGTCGATGACATTGTATTTGGCGCAACAAGAGATAATGATGCTTCTAAATTCGCGGAGACCATGGAAAGCGAATTTGAGATGTCCATGATGGGCGAATTGACTTATTTTCTTGGATTACAAGTTAATCAAAATGATGAAGGCATTCACTTGTGTCAATCCAAGTATGCAATGGAGTTGGTCAAAAAGTTTGATTTTGAAAATTCTAAGGATTTTCCGACTCCAATGGGAACTAGCCATAAGGGACTTGGAAGTGAATCAAATAGTGAGAATGTAGACGAGAAACTGTATCGTAGTATGATTGGAAGTCTACTTTATCTCACGGCTAGTCGTCCGGATATATCCTTTAGTGTTGGGATCTGCGCGAGAAATCAATCAGCATCGAAGGAGGTTCACCTGAAAGCGGTGAAACGGATCATCCGGTACATCAAAGGAACAATCAATTTCGGAATTTGGTATCCTATGGGAACAAGTTTGGATATTGTTGGATACTCAGATGCCGATTGGGCTGGATCAGTGGATGATCGGAAAAGCACGAGTGGTGCATGCTTCTATCTTGGCCATTGCCTTGTTGCATGGCACAGTAAAAAGCAAAACTGCATAGCACTCTCGACTGCCGAAGCGGAGTATATTTCAGCGGGTAGTTGTTCAACCCAATTGATTTGGATGAAAAGTGTGTTGAGCGACTTCCGAATTTCAGCATCTTCGGTAACAATTCTTTGTGACAACACTAGTGCTATAAACATTTCAAAAAACCCTGTGTTGCACTCTAGAACAAAACACATTGAACTTAGATACATTTTCTTAGAGAGCTAGTTGAATCAAATATTCTTCAACTTTCATATATTTCAACTGAGGATCAATTAGCTGACATTTTAACAAAACCTTTGGATCAAAAACGATTTATTCACTTGCGTAAAGCAATTGGAATGCTTTCCTTGAAATAATTTCTTTTTGAAACCTTTGCTTAGGTTAGGTTTTGTTTTTGTGTTTTTGTTCTTTATCTATGTCTGTACATAGGACATTAATTGAGCATTAGTTCTATTGACTTTAATTGCATCTTTTCACGCATTTAGAAATTTATTATGCTTTTGACATCATAATATTTCAATGTTGCAATGATCATTTATATTAATTAAGTTATCTTTTAAGTGATCAAAGTCAATTTCTCTCTCAATGATCTCTTGGTATAGTCATTATCTTATTTGACTGTTTAGTCGAGTATGAATTCGAGATCAATGGTTTGGTTGAATACTTTATATGTTAAATAATTGATAGCCAATTGAGGGGGAGTCAAAGAAATGTAATATGCTCAAAAGATGTGAAAAGAGTTACATCCCAATGAGGAGTGTGAAAACTACCACCACATGGAGGAAAGAGCTACCACCTCGGTCGTCCGAGTACTGTGTGCAGCTACCACATGTATATCAAGCATGGTTTTTCAATTTTTGATTAAATAAAATGCATGTTGAAATACTTGACTCAGTCAAATTTCAAGGTTGGTATAAGGTGGGATTTTAATGAAAGATGCTCAAAGAGCCACTCTCTTCAATAGATTGACTAGATACATTATATAACTTATTTGGGATTTCAAACATCTATTGATCTTGGTATTTCATTTTCTTTACCAAATTGATGATTTGATAAAGGCATTACGCATAAGATGATGTTAGATGTGATTAAAGTTGTTCAACTTTAAGGGATTTAATTTTTATAAATTTTCGTTTCATTTTTGAATATTATTGATAGATTTGGTATAATCTAATTCTTGTTGTATGAAACGATGATTTGTGTTTAAAGTTGATACACAAATGTGCTTACATACTTTTTCTGGATTTTATGGAATTTTTCTGAATTTTTCTGAAGAAAAAGTTGGAGCCGATCCGGATCGGACTAAGTGATCCGGATCCCGAACGCAGGTGTTTCCTGCGGGTAGCCAATCCGGATCGTATTCACGAACCGATCCGGATCGCGGCTAGGGCTTTTTAATGGAACGAAAGGGTTTTAATTTCTTTTACCTTAATCTTCTGTTCCAAAGTCCCCAGAGCCTCTCTCTCTAGAATTAATCTTCTTGAAGGCTTCCAAACTCAAAGTTCTTCGATTCTAAGTAAGTTTTATTGATCAAAATCTCGGTTTTTCACTGTTTTTCCTCTTTTGCTCAAAACGTGAGTACAAAACATGGAACTTTTTCGTTTGTGAATGATTTTTGGTCAAATTTCTTTTGAAATAAGAACTCTGGGTAAATTAGTTTTGATTATATGCTAGGTATTCTTCTGATTAACGAATTTTTGGGCCTCGATTTCTGAAAATTCAGTTTTAGGGCATATAATAGGAATTTTTGAAAATCATGCAATTGATCTATTTTTAAAATTCTTTTTGCAAAACTAATTTGATTCTTAGTCTCTCTACATGATTATGATTGTTTGGGTACAATTTTTCTAATTTTTGAAAATTAATAATTTTTCGTGTTCTTGAGTTGGTATTCACAGGACTCTCTCGTCTTAAGCACTTTGCAGCAATGGTGATCACCTGGATCATATTTCTTCTCGCTGCCATGGTCCATGCCAAAAATACTGTCAAGCCAAAAAGGACTAAGCAGACAAAGAAGACCCATAGTGACTCCGAGACGGATACAGAGACGGACTCTATTGACTGGGACAATCTTGAGGTCGAGGACACTGTCCCTGTTGTCTCCAAAGGGAAAGCAACGGCTGAAGCTTCGAAGACAAAGCCTCCACCTACTACTGCAGAAAAAGGAAAAGCTCCTATGGATCCAAGTCCAGTCGGAACAAAAAGAAAGAGCGTTGCAAGAAAAAGAGGGAGTGCTCGGGGCATCTCGATTGAAGAACCAATTGCTAGCCAGCCTCCTCCTCAGGACTTCAACAGCTCCGCAAGGATCAAAGACTTTGAAAAGAGGGAATGCATTGGCGAAAGACATGTCAATGTCAAAGCGCTGAGGGAACGATCTCCACTCTTTGGAACTTTGTTTGACCAGACCGGTCTTGCTCCCATATGCAACTTCCCTGAGACTACTGGGTATTGTCCTCACTCAGTACGAATGTTTTATCAGAACGCTTCAAGTCTAGTTGATAAGGAGGAGGGACGTCGAGAATTTCAGACATTGGTTAAAAATGTCAAGATCAAGGTGACACCCCAACTAATTGGAGAAGTATTAGGAATGAAGGCCAGAGTTGATGGACCTCATTATCTGAAAACTCAGATCTTCAACAACAACTCCTGGAGATTGGTAGTAAATGGAATTTGTCTTCCAGATACTTTGTCGACAGGAAATTCTGTTTTCTCAAAAGAACTTCGACCGGAATATCGCTATGTGAATTTTATTATTTGCTATAACATCCTTCCAAACATGAATACCAAGGTTCTTCAATGGGATAGGATGTTATTTCTTTATCTTCTTGGAAACCCCGCAGCGTTAATGGGAGCAAACTTAAACATTCCTTACCTCATTTGGTCAAGGATGGCGCGTTATGTGGAACATGCTCACCCCACAGAGAGACTCCCCTATCCAATGATAATTATGCGCATCTTGCGAAAATTTAAAGTCGACACAAGTGCGAGCTCCTATATGTACAGTTTGGGGACAATCAATGAAACGACAATAGTGAAGTCTCTCTCCACTAAACAAGATGACCCCCCATCGCCTCCTAGACGACAAAGAGCTCAACCACAAGCAACAACTTCTGCACCACAAGCAACACCACCAGTCCCACAAGCACATCAACCACCTCCATCAACTTCTGATGATGATGTCGCTTCGGTTAACTCGATCTACAAAGAACAACAACGTCTCTCAAACGAGCAAGAACGAATGTCACAAGAATTCACTGAAATGAGAGGAGAAATTCAAGTAGTGAAAAAGGAGTTTGAAATCATCACTGCCTCTCAAATCGCTTTGACTAAATCAGTCTCTTCAATGAAAAAACTGATGAAGAAGATGTTTGCAAAAATGGGATGCAGCACCTCCGATGACTCCGACTCTCAGGATTAAATTTTGTTCTAACTTTCTTTTGTTTTTGCAGGATTTTCACTTTCGTTCTCGTGTTTATTTATCTTTTTAACTCTCCTTTGTTTTGTAATTATTGGCTTAGTTTGTGACAAAAAGAGGGAGAGAGTTTAGAGAGAACTTGAACTTTGGCTTTGAACATGTTTGTGAGGACCTGGGTTTCCACGTCGAGACTACTGGTTGACCAGTAGCTGTTAGAGGCTTTGTGGTGCGTCTGTGGGGTTTGTGCACCGATTGGACACTAGTGTTGGACTCAGAGTGTTAAATGGATCACGAGAGTAGCCCGTTGACCCCGACGGATGCTTAGACATGGTTTTGCGCGCGATGGATGTTAAAATTGGGCTCAGCGCGAAGTTTGGACAACAAAATATCTTCCGGATGCCTTCGGCAAATTTTAGAATTGGAATTTGGCAAAACGGACATCGGAAACGGACTTAGGGCGAAAAACTGTGCAAAATAGGCCATTTCTGGATTTTTCTGGGCTTATATAGTGATTTTGGGTGTTGCTGGTGCGGTGGACCGGGTTCACGGAGTTTTGGTGCACGGCGGAAGATCGGCCGGTGCAGCGCGGTCCATGGCCGCGCTGCACCCGGTCCACGGATCCGGGCGGGTGCCCGGTGCACGCGCGGTGCACCGCGCACCGCGCATGCAGGCGCACGCGTGGCGCGCGCCCGGGCTGCGCCTGGGCTGGGCCGGCCCGCGTGTCGGGGAATCAAGGCGGTCGGACGGGTTGGTCCGACCGGCCTTGCGCGGGATCCGGTGCAAGAGAAAGAGGGGGCAGTGTGTTGTGTGAGTGTATGTGTGTGTGTTGGTTGGATCTTTGGTGCATGTTAAGGTGGATTTTGAGGCTATAAATTGCACCCTTGGCAGCAAATGGGTTCTTTTACACCCCTAGACTATCTCCACTATGTTATGAAGGAAATTAAGGGGTTTTCCATCATCTTCTTCATCAAGAGGCCACCATTGTTGGAGCTTGAGGTTGCTGGTTTTGGGTTCCACTCCGTCGCGTTTTCTTCCAGGATGTCTCCAGAAGTGAAGAAATGGAATTTTGGGATGATTCTTATGGGGTTCTCTTCACAACTTCAAGATCTACAACTTTCGTATTGAAGGTGGAACCTGATTAGAGCTCTAAGCTAGGTAAATCTAGCCATCTTTGAGACACTTATTTTCTGTGAAGGATTTCGAGCAGAGGTTAGTATTTTTACTTTCCTGGATTGTATAAGTGGAATTTTAAGTTGATTTTTGTTGGTAAATTTCCAGGACTTACAGATATCCAATTTTCGTATTTTGTGGAACTTCCAATTTGGACTCTAAGTTAGGTAAATTAAGCCATCTTTGGGATTGTTGTGTACAGCTGAGATTCTGGATGTGGTTCTGAGCAATGCTCAGTGTTTTTGCTCCCTAGGGTTGAAGAAGTGGAGTTTTAAGCTGATTTTTGTGGGGAATTCACCAGGACTCAGAGACCTACATCTTTAATATTGAAGGGAAAGGCTAATTCTTGCCATAAATCAGGTGAATTTCATCATCTTTGGAGCCCTTGGTTCAGTTGCAGTTTTGGACAGCATCGCAGAGTTTTAGCCGTAACTTTGCGCACCGACATCGGATCGAAGTGATTCAAAAGGCAAAATTCATTTACTTCTCGCGAGGAATCTCCTGGATTTTTCTCAGAATTTACTGAGTTGGCTTCGAAGGTGAGAACCTTTCTTCTTCCCGAGTTATTATGTGTGGAAGTTTGTACAGTTATGAATGAGGTGTTTCTCTTGCCAGATTTATATCTCAGCGTAGAAAACTCGGAATTGGACGTGTAGGTATTCGTTTCGAAGGTATCGACGTGAGGAATGCACCAGTATTTATGTTGGATTTTTCTAAGTTCTCGCTGCAGGTGAAATAATTACATCTTTGGGACTGATTTTTCAGACTGTGTACTTGGATATTTTAGAATAAAAATGTAATCTTGAACCTTATTGTTGCACCCAGGAAGGTTCGCGAGTGTTCTGAACCTGTTGAAACTGAAGGAAATTAAAGATGGTGGATTCTGGATGTTTTCAGCTATTGGGAGCCGAGGCTTTCGCAACTTGTACTGAGGATGCAATTTCAGCAGAATTGGACTGTGAGCGCCAACACACTTCACCGACTTCAGCTTTGCCTGCGGAAAGCGCTTCAGGTGGGTGCTTTATTTCCAGAACCGGTGGACGGTTCTCTTGTCACGCCCCGGGGTCGAAACTACGTCCCGGGCTCGCTAGCAGATCCGCCATCTGTACGGAAACTGCCGTACAGACGAAGCGTCTAACCTGCAAAAGATAGAACTACAGCTATACAGATATCAGAGCGGGTAATAAAAGCTTTAATATAAAATCTCACTACTAAAAGCTGCAAATAAAAACAAGTCTATCTCCCGAATACAAGATGATACAAATAGAAAACAACCTATACAGCATCTACAAATCCACAGGGGAGATAGCTAAGACTAGAAAATCAATACATGATCAACTCCCACAGTCCGGGATGGTACATCTACCTCACTCTAAAGAAATAATGCTGGTAGGGAACTATCACGCGACTCCCTGTCCTCGGTCCGTCAAGCCAGCTCGGGCAGGAACGGAAGAAAGCCTCAGCAACCTGTCACCGACAGAGGGTGTGAGAACTACATCCTACAGTAGCTCTCAGTAGGTACCGTCTCCAAGAACCACGGTCTGCCCACTAAGTCTACTAGAGGCATAAGATAACAGAAAGAAACTGAAATAATAAAAGGATAAGCTGGAAAATATCTACAGCTATCATGCCTCTATCTACTATGCTCAACGAGAAAGAGAACACAGATGATGGTATGCACCCACTCACTACTGACAACATGTCCCAAGTACTAAGCCATCACTCACTCAATGTCACCCAATCTCAATGACTGTCCCACTTTGGACCAGTCAACAAGCCTGCGCTCACCTACTGCCACTACGCCCAAACAGGACTTGGTCTTACGTAGGGTGTCCCTCAAGGACTATCTCAATCTCAAGCGAACTCTAGTGTATCAACTAGTCGCATCATCGCAGCCTCGTCAGGCTCGGTATCCTCATCGCACCCGGGGCGTAGCTCGAGGGGAGCGACCCCAACGAACTCAAGTATCACAAGTATCTCATAACTGGCATGAAATGCCAGGCTCAGCAGGCTATAATCCACGATCAACCAGATCGGTATCTCGATGCTCAAAGCACAACTCAGTCGGAGAACCCTCCACGACTCAACCTCACAACACAACTCACTCAAGAAGGTACTACACAGCTGGGGACCGCCGTCACTCCATACGGCTCCCACAACGACACCCCACTCATAGACGAGCAGAGCCGACTGACGCGGCAAGGTCCGAGAATCCCGATAGACCGGTGCCTAGAACCCCAATCAAACAAGAACAGACTCTAGGCTCAGCCTATCGAAGTTCTCGATCCTTTACCGTTCAGGGATTCGGCCCCTCTCGGTTAAAGTGGGCAACTATCTCAACTCAAACTCATAACTCACGGCTGGAGATGCTCCACAGCTAGAACTGCACAGAGTCCGAAAACCCCGGGAGTCTACTACCTACGACCCCAATCAAACAAGAACCGGCTATAGGTGTCGCCTCCCGTTGTTTTCGGCCCAAGACGAAATCAGCCCTTAGAACCCAGATCCCCCGCCCTGGCGGATGAGGGAATTTAGTAAAAAGATGACCTTTATAAAGAAATATCATTTCTCCTCAACCCCCTTGGGGTGAGGGTAAAATTTACCTTTTTGAAAGCTATCTTAAATTGAGAAAAACCAGCTTTTATGGATTTTAGTTCTTGAGAAAATCAGTTGAAAACGAGTTTGTTTCCCGAACTCCCAAGGGTGACACCTTCGCCCAATCAAACAAGAACAAGCTCCGGCGACCCTTAGGAATACGGAAGGAAAACACTGGTATACCAAAATCATGAGAGTTCAAAAGCATTCTGGGTTCAAGGTCCTGATAGCATACGTACTCCACGATCATAACGTGGTAGTAACGAGAAAACAACGTCACAACTAGAAACCCGGGACCACCGTTTACTCTAAACGGTTCCCAAACCACCAACACTGGCCTAACACAGCCACCAGACCCCACTCAGCCCCCAGGCCCGAGTGAAACACCCATCCCACAAAACTCTGACCGCTCGGCCCACTACCCGGGCGAGGAACTCTATGTCCAGAAGGAAATGCCATGTGTGGGGATGTCTAAAGCACAAAAGAACCTAGCCCAGATTAAGGTTCTCTATTGGTCTGGTTGAACACATGCAACATATGACGGGGGTGCTAGTCAAGTTCCAAGAAAACACTTAAACTAGCATGCAAATCCTATTATAATAGAATTAGAAGGAAGTCCGAAGACTTGGAGAGAAAAACCAACCCACCTCAGATCGCCCCCAATTGCTTGTCGACACTTGCAATTGGGCTCAGCGGGCTTACCTTGTCTCCACGAGGTCCGCACGCAACCCGAAGTACAATGCCGGAACCCGCACGCAAAACGGAGTCACAAGGTCGCGTCCCAGTCAGATGCTAAAACTACACTGCAAACTGCCAGGAAAGAAGAAATCGCAAAATCAGTCAAAACGGTCGAAAACCAAGCATCCGGCGATGAAAAACAGCCTCCATTAGCGAAAAACAGCGCGCGGCGCGAAAACAGCCCTTCATCGGCGAAAAACAGCCTCCGTCGGCGAAAAACAGACTCCGACGGCGAAAACAGCGGTCGACGGCGAAAAACAGCGGTCGACGGCGAAAAACAGCTCGCGGCGGCGAAAACAGCGGTCGACGGCGAAAAACTGCGGTCGACGGCGAAAAACAGCTCGCGGCGGCGAAAACAGCGGTCGACGGCGGAAAACAGCTGTCGACGGCGAAAAACAGTTCGCGGCGGCGAAAACAACGGTCGACGGCGAAAAACAGCATGCAGCAGCGAAAAACAGCGGCCGGCGGCGAAAAACGGCGGCCGGCGGCGAAAAACAGGCTCCAACGACGAAAAAACGGAATCCGACGGCCAAAAACAAAGCCGGCACGCAAAACGAGGCACTGCCGATGTCCCGGGGCACACTAAACGGTGAAAAACAGTGCCGGCACGCAAAACGAGGCACCGCCGGTGTCTCGGGGTACGCGAAACGGCGAAAAACCATGCCGGCACGCAAAACGAGGCACCGCCGGTGTCTCGGGGCACGCGAAACGGCGAAAACCCCAGCCGCGCGCCCCGGGAGGCCGGCCGCGCGGCACACGGCCCAAGCCGAGCAGCGCAGGGGCTGCTGCGCGGCGCCGGAGCGCGCGGCGCCGGAGCGCGCTGCGCAGCGCCCCTGCGGCGCTGCGCGCGGCGCCCAGCGGCGCCGCGCGCAGCGCCCTGTGGCGCTGCGCGAGCCCGCGCAGGCCTGCGCTGGCCCACGCAGGCCCGCGCGCGGCCCGCGGCGCGCGCGCAGGCCCGCGCGGCCCGCGGCACCCGCGCAGGCCTGCGCGCGGCCCGCGGTGCCTGCGCGCGGCCCCTGCCGCGCGCGCGCAGGGCCGCGCGCGCCTGCGCGCGGCTGCGACGGCGGAAAATTTTTAAAAAAAATTTCAAAAAAATTCAAAAAAATTCTAAAAAAATCCCAGAAAATTTTTAAAAAAAATTTTCAAGCTTTTCCTTTTAATTCAAATAAAAATCCCACAAAAATCCTTTCTTGTTTTGTTTTTTTTTTTTTTTGCTTCCTATAAAAACCATCAAAAATCCCAAGCTCAAAATAAATTCCAAAAATCCAATTTTTTGCTCTTAAACAACCCAACAAAAATTCCTTTTCTTGCTTTTTAAACAAATCTAACAAATTTCCAAGCTTCAAAACAAAATCCCAATTATTTTGCTAAGTAAGCTATATATAAAAAAGATAAATTACCTCCACTAAGAGAAACTCTAAATCCACCCAGCTCCTCTCCAATCTCTTCTTCTCCTTCCTTCCTTCTCTCTTTTCCTTTCTTTCTTTCTTTTGCTTTCTTTCCTTCTTGGTTCCCTGCTTCGTGGAGGCAACAGAGCCAAAGAGGGAGGGAGGTAGGTGGTGGTGGAGGCTATCTCAAGGGTGAAGTTACCACCCTAAAGAGGCTCCAACACAAACCCTTAATTAAGCATACTAATTAAGTGCTAAACTAATTAAAAAGCCAACTTTAAAACTTTAAAGTTCTTACATTTAATACCAAATCCCCTCAACCATGTCCACTGTCACTAAGCAAGTGAAAGAAAATTAATTAACATGACTATTAAAAATAATATTAAAATAATGCAAAAAGCCCAACTCCAACTCACTTTTTGCCTTCGGGCCCTCCGCCGTTGCCCGGAACCTCCCGAACTCCGCTGTAAATCAAAAGTACACGCGTCCACAGCTTTTTCTCTTCAAAAAGCTCATCCGTTGAGTCGGAATGCTCAAATCAAATACCGGCTCCGAAATTGCCAGTTCCGACTCACTTTTTGCCCCCGGATCCCCTGCGTCAGTCCGGAACCTCCCGAACTTCGCTGTAAACTGAATATATACCTGTTCCAAGTGTTCCCGAATTTCCGGCGCTCCACTGTGAAGTCGGTAATTCCCAAATCTCATTCACAATCGGCATACGAAGCCCGGAAAAACCCCGAATCGAGCTGGAGCTTCTGCGTTGATCCGAACCAACCCGGCATCAACTGAAAACTCAAATGCAACATGTCCGAGGCAATCTCACCACTCCAGGCCATCATATGTGGTCGGCGCACTATCCGAAGACCCGGTACTCTACACTCTCCCCTCCTTTAAAAGGTTTCGTCCTCGAAACCAAAACACACCCCCTACCACAAGAAACCTACATCAGGAACATCATCAACCCCAACTCTCTATTTGAAAAGCAGCCGAAAATAGCGAAAAGTCCGAAAATTCCAAAAGGCCGATGCCGTCACCCCAATCAAACAAGAACAGGTTCCGGCATCGCCTCCATTTCTAGAGTAGTCCTTCGAAATTTTTCATCCCGTTCGCCAGTTCCGGTGTTAAAACTAGAAAACATGGAGAGAGGTGTTGACGCTGTCCCCGCTGTGGCCGCAATCCAAAAACTACAATCCACCAACTCAACCCATGTAGGGGGGTGCAAAAACTCCAGTCTCAACAACAAGGAAGGGGAATCACATCTGGTACCAAGCGACCTGCTATCCTGGCGCCCTCCAAACGGGTAGCCCAACTCATCCTCTCGATGTGGGTGATCGTCGCCCTGGCTGCCGCGACGTCGTGGCCTCATCTGGCTGGCAGTAAGTCGGAGGAGCTCCTTCATCTGGGAGAGGTAGCGGGGGTGCTGTTGCAAGCGGCATCACTGTAAGTACTGCTCGAGGGCATGCTGCCTGAAAATGACCATTCTGTCCACACGAAAAGCATCATCCCTGCTTATAGTCACACTGCTGCACTGCATGTGGCCCACCGCAGATGACACACTCATCCTGATACTGCTGCTGGTGCCTCGGCTGTGGGGGACCTCCTGATCTCTGTCTTCTCTGAAATCCACGGCCTTCAGACTGGGGTTGTGACGGCCTCGGGGGTCTCGATCTACTCATCTGCCCAAAATCAGGTACTGGATGCCTCTCCCCAGAGCTGGTCCCTGGCGCTCCGTCCCTCTCTGCCATGGTCGCTGTCCCTCGGGAAACCCATCGAGCACGCTCTATCGCTGCATCTAAAGTTGGTGACCGATGTGAATGAACAAGGTGGTAAATATCCTGGTGCAGTCCTCTCTCAAACAAATCCACCCTCTGGGCCTCATCTGGGGCGACATGTGGCACACTGTTCAACAACTTCTGGAACTCCCGAATGTACTCCTAAAGTGGTCGATCACCCTGCTGCAATCGTCGGAGATCCCCTTCTAGCTTCTGCTTTGCACTATCGGGAAAATAGGCCCCGCGTAGCAAAGCCCGAAACTCAGGCCACGTCATCAACTGAACTCCTGGCTGTCCAACTGGGCGGACTCGACGCCACCAAGTCTCGGCGTCCTTTTCCAAATAGTGCGCCCCCAAATGTGTCTGGTGCTCATCCTTGATGAAGAGATTCTCAAATAATTTCTCCATTGCCGCGATCCAATTCTCAACATCCCACGGCTCTGAACTCTGCCCTGAAAATCGCGGGGGATGGAACTGGTTGATATAAGCTAGCCTGTCAGTGAGCTCCCTCTGCTCTGCCTCTGTCAATGGAGCGATCTGTGACGAGGTCGACGAAGTCGCTGCTGGGGGCGCTGCTGAAGATGTCCTCTGCTCAAGCAACCTCATCATACGCTCCATATTTTCCCCTTGGCGCCTGTTCGCCTCTACCAACCGAGCTACCTGTGCCCGCAGCTCCTGGACCTCTCTCTGCTCGGTCCGCTCTGCCTCCCGCCGCTCGGGCTCCTCATCCAAGGTCGAACGCCCTCTCGTCGCTGCACGACGTCTCGGCGGCATCACAGGTAACTCTGCAACAAATACAAACGTCAAGACGTAATAACCAAACGACCCAATCCAGCGAGAGTCTAGAACTTGTTATCCTTCCAAAAGTATTATGTTGTCTGCAGCCAACATAATACTTTGAGCGAATAACAAGCAAAATCACTCATCCCATTCCTTGGGAGAGATAAAAACTCAATCAGGACTCTCGCTAAAGTCACGACTCTCACGTAGTCATCCTAATGTCCAACCAAAATGGCCTAGGGTTTCTAAGTCCTCAACGACCTACAACCTAGGCTCTGATACCACCTAAATCTGTCACGCCCCGGGGTCGAAACTGCGACCCGGGCTCGCTAACAGATCCGCCATCTGTACGGAAACTGTCGTACAGACGAAGCGTCTAACCTGCAAAAGATAGAACTACAGCTATACAGATATCAGAGCGGGTAATAAAAGCTATAATATAAAATCTCACTACTAAAAGCTGCAAATAAAAACAAGTCTATCTCCCGAATACAAGATGATACAAATAGAAAACAACCTATACAACATCTACAAATCCACAGGGGAGATAGCTAAGACTAGAAAATCAATACATGATCAACTCCCAAAGTCCGGGATGGTACATCTGTCACGCCCCGGGGTCGAAACTGCGACCCGGGCTCGCCAACAGATCCGCCACCTATGCCAAAACCCGCATAGGCGAAGCGTCCAACCTGCAAAAGATAGTACTATAGCTACACAAGTATCAGAGCTGAAATAAAATGCTGTAAAATAAAATCCAGATAACTATACATCATGAAATAGAGTACAATATCCATTCCCTCAAATACCGATAATCATCATACAATGTCCTCAGTACAGCATCTCTCGACTATAAAAGGAGATAAACTAAAACTATAGTACATCAGTCTCTCCAAATACAAAAGATCTCTCTCCTCCAGATAAACAGTAAAAGCCAACCAACAGCTACGAGGAATCTCCAACCAGGGGATACAGCTACACTCCTCGGGTGGTAACGATCTAGCTCGCGACTCCCTCGCCCCGAACAACGACCGAAGATCAGCAACTCCAATGAGGACTCTGCAAAACAGGGGGGAGAAAAGAAGAGGAAACAACAGTGGGGGTGAGAACCACTAGTAAACCAGTAGCCTCCCCCTGTGGGTAAAGCCTCAAGCTCGGGCATACCCACTAAGTCTACTAGAGGCAAGAAAAGGGCAAGGGGGGTAAAGCTGTAACAGAACTACTGAATGAAAGGGGAGACCACCACAAGTATGCCTCTAACTGCAATACCGAAGGAAATGACGGTATGAATGCATCCGAAAACAGTATCTGACCGAATAGACCCAATCTAATCACCAGTAAAACTGGTACTGCCTGCTCTGTCATCAATCTCACGAACTCAGTGTCTCCACTGTCCAAATGACCGGAACCCAACACGGTCTGACCGGAACCCAACACGGTCTAAAGCCTACTCCGGAGTGGCACTCGAGGGGAGCGACCCACACGAGTAAAGTATCACTGTATCAAGCATCTCTGTAACCAATATCTCACAATAGCAGGACTGGATCATGACAATGATCAAAGTGGGAAACTCCGTCCACTAATGAAACCCCGATCCGATACAATAATACTCAAAAGTGGGAAATACCATCCACTAGAGAAATCTAATACCCAATCTGATGCAATAGTAAACATCCGGTCAACCGCCCAAAGTCCGCGGTCACCGCAACAACCCCCAACCCACAATTGGGTGAAATAATCAAGATCTGGTCAACCGCCTACTGTCCGCGGTTGCCGCAATAGCCCACAATCCAACATCAGGTACACCCTATCGCTGACCCTCAGGTCCCAGCTACACTATCCCAAACCTCTGCTCGAACCCGAGCAACATGACTCAAAAGTCTAAATAAAAGGAGAAAAAGAGCAATCATGGTTTCTCCTAAGTCAAATCCCAATATGATAGTGTAGCAATAAAATAGTGGCCTATCTAGATGTCCAAATGAGCATGCGAAAGTCCTCAGCAGTATGAAAGAGAGAATATATCAAATAACAGTTTACATGTGTAATAATTAATAATATCCACATAAATATCACCATCAGGCTAAAATCATCAGTCGACTACACATGTATAAGATCCCTGTCCCATAATAATTCCCAGAGTGAAACCCGCACATTGATATATCATTATGTCCCAACAGTTAATCCATTTAATCCGTTTTTCATAAAATCTGGGTGCTAATGTAGCATGTTAATTATCACAATTAAGTATGTCCCCGCAATCATGTCCCCTCAGTGATATTATCCCAAAACATGCTATATCCACATAATTAATCCCCCAAAGATAGGCTCACATGTATATCAGTCAATTAGGCATGATAATCAAACAATATGCTCAATAGTGGGGTTTTCTAATAAACTTAGTGAGTGAGTCAGATATAGAGGCAAGCAACAACCACCCACCTGAAGCGCTAACTGTCCGGGTCCGTACAGCTGCAAATGCCAAACACTCCAATCCTGCGCTCCAACAATTACAGTACACCCGAGACACTCCTGGCACAACACAAAGTCCACTAAATACACTTAGGCTCCCAATTACTGCTTTAATTAACCCATACAACAACAGTCCCGAAACTGTTAAATTATCACCTGCAGAAAGTGCCCAGAAAAATCCCATAAAAATATCACAGCGATCCTCGCATCGATAGCTTCGAAACGGTACCTTGCACGCCCAAATCCGAGTTCGGTAAGTCAAGTTATAATTTCGGCAATGTGGTAATCCAAACATCAAACTGTAAAGAAAAACTGCACACTGTATCCTGAGAAAACAGTAATTCTCACCTCGAAATAAATCTCATAAAATTCCAAGAAAAATACGAGCACGTTCCTTGCGAAAAGTAGCCCAAAATCGACTCTTGAATCGCCTCGATCCGATATTCCTACGCCGAGAAACAATTCGTCGAAGGTACCGCTGTCCAAACTCCCAAACAGCAAAAGAGGGGGTCAAAGATGCCTCGGGAAACGTGCCAACAGTGCGAAACGGAGCGAAGCGATCAACACGAAAATCGAAGCCTTACCTCTTAGGAACACGCTGTCGAAGAAATCATCCAAAAACTCCTCCTGGTTTGCTCACAGCGAATTTCTGACTGAACTGCGACGGTAATGGACCGAAATGGGGCGAAAACCGAGGCGAACTGTAAAAATGATATCGCCGTTGCCGAGCTTCCAAAGATTCTGGGAATCCACCACAAGATCCAGGACATCAAGAGGAAAAACTTTCATAAAGAACTTACCCTCCCATTCTCTCTCTACAGCTCGGGAAAAGGAAGAAAAGGGAGGGGGATGGGCTGCTTTTATAGGCAGATCCAACAATTGGATTAATACCAATTGGGTCCCCGGTTTCGGGCGCCCGAATCTTTCGGGCCCCGAAACCGGGCCCAAACAGTGGCCCGGCCCACTCGGCCCACCTGCCAGCCCGCTCGCACAGCGGATCCGGCCGCACCCAGAAACCGTCCGACCAGCTCCACTACTCGACACGTGTCCCCCAAACACCGCACAGCTGATCCGGCCGCTCCCTTCACGCCGCGTGGCGCTCCACCGGTCAACGGAGCCGCTGGCACTGGCCAATAGGCGGCCGCCACGTGGCGCACGCGTGCGCCACGTCGTGCCGTGGCCGCCACGCCAGCTGCCGCCGCCTGCCACGCCTGCACGCCGGCCGCCCACGCCACCTGCACGCGCACAGTGACGCGCCCAATCCACGCGCGCCACGTGTCCAAGCCACGTGCTCGCTGCACCCGGTGCACACAACCACAAACACCGAACCAATCCGGGGCCGCCACGTGGCGCGCCCCGGTCCACCGTGCACCGCGCACCACCCGTGCCTGCCGCGCACAGTGGCGCGCCCAATCCCCGCGCGCCACGTGTCACGCCTCTCGCTCGCTGCACCCGGTGCACCCGACTTCACGCACCGAACCAATGACATCCTGCCACGTGTCTTCCCGCCCAATCCACCGTACACCACGCTTCTCCGTAGACCGCGACTTGTGAACCCTCCAATGGGAAGCCGCCACGTGGCACCCCGCTCTGGTGCACGACGGCGCGTGGACCGCGCGCCTGCCCGCGCCCCTGCCCGCGCGCTGCGCGCTGCCCGCGCCTGCCCGCCGCCGCGCTGCCGCCTGCCCGAGGCCGCGCCGCCGCTCTCCGCCGCCGCCGGCGATCGCCGGAAGTACTGTTCCGGCGTGAACAGTAACCCGAGCTCCGAATGGACAAGTGGGTAGTCCATTTTGACCGTTTTCGCGCGCTGAATCCGAATTTGACGTCCGTTTCGCCAAATTCCCACTCTAAAAATTGCCGAAGGCACCCGGAATGCGTTCTTAGTCCAAACTTCGTGCGGAGCCCAATTTAAATATCCGATTCGCGCGAAACCACTTCTAAACCCTCCACGGGGTCCTCCGATCACTCACATGATCCATTTGAGCCCGAAGTCCAACACTTGTGTCCAATTATACCCCAAACACCTCCAACACACCATGTAGGCCTCCAACAGCCACCCCAACGCACTGTAGCAGCTCTGCGGAGATCCGGGTCATCACATCCTCCCCCACTAAAAGAAAGTTTCGTCCTCGAAACTAAAGTCGTTCCTCAACACGGAATCTCAACCAAATAAAGGGGGGTAAACATCCAATCATCCATCACTCAAGCTCCCAAGGCTGACAAGTACCTCCTCCAAAGGCGCGATGCGGTCCTCGGGTCTCCATCTAGAACAAAATAAAGGCGGGCACTCCAGAAAAGCCGTACCAACTCAACCAAATAAAGCTGGGCTAACCGCTCGAGCTACCGAGTAATAAGCATCGGCACATGCCTCCGCTCTTCCCAAGGCCTCAGAGAATCCAACCACCAGTCCAACGGCGCACCAGCTCGATCCGAATATCCCGGTACTCCCGAGCCATCCGATATAAGTCCTCCAACTGATCACAGAACTCTGATCTCTAATCCAAAACCATCAAGGTGTAGCAACACCTCCCCAACTCTCGGGCATCGGCACACGACAATACGCAGTTGGAAGAACCAGATCGCAAATCGATCTTCGAGAAGCTCCGGTACCCTTGCCGCTGGTAAATCCAATCCTCCAGGCTCGAAGAAAGGGTACTTGTTCCAGACGATCACTTCATCAAATTCCGGGAGTTGTGTCCTCAACTCCCAAACCAGTGACATGCCAGGCAACTCCGAAAGGAAAGGAGCCCTAACCAGGAGGGAGGGGTCCTCGCCCGGTCGCTCCCAAATCTTGACCATCCGAGCGAACCATTCAGCCGCGGTCTATCATCCAAAGAGTCCTCAGTGGCACCACCCTACACCACGTTTGCCTCGACAGTCCACACAGCGCCAGCTGCGGAATCAACACACTCAACCCCTACTAGCTCTCCTGCTCCGGGTATCCGCCACCACAGGGGCCCTATCAGGGTGATATTGGATGCTTGCCACAATTCCAACTGTAGCTTCATAGCTACTATGGGAGGTATCACAGTATATCACAATTCCATCTCCCAACACTGGCGATGCAGAAATCAGGGCTGGTATCAATCTCATCACCAATTCGTCAAGCTCTGCTGGCACTATCCGGCTCACAAGCTCCTCACCTCAACAAATAACTGCCGGTCTCAGTCATTCTCGCATAGCATCCCTTTTTGGCCGGACTTCCACCACCGCCTCTTAAGGCTAGACTAAGTGATCCATGAAGATATGCTCTCGAAGCTAAAACTTGCACCCCAACAACTTGGCATACAGCTTCTTCCTCAAAGACCTTGTTACACCATCTACAAGTACTCCACCAGTTCTAAACCACACAGAGATGGGGTAAAATCAAGATATCCCGGAAGAATATCTCAAATAATTCTTCCAAGTGCAGCAAGAATACACAATTCCTCAGATCTCAAGGACGACATGGCATTAGTCATTCCAGTTGTCCTTACTGCACTCCCAATGCCCCTACCGGGACCAGAACACCATCTTGGCGGAATACTCAACTGTAGGATCCCAAACAGATACATGTATCCTAAGCAGACCACTGTCGGGGTATAACTCCATCAAAAGGTCTTAAATAATATCCAGACTTGCCTGCGGTCACCCCACACAAGGACCCTCACTGTCGTGTGTCCACGACATGACATCACCACCGTGTATCAACGGTGTGGCATCACCACCGTACATCAACGGGGTGGCACTAGGTCGAACAGACCCTCGATCCATCAGATCCTGCGACTGCGCCATCAGCTCTGTCGGCTCTACAGGTGATATCCAATGAGGTGCTATCGTGGTTGGCGTGGTTTCTAGAACCACGTCAACCGCAATCTCAATCTCTCTAATCGACGGCATTATTATCAGCTCCGGTGGAATCACACCCGGGATCTCATGATAACAGGGATATCCTTGCGTCCCGGTGTCGCCGTTGGCACCTCACGCATTGTCGCTACAACTTGTGTGCTCTGACTGTCTCAAAGAACAAGTCTCTAATGTCTGCCTTGCAGAAGATCATAATCTTCTCTCTCTCCGCAGTCATACACCATGTGGCACTGTGCCAACCAATTCCACGCACTGGGTCAAACACTGAACAGGCACAAATATCAATAAGTCCGCCGATACCGCTCGGGGTCTCAACTGCACTGGGCATGATCCACAAGCCTCCCCCACATGCACCAGCCCAACAGGAACCTGTACCTCCAGTGCATGTGGTTACAAATCTGCCTCTAGTCCATGCAGGAATGCATCATGCTCTAACTCTGGCTGCTGTGATGAAATCACACCTGCGACGACCCAATCTACTGCCTTGGTGCCCTCCACCCAGGCAGCACAGTCTCAATCGCTCACTGTAGGTGGTCGTCACTTAATCTGCCTGAAAATCAAGGCTATCCACAAAAGGAGCACAATTCTCCGCCTTTGCTCACACTGAGGTGATGAATACGGTCTTTCGCAGACAACAATCCACGCTACCGCTGCGCCACTCTGATGACGATGCTGATGCTGCCACCGGGGTCCACCTGACCTCTGACATCTCAGAAAAATCCATTATCGCAATCGTCATATAACAAAACACAATTAATTCCTGCAATTCCTCATACAATTATCCTTACTCAGCTCACCCCTCAAGCGTATCCATTGTACCCCAAACATGCAGGTTAATAATCACAAAGGGTAACCTTCTTTGGGTAAGCTTTACATAATCCATCCACAAGGATGTCCACCATCTAGGAAAGGAAAACGAAAGTGCCTCTACCAGCCGATCTGTCCTCCAACACTTAGCGCCAGGCGCCTCTATCCAGAACTCGCCTCTGGCGGCAGATCCCTATCCACAGGAACTGCAACAGTACGCTCCATACACAATGCCTACTCCATCGAGGCATCCAAAATCCAAAATAGAGGGATCAGATAAACTCAAAGGGTATCCTGGCGCAATCCACTCCCAGTCGCACACATCCTATGCGCTTCGTCCCTCGAAACCTGGAGCGTACAGTTCAACAACTGCATAAACTTCCCAGCACAGGGGGACCCTCAATTGATCACTCCATCACCACCAACCACGATTTTGCCTCCAAAGGCTCCAACTCTAATCCATAAATCAGGGGGTTCATCTGCCAAAACTGGCTCCATTGATCTATGATGTCCCACAACTCATCCACTATCAACAATCCACCCCGCCTCGGTGCTGCAACACAAAACAGTAGCACGGAGGGGGCCACTCGCTCCATCGGCGCCTCAGAAATCACTGCCGCTGAGGATACTGTAACCAGGTGGTCTCAGAAGAAAAACACTGTCGGGCTGCCCACTGCTCCGACAACTGTGTCACCCAGACCAGCGGCTCACTCTGCCGCTGATATACCTCTGACAATCCTGCCATCGGGGCCTGAAGCTCTCTAACCTCAATCCGGATATCGGCCCCAAAACAATCCGCTCAAGCTCCACTGCTGCGACGAGTGCGCACCAATCCGCACAACGCGTCGGGGAGACACCGCTCACCACGACCAACTGCACCACAGCGCAAAACAAACTCGACCCAATCCGGCGAGAGTCTAGAGCATGTCAACCGTTCCGGCGCATTATGTTGTCTGCAGCCAACATAATTGCTTAGGAGAATAAACATGCCAATCACCCATCCCATCCCTTGGGAGAGGTATAAAACTCAATCAGGACTCTCGCAAAACTCACGACTCTCACGAAGTCATCCTAGGGTCCAACCATAAGCCTAGGGTTTCTACAGTCCCAATTGACCTATCCCTAAGCTCTGATACCAACTTAATCTGTCACGCCCCGGGGTCGAAACTGCGACCCGGGCTCGCCAACAGATCCGCCACCTATGCCAAAACCCGCATAGGCGAAGCGTCTAACCTGCAAAAGATAGTACTATAGCCACACAAATATCAGAGCTGAAATAAAATGCTATAAAATAAAATCCAGATAACTATACATCATGAAATAGAGTACAATATCCATTCCCTCAAATACAGATAATCATCATACAATCCTCAGTACAGCATCTCTCGACTATAAAAGGAGATAAACTAAAACTATAGTACATCAGTCTCTCCAAATACAAAAGATCTCTCTCCTCCAGATAAACAGTAAAAGCCAACCAACAGCTACGAGGAATCTCCAACCAGGGGATACAGCTACACTCCTCGGGTGGTAACGATCTAGCTCGCGACTCCCTCGCCCCGAACAACGACCGAAGATCAGCAACTCCAATGAGGACTCTGCAAAACAGGGGGGAGAAAAGAAGAGGAAACAACAGTGGGGGTGAGAACCACTAGTAAACCAGTAGCCTCCCCCTGTGGGTAAAGCCTCAAGCTCCGGCGTACCCACTAAGTCTACTAGAGGCAAGAAAAGGGCAAGGGGGGTAAAGCTGTAACAGAACTACTGAATGAAAGGGGAGACCACCACAAGTATGCCTCTAAATGCAATACCGAAGGAAATGACGGTATGAATGCATCGAAAACAGTATCTGACCGAATAGACCCAATCTAATCACCAGTAAAACTGGTACTGCCTGCTCTGTCATCAATCTCACGAACTCAGTGTCTCCACTGTCCAAATGACCGGAACCCAACACGGTCTGACCGAACCCAACACGGTCTAAAGCCTACTCCGGAGTGGCACTCGAGGGGAGCGACCCACACGAGTAAAGTATCACTGTATCAAGCATCTCTGTAACCAATATCTCACAATAGCAGGACTGGATCATGACAATGATCAAAGTGGGAAACTCCGTCCACTAATGAAACCCCGATCCGATACAATAATACTCAAAAGTGGGAAATACCATCCACTAGAGAAATCTAATACCCAATCTGATGCAATAGTAAACATCCGGTCAACCGCCCAAAGTCCGCGGTCACCGCAATAACCCCCAACCCACAATTGGGTGAAATAATCAAGATCTGGTCAACCGCCTACTGTCCGCGGTTGCCGCAATAGCCCACAATCCAACATCAGGTACACCCTATCGCTGACCCTCAGGTCCCAGCTACACTATCCCAAACCTCTGCTCGAACCCGAGCAACATGACTCAAAAGTCTAAATAAAAGGAGAAAAAGAGCAATCATGGTTTCTCCTAAGTCAAATCCCAATATGATAGTGTAGCAATAAAATAGTGGCCTATCTAGATGTCCAAATAAGCATGCAAAAGTCCTCAGCAGTATGAAAGAGAGAATATATCAAATAACAGTTTACATGTGTAATAATTAATAATATCCACATAAATATCACCATCAGGCTAAAATCATCAGTCGACTACACATGTATAAGATCCCTGTCCATAATAATTCCCAGAGTGAAACCCGCACATTGATATATCATTATGTCCCAACAGTTAATCCATTTAATCCGTTTTTCATAAAATCTGGGTGCTAATGTAGCATGTTAATTATCACAATTAAGTATGTCCCCGCAATCATGTCCCCTCAGTGATATTATCCCAAAACATGCTATATCCACATAATTAATCCCCCAAAGATAGGCTCACATGTATATCAGTCAATTAGGCATGATAATCAAACAATATGCTCAATAGTGGGGTTTTCTAATAAACTTAGTGAGTAAGTCAGATATAGAGGCAAGCAACAACCACCCACCTGAAGCGCTAACTGTCCGGGTCCGTACAGCTGAAAATGCCAAAAACTCCAATCCTGCGCTCCAACAAGTACAGTACCCCCGAAACACTCCTGGCACAACACAAAGTCCACTAAATACACTTAGGCTCCCAAATATTGCTTTAATTAACCCATACAACAACAGTCCCGAAACTGTTAAATTATCACCTGCAGAAAGTGCCCAGAAAAATCCCATAAAAATATCACAGCGATCCTCGCATCGATAGCTTCGAAACGGTACCTTGCACGCCCAAATCCGAGTTCGGTAAGTCAAGTTATAAATTCGGCAAGGTGGTAATCCAAACATCAAACTGTGAAGAAAAACTGCACACTGTACACTGAGAAAACAGTAATTCTCACCTCGAAATAAATTTCATAAAATTCCAAGAAAAATACGAGCACGTTCCTCGCGACGAGTAGATCAAAATCGACTCTTGAATCGCCTCGATCCGATATTCCTACGCCGAGAAACAATTCGTCGAAGGTACCGCTGTCCAAACTCCAAACAGCAAAAGAGGGGGTCAAAGATGCCTCGGGAAACGTGCCAAAAGTGCGAAACGGAGCGAAGCGATCAACACGAAAATCGAAGCCTTACCTCTTAGGAACACGCTGTCGAAGAAATCATCCAAAAACTCCTCCTGGTTTGCTCACAGCGAATTTCTGACTGAACTGCGACGGTAATGGGCCGAAATGGGGCGAAAACCGAGGCGAACTGTAAAAATGATATCGCCGTTGCCGAGCTTCCAAAGATTCTGGGAATCCACCACAAGATCCAGGACATCAAGAGGAAAAACTTTCATAAAGAACTCACCCTCCCATTCTCTCTCTACAGCTCGGGAAAAGGAAGAAAAGGGAGGGGGATGGGCTGCTTTTATAGGCAGATCCAACAATTGGATTAATACCAATTGGGTCCCCGGTTTCGGGCGCCCGAATCTTTCGGGCCCCGAAACCGGGCCCAAACAGTGGCCCGGCCCACTCGGCCCACCGGCCAGCCCGCTCGCACAGCGGATCCGGCCGGACCCAGAAACCGTCCGACCCGCTCCACTACTCGACACGTGTCCCCCAAACACCGCACAGCGGATCCGGCCGCTCCCTTCACGCCGCGTGGCGCTCCACCGGTCAACGGAGCCGTTGGCACTGGCCAATAGGCGGCCGCCACGTGGCGCACGCGTGCGCCACGTCGCGCCGTGGCCGCCACGCCAGCTGCCGCCGCCTGCCACGCCTGCACGCCGGCCGCCCACTGCCACCTGCACGCGCACAGTGACGCGCCCAATCCACGCGCGCCACGTGTCCAAGCCACGTGCTCGCTGCACCCGGTGCACACAACCACAAACACCGAACCAATCCGGGGCCGCCACGTGTCGCGCCCCGGTCCACCGTGCACCGCGCACCACCCGTGCCTGCCGCGCACAGTGGCGCGCCCAATCCCCGCGCGCCACGTGTCACGCCTCTCGCTCGCTGCACCCGGTGCACCCGACTTCACGCACCGAACCAATGACATCCTGCCACGTGTCTTCCCGCCCATCCACCGTACACCACGCTTCTCCGTAGACCGCGACCTGTGAACCCTCCAATGGGAAGCCGCCACGTGGCACCCCGCTCTGGTGCACGCCGGCGCGTGGACCGCGCGCCTGCCCGCGCCCTGCCCGCTGCCGCGCCTGCCCGCCGCCGCGCTGCCGCCTGCCCGAGGCCGCGCCGCCGCTCTCCGCCGCTGCCCGCCGCCGCCGGCGATCGCCGGAAGTACTGTTCCGGCGTGAACAGTAACCCGAGCTCCAAATGGACAAGTGGGTAGTCCATTTTGACCGTTTTCGCGCGCTGAATCCGAATTTGACGTCCGTTTCGCCAAATTCCAACTCTAAAAATTGCCGAAGGCACCCGGAATGCGTTCTTAGTCCAAACTTCGTGCGGAGCCCAATTTAAATATCCGATTCGCGCGAAACCACTTCTAAACCCTCCACGGGGTCCTCCGATCACTCACATGATCCATTTGAGCCCGAAGTCCAACACTTGTGTCCAATTATGCCCCAAACACCTCCAACACACCATGTAGGCCTCCAACAGCCACCCCAACGCACTGTAGCAGCTCTGCGGAGATCCGGGTCATCACAACATCTACCTCACTCTAAAGAAATAATGCTGGTAGGGAACTATCACGCGACTCCTGTCCTCGGTCGTCAAGCCAGCTCTCGGGCAGGAACGAAGAAAGCCTCAGCAACCTGTCAAAGACAGAGGGTGTGAGAACTACATCCTACAGTAGCTCTCAGTGGGTACCGTCTCCAAGAACCACGGTCTGCCCACTAAGTCTACTAGAGGCATAAGACACAGAATGAAACTGAAAAATAAAAGGATAGCTGAAAAATATCTACAGCTATCATGCCTCTATCTACTATGCTCAACGAGAAAGAGAACACAGATGATGGTATGCACCCACTCACTACTGAAACATGTCCCAAGTACTAAAGCCATCACTCACTCAATGTCACCAATCTCAATGACTGTCCCACTTTGGACCAGTCAACAAGCCTGCGCTCACCTACTGCCACTACGCCCAAACAGGACTTGGTCTTACGTAGGGTGTCCCTCAAGGACTATCTCATCTCAAGCGACTCTGGTGTATCAACTAGTCGCATCATCGCCGTACGGCAGGCTCGGTATCATCATCGCACCCGGGGCGTAGCTCGAGGGGAGCGACCCCAACGAAATCAAGTATCACAAGTATCTCATAAATGGCATGAAATGCCAGGCTCAGCAGCTATAATCCACGATCACCAGATCGGTATCTCGATGCTCAAAGCACAACTCAGTCGGAGAACCCTCCACGACTCAACCTCACAACACAACTCACTCAAGAAGGTACTACACAGCTGGGAAGCCGTCACTCCATATGGCTCCCACAACGACACCCCACTCATAGACGAGCAGAGCCGACTGACGCGCAAGGTCCGGAGAATCCCGATAGACCGGTGCCTAGAACCCCAATCAAACAAGAACAGACTCTAGGCTCAGCCTATCGAAGTTCTCGATCCTTTACCGTTTAGGGATTCGGCCCCTCTCGGTTTAAGTGGGCAACTATCTCAACTCAAACTCATAACTCACGGCTGGAGATGCTCCACAGCTAGAACTGCACAGAGTCCGAAAATCCCGGGAGTCTACTACCTACGACCCCAATCAAAAACAGAACCGGCTATAGGTGTCGCCTCCCGTTGTTTCGGCCCAAGACGAAATCACAGCCCTTAGAACCCAGATCCCCCGCCTGGCGGATGAGGGAATTTAGTAAAAAGATGACCTTTATAAGAAATATCATTTCTCCTCAACCCCCTTGGGTGAGGGTAAAATTTACCCTTTTGAAAGCTATCTTAAATTGAGAAAAACTAGCTTTTATGGATTTTAGTTCTTGAGAAAATCAGTTGAAAACGAGTTTGTTTCCCGAACTCCCAAGGGTGACACCTTCGCCCAATCAAACAGAAGAACATCCGGCGACCCTTAGGAATACGGAAGGAAAACACTGGATACCAAAATCATGAGAGTTCAAAAGCATTCTGGGTTCAGGTCCTGATAGCATACGTACTCCACGATCATAACGTGGTAGTAACGAGAAAACAACGTCAAACTAGAAACCCGGACCCCGTTTACTCTAAACGGTTCCCAAACCACCAACACTGGCCAAACACAGCCACCAGACCTCACTCAGCCCCCAGGCCCGAGTGAAACACCCATCCCACAAAACTCTGACCGCTCGGCCCACTACCCGGGCGAGGAACTCTATGTCCAGAAGGAAAAGCCATGTGTGGGGATGTCTAAAGCACAAAAGAACCTAGCCCAGATAAGGTTCTCTATTGGTCTGGTTGAACGCATGCAACATATGACGGGGGTGCTAGTCAAGTTCCAAGAAAACACTTAAACTAGCATGCAAATCCTATTAAATAGAATTAGAAGGAAGTCCGAAGACTTGGAGAGAAAAACCAACCCACCTCAGATCGCCCCCAATTGCTTGTCGACACTTGCAATTGGGCTCAGCGGGCTTACCTTGTCTCCACGAGGTCCGAACGCAACCCGAAGTACAATGCTGGAACCCCACAGCAAAACGGAGTCACAAGGTCGCGTCCCAGTCAGATGCTAAAACTACACTGCAAACTGCCAGGAAAGAAGAAATCGCAAAATCAGTCAAAACGGTCGAAAACCAAGCATCCGGCGATGAAAAACAGCCTCCATTAGCGAAAAACAGCGCGCGGCGCGAAAACAGCCCTTCATCGGCGAAAAACAGCCTCCGTCGGCGAAAAACAGACTCCGACGGCGAAAACAGCGGTCGAGGCGAAAAACAGCGGTCGACGGCGAAAAACAGCTCGCGGCGGCGAAAACAGCGGTCGACGGCGAGGAGAAAAAAACAGCGGTCGACGGGAAAAAACAGCTCGCGGCGCGGCGGAAACAGCGGTCGACGCGTGGAAAAACAGCTATCGACGGCGAAAAACAGTTCGCGGCGGCGAAAACAGCGGTCGACGGCGAAAAACAGCATGCAGCAGCGAAAAACAGCGGCCGGCGGCGAAAAAACGGCGGCCGGCGGCGAAAAACAGGCTCCAACGGCGAAAAAAACGGAATTCGACGGCCAAAAACAAAGCCGGCACGCAAAACGAGGCACTGCCGGTGTCCCGGGGCACACCAAACGGTGAAAAACAATGCCGACACGCAAAACGAGGCACCGCCGGTGGCTCGGGGCACGCGAAACGGCCAAAAACAAAGCCGCAAGCAAAACGAGGCACCGCCGGTGTCTCGGGGCACGCGAAACGGCGAAAACCCCAGCCGCGCGGCCGGGAGGCCGGCCGCGCGGCACACGGCCCAAGCCGAGCAGCGCAGGGGCTGCCTGCGCGGCGCGCCGCGCAGCGCGTGCGCGCAGCGCCCAGCGGTGCCGCGCCCGCGGCCGCTGAAATTTTCCGCGCCGTCGCGGCCGCGGTGCCTGGCGCGCGGCATGGGCGCCGCGCGCGCTGGCCCGCGCGCCCGCGGCCGCGACGGCCCCGACCGGAAAATTTTTAAAAAAATTTCAAAAAAATTCAAAAAAATTCTAAAAAAATCCCAGAAAATTTTTAAAATAAATTTTCAAGCTTTTCCTTTTAATTCAAATAAAAATCCCACAAAAATCCTTTCTTGTTTTGTTTTTTTTTTTTTTTTGCTTCCTATAAAAACCATCAAAAATCCCAAGCTCAAAATAAATTCCAAAAATCCAATTTTTTGCTCTTAAACAACCCAACAAAAATTCCTTTTCTTGCTTTTTAAACAAATCTAACAAATTTCCAAGCTTCAAAACAAAATCCCAATTATTTTACTAAGTAAGCTATATATAAAAAAGATAAATTACCTCCACCAAGAGAAACTCTAAATCCACCAAGCTCCTCTCCAATCTCTTCTTCTCCTTCCTTCCTTCTCTCTTTTCCTTTCTTTCCTTCTTTTGCTTTCTTTCCTTCTTGGTTCCCTGCTTCGTGGAGGCAACAGAGCCAAAGAGGGAGGGAGGTAGGTGGTGGTGGAGGCTATCTCAAGGGTGAAGTTACCACCCTAAAGAGGCTCCAACACAAACCCTTAATTAAGCATACTAATTAAGTGCTAAACTAATTAAAAAGCCAACTTTAAAACTTTAAAGTTCTTACATTTAATACCAAATCCCCTCAACCATGTCCACTGTCACTAAGCAAGCGAAAGAAAATTAATTAACATGACTATTAAAAATAATATTAAAATAATGCAAAAAGCCCAACTCCAACTCACTTTTTGCCTTCGGGCCCTCCGCCGTTGCCCGGAACCTCCCGAACTCCGCTGTAAATCAAAAGTACACGCGTCCACAGCTTTTTCTCTTCAAAAAGCTCATCCGTTGAGTCGGAATGCTCAAATCAAATACTGGCTCCGAAATTGCCAGTTCCGACTCACTTTTTGCCCCCGGATCCTCTGCGTCAGTCCGAAACCTCCCGAACTTCGCTGTAAACTGAATATATACCTGTTCCAAGTGTTCCCGAATTTCCGGCGCTCCACTGTGAAGTCGGTAATTCCCAAATCTCATTCACAATCGGCATACGAAGCCCGGAAAAACCCCGAATCGAGCTGGAGCTTCTGCGTTGATCCGAACCAACCCGGCATCAACTGAAAACTCAAATGCAACATGTCCGAGGCAATCTCACCACTCCAGGCCATCATATGTGGTCGGCGCACTATCCGAAGACCCGGTACTCTACATCTCTAATTCTGTATGTTAGGATGCATGCATGTTTAGGGTACATGATTTATGTTGTAAGATAGGTAAGCTTGAATATAACTGCAAAAAATAATATCTATGAGATATACTGAGGACTGGCATGGTTTGAATGCTAATATTGAAAAATAGTGTAAGCTTACCTAGGTTAATGTTACCCTATAAAGATCATGTTACATGCCATATTAGCACATAGCCTTTCAGGTGGGTGGTTAGGCATTGGGACAGGATTTTATAGCTTTGTGCGGATTTGCACTCTGAGGAGTTATGATCAACTATAGGCATGGGGTTTACTCTCTTAATTCTTTCTTGAGAACAATGCATGCTTGTATGGCCACTATTAATACTACACTATTATATGGAAATTGACTTAGGAGAAAACCTGTTTTGTTACCTTTTCTCTGGACACTTAGATACAGGGGACACTATGCTCAGGTTAGAGCAGGAACTAGAATAGTGTAGTCGAACAGTGGGAAGTGAGGACAGATAGGTTGTGGACGGGGGGATTAGCGGCAACCGCGGATCTTGGGCGGTTGACCGGACTGTTCTATTACATCAGATTTGAGGGATAGTGGGATCGGGACCTCTCTAGTAGATGGGTTTCCTACTTAGTTAGAGTCTTGATCCAGCCTTTCTGTACCAGGTTACTTGTGGCGACTTATTCTACTCGTGTGGGTCGCTCCCCTCGAGTGCCACTCCGGAGTGTGTGATTACTTATGACCGTGCCGGTCAGGAGCCGGTCTGTCGCCTAGGGATGGGACTGTGCCGGTCAGGAGCCAGTCTATCGCCCAAGGGGTGGGATTGTGTCGGTCAGGAACCAGTCTGCACCCTACAGCTAGGTTGTGAGTCAGTAGCTATAGCAGGCAGTACCGGATTTTATATCAGTTTATTTGACTGGGTTTAGTCGGTCGGTTACTCCTATTGTTACACTCGTGTCAGGGGGGACCGAGTGGAGTCTAGTAGCTGTGTTGAGGCCAGTGCTAGTGTTGTTGGGAACCGTTTGGGGATTGACGGTGGTCCCGATGTTGTTGTGAGTTGTTGACCATTGTGCAAGAGGCTTGATGATCATGAGTTATTCGTTCTGAGAGAGAGCGTGGATTTTGACTATAGCCTGCATGTGCCACTACTCGATAGCGAGTTAGTCCGTTTGGACGCCCTACGTAATCCCTGCCCGTCAGCGGGAGGTGGTTGTAGGTGGGCGCAGGTTTGACTGGACCCGGTGTGGCCGTCAGCTCGATTGGGTCGATTGAGCACCTCGTGTGCGAGTGTTGCATATCTTTGCTAGAGTTTCTTCCCATTTGAGCATTTAGGTAGAGGCTTGGTAGCTGTCGATAGTCTCCAGCTTTTCTATTACAGTCTTTACCGTTTTGGTTATCTTTTGCCTCTAGCGGACTTAGTGGGCAGATCGTCGGGCCTGGTGGCGGTACCCACTGAGGACTCCCTTTTTAGGTGTAGTTCTCACACCCGTTGGGGGTTTTCCCCTCCCCTTCTTTTCTCCCCTTTGTTTTGCAGAGTCTTAGCTGGTGTTCCTGATTCTGCGGTGGTCGATCGAGGCGAGGGAGTCGCGTGCTAGATCCCTACCCGTTCACTGGTGAGTAGCGGTACCCCATCAGAGGAGGTCTTCTGCAGACTAGTTGTCATTTTCCAGTTTTGAGAGACTGATGTAGTGAGGATATTCTATGTATCGAGTGACTGTACACTGTTGTTTTGTCGGAGATATCTCCCAGTATATTCAGAGCTTGTATAAGAGGATATGGTACGATTATTAATTTGGGAGACGGACACGGTTGTTTTATTTCTAGTTGTACAGTTATTGATTATAGTTTTACAGCAGGTTTTTATTTATAGCTCTGATATTTTGTTTAGCTGTGATACTTCTCTTGCAGGTAGGACGCTTCGCCTATGCAGGTTGGCATAGGTGGCGAATCTGTTGGCGAGCCCGGGTCGCAGTTTCGACCCCGGGGTGTGACAGATTTGGTTGGTATCAGAGCTTAGGGATAGGTCTGTTGGGACTAAGAAACCCTAGGCTTATGGTTTGATCCTTGGTTGACTTCGTGAGAGTCGTGACTTTTAGCGAGAGTCCTGATTGAGTTTTATACCCCTCCCAAGGGACGGGAGGAGTGATTGGCATGTTTATTCTCCTAAGTAATTATGTTGGCTGCAGACAACATAATGCTGTGGAATAGGTGACATGCTTTAGACTTTCGCTGGATTGGGTCGAGCGCTGTTGTGTGCTGTTTCGTGTTTTCGTCGTGACGAGCGGTGTCTCCCCGACGCGGGGTGTTGACCCGTGTGCTTCCGGTCATAGCAGTTGAGCTTGAGCGGTTGGTCTTGGGCCGGATACCTGGATTGAGGTCAGAGAACTCTGAACCCAGATGACAGGATTGTCAGAGGCTTATCAGCGGCAGAGTGAGCAGCTGGCCTTGGTGACACAGTTGTCGGAGCACTGGGTAATCCCCTCCGTGCCAAGTTTAGTGCCGAGGCACCGAGGTAGGGTGGATAGTTGACAGCAGAGGAGCTGTGGGACATGATCGGTCCTTGAGCCAAATTTGGCAGATGAACCACCCCGACTCGTGAAATTGAGTTTGGAGCCTTTGGGGGCAGAGTCGTGGTTGGTGGTAATGGAGTGATCAATTGAGAGCCTCCCTGTGCCAGAGAGAGTTTAGGCAGTTGTTGAACTGCGCGCTCCAGGTTCTGAGGGACGAGGCGCATAGGATATGTCAGATTGGGGGTGGATTGCGCCAGGATACCTTTCGGTTTATTCAGTTCCTCCGTTATAGGTATTGACGCCTTGTTGGAGTGGGCGTGTGTTTGGGCGTGGCGTTACAGTTCCTGGGATAGGGATCTACCGCCAGAGGCGAGTTCTGGATTTTTGCGCTTGGCGCCGGGTGATGGAGGACAGATCGGCTGGCAGAGGCATTTCTGATTTCTTTCTCCAGGATAATGGGTTCCCGAGATGCCGGAGATCGGGTGGACCCCGAAGGCAACATCAGTATTCATATCAGAGTGGCGCAGCGGTAGCGTGGATTTGTTATCTGCGGAGGACCTCATTCGTCGCTTCAATGTGATCAGAGACCGAGGTCGTGCTCCCTTGTGGATAGTACTGATTTTCCTTGCAGACTGAGCGACAACCACTTGCTTAGAGCGGATAAACCTGTGCAGCCCGGTTGGAGGGCGCCACAGCTGTGGGTCGGGTTGTCGCAGGTGTGAATTCATCTCAGCAGTCGGAGTTAGGGCAGGTTGTATTCCTGCATGGACTAGAGGCAGGTTTGCTACCACGTGCACTCAAGGTACAGGTTTCTAATAGTGTCGTGCATAGAGAGGAGGCCTGTGGATTATGTCCAGTGCAGACGAGGCCGTGAGTTGTATCGGCAGATTTGTTGGAAACTGTGGCAATTCGGTGTTTCGACCCGGTGCTTGTGATTGTTTGACACAAGGCCGTAGAATGTTTGACTGCGGCAAGCGAGGACTTTGATCTTCGGTAAGGCGGACAAGATGAGGCTTGCTTGATGAGATTGTTAGAGCATACAGGTTGTAGCGACAGTGTGAGAGGTGCTCACGGCGGCACCGGGACTCAGGGATATCTCTGTTGCCCATGAGATCCCGGGTGTGATTTCACCTTAGTTGTGGGTGATGCCACCGGTTAGGGAGATAGAGTTTGCGTTTGACGTAGTTCGGGGAACCGCGCCCCCTCGACAGCACCTCATTGGATATCGTCTGTGGAGCTGAGAGAGAGTTGTTGGCTTGGTCGCAGGATCTGGTGGATCGAGGAGCCGGCTGACCTCGTGCCACGTCGTTGATACACGACGGTGAGGGTCCTTTTATGGGTCGAATGTAGACAGATCTGGGTGGCATATAGGACCTTTTGATGGAGCTACACTCCGGCAGTTATTGTATGATGCGGGTACCCACCTGGAATCAGACAGCCGAGGACCTTGCCTAGAGGGCATTCAGGACACGGTAAGGGCATGATGAGAGCATAGTAAGGCTAAATGGAATGAATAATGCTCGATGACTTCAAGGTCTGAGGAATCTTGTGTTCTAGTTGTATCTGGACGGATTGGGAGTGGTATTCCCCATGGATATTTTGATTTATTCCCAGAGCGATTTGGAGCACAAGGAGCACTTGTGGAGATGCTACCGTACCTGTGTGGATGAAGCTGTATGCCCAGTTATTGAGGAACCAGTTGTAGTTTCAGGAGCATACCTTCTTGGGTCACCTTATTCTAGCCGTAGGAGCGGCGGTGGAAATCCGGCCAATATAGGTACTGAGTGGGAATTGGCCGAGATCGACAATCATTGTCAAGGTGTGGAGCTTCCTATACTTGGCAGTGCCGAGAGGGCATGGCCAATGGATAATGAGATTGCTACCAGCGCCAATACTTTATACTTGTGTTCCCAGTGTTGGGAGATGGATTGGTGTGCTTTAGTGATGCCTCTGATGGCGACTGCGGAATGAACGTTGGGTTATTGTTGAGCATTTTGGGTTACCCCGACAGAGCCATTGTGATGGCAGATACCAGGAGCGGGTGAGTTGCCTGGGGATAGAGTTTGTTGATTCCACAGCTAGCGCTGTGTGGACTGTTGAGGCAAACATGGCTTATGGTTGTGTCGCTTTGGGTTCCTTTGATTTTTGGACCACGAGTTGAGCGTCAGCATTGAGATCGCCTTGTGAGCCAGTAGCCAGTCCCGTCCACTGACGGTGTGGTCCCCGCCAGGTTATTCTTTATTAGTTGAGAAATCGACGTCGACCCGTGGCTCCGTTAGGGTTAGGTTGGCATGTTGAGCGACCAACTGTGGCATGAGATTGTGTCTCTTGAGGATCCCTTTTGAGGGTAGCCTTGGTTGAATTGACCCAGGATGTGGTTAGTGCATGCTGCACTAGAGGTTATTCCAGTTTTCCCCCAACTTTCTATTGGAGCCCTGTGGTATCTCACGTCTCAGCTCAGGAGTGATGTGTTGGATGCCTCGCTCGTGATTAGCTTGCCCTTTTGAGATCTGTGATTGTTTGAAGTACGAGGGACGCCCGTTGCGAATTCTGGCTCGTGAGATGGGGGAATTGCGCAAATGGGCTATGCCGTACTGGATGTTGTTGTTGAGGAGTAATCACGGGGAGGGAGTAGTGTTTCGGGAGCTGGAGGCGTATTGAAGGATAACTACCCGTGGTATTTGTGACTCTTGATGGACTTGAGCTAGTTTCGAGGACGAAACTTTCGTTAGTGGGGGAGGATGTGAGGACCTGGGTTTCCACGTGAGAGACTACTGGTTGACCAGTAGCTGTTAGAGGCTTTGTGGTGCGTCGGTGGGGTTTGTGCACCGATTGGACACTAGTGTTGGACTCAGAGTGTTAAATGGATCACGAGAGTAGCCCGTTGACCCCGACGGATGCAGACATGGTTTTGCGCGCGATGGATGTTAAAATTGGGCTCAGCGCGAAGTTTGGACAACAAACATCTTCCGGATGCCTTCGGCAATTTTAGAATTGGAATTTGGCAAAACGGACATCGGGAAACGGACTCAGGGCAAAAAAACTGTGCAAAATAGGCCATTTCTGGATTTTTTTGGGGCTTATATAGTGATTTTGGGTTGTTTGTGTGCGGTGGACCGGGTTCACGGAGTTTTGGTGCACGGCGG